>CAJOBZ010000021.1:912500-1337500 GCA_905332375.1 Pieris macdunnoughi | reverse complement strand
TCAATATAATAGGCAAGTAGCTGTTCAGCCTCCTGTGCCTGACACACGCCGTCGACTTTTTGAGTCTAAGATAAGGTTTTCCCAAGATGTTTTCCTTCACCGTTCGAACGAGTGTTAAATGTGCACATAGAAAGAAAGTCCATTGGTGCAGAACCGGGGATTGAACCTCATCGAGGGATGAAAGTCGCAGGCTGACGCCACTAGGCCAACACTGCTCTGATTATAAATAATAATCATTAAAATTTAATAGTTGCATTAGACATATGGAAGCTAAAAAGGTTTACTATGTTTCTTAAAATCTACTACTAATTGGGCTTAAAATTTCATAGCGTTCTTTCAACAATTATAATTAGTTAATCTATCATTAGAGATTGTTTAACTAAATATGGATAAATTAGACGTCTTAACATAGAAAAAATTATATTAATAGAATAAATAGAAAATCACTTTACGATGTCCATATTGCCTTAGACCAGATGTCAAAGGCTCACAGAGAAATGTGACGATGACCACACTGGACTGTCTCGTCTGTTAGACGTACACTGTAACATATTCAAATTAATATCTTCTTTGTATAGTCTGTATATGCAGTTTTATGATACAGATTATTCTTTTGTGATGAAAAATACGTGTGACATATGTTTTCCCGGAAATAAGAACCTTCCGCTTCAACAACTTCCGTGCGCGGAATTTCCTGCGTTCTCAAAGCTATACTAACCTAGGTCCTAGTTATAAAATTTCACCTTATTACTTCCATAATTAAGAAGAATTCTTTTAAAATTTTAATTAAATTTCACTTAATTGCTAATTACTGTACTTTTTAATAAAATATTTTAGTAATTATAGAAGGTCTACATTCTAATATTTAATTTAATTTTGGGAATCAAATTATTAAGGAATTTTCATTTGTTGTTAAACGTTGTTACTACTTAGAGAAAGACTTAGTTGAAATAAAGTTGCATAGTTCTCACGTAGCCGAGTGAAACGGCGGTATTATTATATGCGCATGCGTCATTTATGTACGTGGAGATTTCGTTCAGTATCTGATGTAGCTTGGTTGACAAGCTACATTCAGTGTAAATGTATCGTTCAGAAAAATAGGCCGTCGCTGGCCAGTCCATGGAAAGCGTAAAAAATATTCAGAATTATCCCACAAAGGATTAGTTCGATTGTTTTTACGCGAATTTGTGATTTCACAGTTTTTCTACATTTATTATATATGTAAGTATTTTTTCTTTTATTTACTAGAAATAGAAATAGTTTCGTTTAAAAATAAATTACGTATTTTATAACATTGTTCTTGCTCTTTTCGTGTATGGATTTCACATATCAACACACATGCAATGTTATAAGGCTTCCCTAGCGTTTACATGAAAAAATAATTTCATATGTATATAGGATAATGAAACTTTTTACGAATTTCTTCAATCAATCAAAAATTATAAGCAATTTTTTCAGCAATTTTGAAATATATCATTTATTTACATTTCGTTGCAATACAGTAAAATTAAGATAATTATATAAACTGGTGGCCTTATCGCTTTCGAGCGATCTCTACCAGGCAACCGAATTTATAAGACAATAAAAAAAACGTTTTTTATAAAACTGCTTCAATGATATATATAAAACGCTTATTTACAAATGTTTGTTTTTTTAAATGTATATATACATATATAATTATATATATTATCTTCGTATTTCGTATTTACTATTTAAAAAGTAGATTTATATTAATAAATATACAGACACATTATGCGTGAAAATAATCAAACATGGAACAGTTTGACATTGCTTGTTATTTTTGGTATTTGTGTGTTATTAATTTTAATAATAACTTTAATATTTAATCAAAATATGTAATGAAAAAAAAACTTTTGGCTTAAAGAAACAATCAAATCTAGATTGCTTCGCTTCTTTCTTCTTGCTATCATACAGATCTTGGTAACACTGATCGGCTGCACAAATTTTGTTATTAACGTTGAAACTTCTCTCTACATAAGGATCATTTTCTTCAAAAATTTTCATGGCATTCTCCAAATTTTCACACGACAAGTGTATTCTCCTATGCCGGAAATCGAAACAAATGACGTATGCTTGAGGAATAGTGTCAAAACATTGTTCGACGTAACTTGAACGACGTAAGTCGAGGAATGCCTGTACCAACTATGCACCATTTAAAATGTGACAATGTTGTAATTTCAGTTATGATTCAGAAAAAATATTTTGCAACAAGTGTAATAATTTAAAAGAGAGACGAGAATATTTTGTAGGTATTTTAATGCCATATAATCATTATAATAAATCTTTATCATTATTATATAATAAATACTTTATTGTAGTTACTTTCATTAGTGGTCATTTATGGCACAAAAGATGTAGATATAGAAAATGCGATAATGCAGCGCCATAAAACTTCAATGTTGTTACTCATAATCATTATATTTAACAACTTTGTACCTAAGTATCGATTTGTTAACAATAATCCTGGATTCAATTATTGAGATTAAAGATAAATAAATAGCGAGATATTTGATAGAAATATCATTAAATATATAAAATTTCTTCTTTATTTTTTTCTTCCGTAACAGGAGAATCTCAAGCCATTCTTTAATACAAAATATTTATGTAATAAAAATAAGATGCCACACGTTTCATAAATGTAACAACTGTGAAATTTGAATTACTATAACAATGTATTATTATTTGCAAATATAAAACATTTCTAGACGCTAGAACATTTACATAAAATTAGACTTTGTATAATATTAATATGTGAAACGAATTGATGTAGGATGATTTAACATGGTAAAGCTATGCTGTTTGTGAAAACATTCAGGCTACTTTAGTTTTATGTTCTTCTTGATCTGAAAAAAAGAAAACAGAAAATACTTTATTTAGTTAAAAAAAAGGGTTGCACTAGGATTCCAAGTGTCATGGGCAGCTAGTCTCTTCCATTTGACAGATTAACGGTACGACGTACGTACGTTTCAGCATATGACAGGTTGAGAAGATGTTGTTCAAAATTGTTAGTGAATCAAGTTTTGAATCCTTAGGGAAAATTTTGTTTTCAAGAAAGAGGTTAAAGATGAAAGGGGATGAAGGAGAAAAAGCGTTGGGCGAAGAAAGCCTATATAAATATATATAACTTTTTGACACTTTAAGCATAGGTCAGAACCAAACGGATAGTTTTTTTTTTCGGTAAAAGGGCAGGAGGCTCATCTGATGTTAAGTGATACCGCCGCCCACGAACACTCACTTTGCCAGAGAGCTCGCACGTGCGTTGCCGGCCTATTAAGAATTGGTACGCTCTTTTCTTGAAGGACCCTAACGAATTAGTTCGGAAAAATGAAAGAAAATTCTGTGGGCACTGGTTCCACATAGTGGGGGTGCGCGGCAAAAACTGCCTTGGTAGATAAGCGACCATGCGTGCAAACTGTTTCAAGTTGATCCTTTCTACCCAATCTACCTGGTTTATTATTTATTTGCTTAACATAGTCCTTATCTGAATTCCCAGTAAAATAATGATTATTTCAGGATACAATAAGGCGATAAAAAGCGATTAGCTACACTTGTCGAAACACTTACAAAAATTGTCAGCTCCATGCTCCTTTTTAGTTGGGATTAGATTCCAGCCATACTTTAACGTATTAAAAACCAAAATATAACATATTTTAATTGCTAAATGTAAACAATAAGACAAACTTTTATATTGTGAACTAAATTAAAATATTTTTACTCTACCTGGTATAGTATTGTTTTTTCTTTGCTGTCCATACTTTGATTTAAAATAGCTATTAAGGAAAGTAATCATTTAAAACCAGTGACATTTGTAAGGCCGCGCCTATTAATTTTTAGATTGAGATAGGTTTCCTTATTTACAAAAACGACTTTTTATGAATTTTAGTAATTCAACTCTAAGGTTATTTTCGCTTTAACAAATTTTTAAATTAAAAGAAACATTTGAAAGGGAATTATTTTTTCTCAAGGCTGGCCGGAACTACGCTGCTTAGATATACATCTAACAATATTGTTAGGTTATAAAAATAGAACAAGTAACTCGGTACTCGTCCTTTAATTTCTTCCACTTTGTTCATGGCAAATGAAATTTCATTACCAGACGTAGCAATATAGTTTTATAGAGGTCTTATACGTTCTGCACAATAATTTATAATTGAGCCAATAATAATTGTATCTAAAGCATATTTTCATAGAACATACTTTTCCTTCATACAGGTGTAGATATATTATAGGAAATTGCATTACAAAAGACAATTAAGAAAAGTAATAAACGCAAACACCGCAACAATTATATTTGATGTAAGTTCAACGTGAAATACTATTTTGCTAAATTTTTCGCGTGCGATCGATTTTTGCTAAGATTATAACATAAGATAGTGTGTTATATCATATCAAATAAATACTTATTCATAAAACGTCACTGATAATTAATAGTAATTATAGTAATAATAAGTCTTAACTTATAGACACAGGTAATCTATAAGTTTTGAGCAGTGTTGGTGGCTTCAGCGTGGGACTTCCACGAAGTCATAGGTTCAAATCCGGCTATGAAAGTATTAAAAAAAATTGACAAATTATTTACATCATAAACAATATGACAAAATAATACCAGTAAACAACAGATGTAAGTGAGCATTACTGCTAAGAGCAGTTCCTTTCAGTCAATCCAGACGTAAGAAGCTAAACGGAAACATTTAAAATAATAAAAATACCATTATAAAACTACATTAAGTACAAAAGTAGTTACCGTATGAAACACATAAGAAGAAAATACAGAGTATTTTATGAGATATTTATACCTATTACACGTTAACAGAAAAGATATTTCACGACCTTTGTATTATAATCTGTACTTTATCATTGATAAACATATCATTTGAGATTTCTCTCATTTTTGACAGTTGCACTTGAAAACAGTGTGGTCTCAACAAACAAGCTGTGATCTTATTGCGAAATGCGAAGTTGTTCACTTAAATTAACTTACTTATAGAAAATTGTAAACAATTGTGTCGATCAAATATTAATTAGTGAAGTGAAAATGTTCGGTTCAAGTAACAGTATGGGGTTCGCTCTATTTCCTTTATCTCCAGCACTAGCCACGGGTGTGCTTACAGCTAACTTATTTACAAATATCACAACAAGTATGGCCTCTACCAGAATGCATGCGATGCCAGTGCGTGTGAATTTGGTAAATATATTTTAGCTTTATTCTCAGTACATTACTACTTTGATAGTCTGTGATGAGCGATTGTCAATGTTAAACAATGTCACACAAATATGAATATAATAAGCTCTAACTAAAAATAGAGCTGTGTCCAATGTTTAGGAGAAAACTAGCGGACCCGACAGACGTTGTCCTGCATGATATTTCAAGCGATTAGGATATTAATCAAAGTATGAAAGTACCGATTGCAGTGCCATCTGCCGGGCTGATTTGTGAATCTAAACCATCTAGGGCTCCACCCAAACGCATAAAAAACACATTCAAATTGGTCCAGCCGCTTAAGAGGAGTTCAGTGACACACACTCTCAGTACACTCGTACAGTAGAATTATATATATATGTAAGCTCCTATCCTATCTTTTAAGTTAGATCAAACTGCACACGGTAGGCAAATTTGATTGAAGTCGGTTTAGTAGTTTAGGAGACCATAGCGGACAAACAACGTGACGCGTAATTTATATATATTAAGATAACATCGCAAAATTAAAATACATAGTTGACGCTGACGTATTTTACAATTTCCTTTAATTGTTTTCTTCACTTTTTGTGAATGCAAAATGATAACAGTTTAAGTTATTCTGGTTATTATAAAACCCACAAAGTACCCGCCTGATACCATAAAAGCCCCATTTCAGTGCTTAAGTAAAAAAAATAACAGCGGAAATTATCATCTTTTATGGTACAGTAAAATGGAATAATATGCAATATCTACATATTATCTCATTTTATTTCGCGTAGGTATGATACATATTAATATTATCTTAGTCTTATCTTGCCGATAAAATTATTGCTTTCTTTGGGTGGTCTAAAATAAAATACAAATATTTTAAAATAATTGCGACATAATATTGACTCGGTAAATTTATTTCGAAATTATACACTGACTCTTCTACAATTACAGAAAATCTCGTTGAAGACGAGCAGACGCTGAAAATGTGGGAATGCACAAGCGCAATTTGTATGAAAACCTCTTGATTTTTATAAGGCACAAGGAAACTATACCATCTATTATATAGTTCATAATATCTGCTTTGCATTATTTTATCATTTACATTTTACTCAGAGCGATCTGACGTGGTCACTGGTCCTCTAGGACAAATTGCGTCGTAACTGATGCATCGACTTTTTATTACAATCGTGATATAAACACTACGTACCCAGATAGAAATACGCCAGATACGCAAGATAGATAGACGCCAGAATAGCTCGCAGATGGTACATTTTTTCCTTCTACTTGAAATTTTGGACAATTCACACAATATAACAATCACACTTTATAAATTGTATCCTATGTGTTATTCTGATGTGTAAGCTATATTATTGTAAAGTTTCATTGAAATCCATTCAGTAGTTTTTACGTGAAAGAGTAACAAACATTCATCCATTCTTACAAACATTCGCGTTTATAATATTAGTAGGATTACACATTAAACAAACGAAGCGTTTTCTTTAATTTGTTTTAGGAAAATAACAAAAACACATAAACTAATCAATTTATTTCTCATTTAAACACCTAACAGCCGAAGATAATAATGTATCGATATAATGATATAACAGCCATTGTTATCTTATCATATTAAGTTATTTACAATTTTTAGACCATTTGTAATAGAATAGTACGTGCGCACTGAGATTTGCCAATTAACTCCGCCACGCCATTTTAGAAAAAATGCGATAAAACATCGCGCGCATATTTTATGATTTTTCACTGAAGAATTTAAAAGTAAATAATTGCAATGTAAGTAAGTACCACGTAATGTTTATGGCCGTCTGAAATCCGATTTCCAGCAAAAAATAGTTGTCCGCCCCTTTTTTTCTATGATTGAAACAAGTTGAAATTTATTTGCTCCATACTAAAGGTTGAAATTTATTTGCTAAATACTTTTTATTCAACCGATTATAGCGAACCAAAACATTGTTTGTTTTAAAAGCAGAGTCTAAACTATGCGGTAGTGTCGACATCGTGTGTAGACTCTTGTTTGAGAAAGTATCGCTATGTTTAGAAAATAATGCTGTTTGAAACGGGTGTGTCAAACAATATAATACTTGTCGTAATCAGTTAAAAGTAAATCAAAATGTTTTACCAGCTTTTTATGTTTATTTTTGTACGAAAGATTTGTAAATTTTTTTTGACACCAGAAGTCTCTTTTTCTGATTCAGGACGTCCTATTCAAAACCTCTCATGACGTAACACGATACAGTGGTTGGTCAAAGTCAAGGCCAGGAAAAATCGCAGCATGTTCAAGTACGGTCAAGTGCACTGATGCACAGTATGAAAATTATCATTCAAGGCCCGTTCAATTATTGATGCAACGCAAATATCGTATATAACCATGTGACGTATTTATTTTGTAGTTTATAGCTGAAATATCTGATTTGCTAACATAGTTACATTAGGCGTTTATATCTAGCTATCTACGTATATTATGTTCAATATAAATGTTGATGTAACTTTTTTGTAAACTTGATCAATGCACTATTGTAACATACAAATATAGGAAAATCTGTAGTGATATTGTAATTGTGCGGAATTGCATTTCTGACAGATATAGCGCATACGTCAAATAAAACATTTTGCAAACGTCACATTTGCAGCCTGTCAAACACCAATAGCAATTTGCGTTTATTATGAACCTTGTTTTGTTTTTAGAATTTGTTAATTGTTTTTATAATTGTACCGCCAACCTCCATAACTTCGCAGTTCGCAAGACAATGAAGTATCATTGTTTTTCAAACACCTTTCACCCGCATAAACGTTACGTTGTGTTTTGTGGCATCTAGTTCTTGCAACGTAGTTACTTTAATAATATATCGTGAAAATGTGGTCGAATTCAAGTGATCGTAATGAAAGGGATACTTCAGAAACTGAACCGTTGTTGCCAGCTTTACCAGGACCTCGATATGTTGAGGTATTTTAGTCGTTAAATTGTCAAAAAGCAGAAATTTAAGATTTATTGTAGACTATAATAAAGCCATATACATTAGTACTTTGTAGAGTAGTTAAGGAGTAAATGTATTCTATTGTATACATTTAAGACGATATATTACAGATATAAGATAATGTAGCTTTTAAAATTTATGAAACACTTTTGAGCTAGTGCTACACATCAATTGTAAATAGTAATAATAATGAGTACATTCAATTGTAAATTTCTTAACAAATATTAAAAATGAAATATTTGTATGCATTAAAACATACAATTACCTTTCATATAAACTTTATTTTAAATCTTTTATTAGCAATAAGTATTGAAAAAAAAATTACTTATTTAAGTACTGAAAACTACACTACAAAACTCCTGTGATTCCAGAATCCTTTCTAAATAAAATAAAAAACGAATGGAAACAATATTCCATGGAAAGCAAAAGTATATCCTGGGATTACCTAGTACATGTTTACTTAACTTCATGACTGTAACATCTATTGAAAAATATGATATTAATAGGAAATACTTTACTTTTACTTTCTTCTATTATACTATTGTATTTATTTCTATTGTTTTACCAATCATATATATTTTATAAGTCCTGATGCCTGTAAACTGTTTATTAATAACAATAACAAATTTCAGCAGGCAGAGGGCAACAACGGTAGAATGGCTGAGGTTGGAGTTTCTCAGGCAGTGCTGGTGGAACCACATAGTGACACCGGCCGCAAATTACCACAATACATTGCTGCACTATCAGGTATTTATAATAAAACATTAAATCCTAACTGATATAGCCTGGATTGTTCTTTGTTATTAAGACTATGTCTATATTTTAATTAAATAAATCTCACACATTAATAAAGTCTAAAAAAAAGTTGCCCAGCTTCCCCACATACATCGGCTGTGGTCCTAATGTAGGCACGTCATTTATCATATCAATTATTAAATGTGTGGTGAACAGTGTAATCTTATCAATTAAACAAGTGTTGGATAATATAGTGCCCTTTTGTTTGAATGTTCTTTTTTTAAAACAGACTAAATACCTATAATTAAAATTAAAATAATTGCATTTGGAACAATATTCTTAAGTAAAATAATAGCCATTCTCTAGTTATAATTAGTCATTTGACATCTTTATGTGGCCTTGTTTAAAATTCTATAGATGTTAATTATGAAGACAGAACAATCAATGAACGAGTATAATTACGTAATCCTCCATCTGATCTGTACTTCTTCATTATTGCTTATCTAGGATTTAAAAGAGTTATATAATTAAAGATAACTAGCTAACTTTTTTCTTTGAGTGTTGAAATCATACCAAATATGGTTTTTTAACTATTAATAAATAACGTATTATAGTTATTGCTTGATTTATTTAACGTAATTTAGCCTGTGGTTCGACTATAAATTTTAACAAAAGATACGTAAATGGAATGTGTCGGGTTTACAAAATTGTAAAATAGAATGCCAAAAAAGATAATTAAAGTAATAAACACGTATCTCTTTTCAGCTACCCTTGGAGCCTTGGCCGCGGGTTCTATGCTGGGTTGGTCATCCCCAGTCATATTGAAGATAACTCAAGATAACAGCACAGACTATAACTTCTCAATATCGGAATCCCAGGGAGATTGGGTTTCATCTTTAATAAATCTGGGAGCGGCGGCAGTATGTTTCCCAATCGGTCTCATAATGGACATACTCGGCAGAAAGAAGACCATGTTGTTCCTCACGTTACCATTCACGATCGGATGGCTCTTGATAACTTTCGCTTCGAACGTTGGAATGCTCATGACTGGAAGATTTATAACCGGTATTGCCGGTGGAGCGTTTTGCGTCACGGCACCGGCGTATACGAGTGAAATAGCCCAGGATTCTATACGAGGAACTTTGGGAAGCTTCTTCCAATTGATGGTAACAGTCGGTATACTGTTCGCGTACGCTGTCGGTAGCTACACTAGCGTTTTCGTGTTTAACATCCTCTGCACTTTGATACCGATTGTGTTCGCCGTTACCTTCTTCTTTATGCCTGAGAGTCCGAACTTCTTGGTCGTCAAAGGAAGACACGACGAAGCGAGAGACTCCTTGATAAGACTGCGAGGGAGGAATTACGACGTGGACAGCGAATTGACGAGTCTACAGACTAAAGCCGAAGAGTCGAAGAATAATCCGATTTCGTTCGGGTCCGCGATCACAAAGAAGACCGCTTTAAAAGCTGTTATGATTTGCTACGCGCTGATGTTGTTCCAGCAGCTGTCGGGTATTAACGCTGTGATCTTCAACACGTCTAAGATTTTCAAAAGCGCCGGCGCAGCTATCGAACCGGCCATCGCCACCATCATTATCGGTGTCATACAGGTCGTAGCGACGTTCGCTTCAAGTGTCGTTGTCGATAAGTTGGGAAGACGTATTCTCCTTTTGTTCTCCGCTCTAGTGATGTGCATATGTTCCACGGCTTTGGGCGTCTATTTCTTCCTACAAGACACGCACGGGTCGGACTCTTCGATAGTGACGGCCTTGTCTTGGTTGCCATTAGTGTCGTTGTCGCTATTCATTATCGCCTTCTCGATAGGATTCGGTCCCATCCCGTGGATGATGGCCGGAGAGTTGTGTCTGATCGATATCAAGGCTTTCGTCAGTTCGACGGCCGGTACCTTGAATTGGTTGCTCAGTTTCACGGTGACGAGCACTTTCAACTCCTTGAATAACTCTATTGGCTCCGGTCAGGTGTTTTGGTTGTTCGCTGGAATCATGGTTGTCGGTTTTATCTTCATATTCTTCATAATTCCCGAAACGAAGGGCAAGAGTGTCGACGAAATTCAGTTAATGTTGGGGGCGGAGCCGCAGACGGTACACACGGAGGAAAAGAAATAAGCTTTTAGAGACTGAAATGTTTTACACTATTTTGTAGTCTAGATGTCTCTGGTAACATTGGTAGCTTTATTTCCCTACCAAAGATCGTTTCGATTTCGTCGACACATTAGCTCTAAGGTCTGTGAAATTTAGTTTAACATTATTTAATTTAATGTCTGACTGGTTTTCAATATGAATGGCTGAAAGTATCTTGCAAATATCGAATTTAGAACATTTTCTTTATTAAAAGTTAGATTGTAGGAATGTATTTTAGGACAGCTATTTTTATATATTTGTTAAATAATTTACATTTTAAACACATGTAAATGAAAAAATGCTAGAATAATTTCAGGGGATGAACAATACATGACAAGAAACATCCTATGCTTCATTCACACAAGTTACGATATTATGAATTTATTTATTTTTGTTAAAAGTATGTAAAGGAAATGTAAAATACAATCATTGTAAATATTTTATCGTAATAAAAATCCTATTTTATTTACAATTATCGAATTTTTTTATAGAATAGAATTTCATTACAATTTTATTTACATTAACATTGCCATATTGTATAGTTTATTTTATAAAATAAAATGCCATATTTATTGAGTAATTGTATGAAATTTGGCTGTTTTTAATTTAGTTCTAAATATGTAAGTTAAAATGAGTGTTATTTTATAGATGTATAATATTATGTACACTTGTTAAGGACATATTCGATAAATTACGTATTTGTAAAGTTCGTGTGCAAATTGAACGATGCATTTAATAAAATTGTTACACACTTATTATATTTTTTTATTAAATCTCAGACATAAAAAAATACAGATAATATGACGCCATTTTTTGTCTTATACACCTGTTAAACTAGGCCTCTGCGTTGTTTAAGCATTGTATAAGTCTTCCTACAAACAAAACACTTGTTATAACAGCCGTATACATCAGACTTGTCAATTCAGGAATTATTAGCAAAAAAAATTCTTATAATACTTATACGATGTGCATAAATCTTTATTAGTAAGACTGATAGAACATTAGTGATGTGCACTAACTAAGGTAAAATTACGCAGATTTTGTTACCCGCCGGCCAGCGGCCTCCGACTCGCCCATAAATATCATGAGGATATTTCCGGAGTAGTTGTCGCCCGGCCCGGCGGGAGAGGCCAAGCCTTTTAACACCTTCAATGCGTTGGTGCTACAACAAGTCTTACTGCCAGTGCTATAGTCATGTACTACCCGTAACAATGATACCAGCTATGCTTTACGACATATTGTCAGATCCTGACTTCCAAGATCCTTAAAGACATGAAAACTCAACGCGTTTAAACAATTTTTGAACTAATCTATAGTTTACATCAATGTGTCTATTAAGCTACAGTAATTATTATCATTAATTATTCAAAATTACTGATTTTACGAGAAAATACTTCTCATGCCGCATAGAAGTAATGTTATGCTTTGTATCTAACAAGATTATAAGTTTCGAGAAATATTTGCAAAATCTTCAAAAACTAACTAAAAAATTGCCTAATAACTTATGCAACCTGCTTTTTTATATGTATGCTTTTGTATAAGGTAACGAAGTGTAAATAAATCAATAAAGATACCATATCTTTTCCCTTAACAGAAATATATTTTCTCCTTACCTATTTTACATAAATGCTTAAAACAATAGGAACTTTCTTTTCTAAAAATTATAATTTTCACCTTCTGCCTTTATTGCTTTTCTCAAATCAAGCTTCTTCGTGATCGCTTGTACGAAAATAATGTTTCGTGTTTTGCGTGCCGTCAAAGAATAGCGAGACGTGTATATACGTATGAAATGCGCCCTGCACTACGGCAAACTGAAGGCCCGCGCGCTCGCAAATTATACGCCCACCAAATAGATCCCGTATCGTTTCAGAGGAAAATTATTTAATTTCAGTGCGTTACGACAAGATAATTTCCGTACACTTTTGTACGGAAATGATCTTGTCGTTGCAAAATTGAACACACTTGAAGCAAGAATACCGGTAATATATCTAGATATCTGATTTTACATGCTCGAGAACATAGACATTCAACCTCCGCACCGTGCTCAAAACATGGACAACTGACTGCCGCACAGTTCGAAACTTAAGTTCGACTAAATGGGAAGTATTTAGTCTAATTTAAGTTTCGCATTGAAGTAACGCGTAACGTAATTGAAGGTGTTAAGTAAATAAAGTCCATTTTTAGGAAAGACGAGATTTGACACTCCCCTGCTGCCTGGCTTCTCGGCCACAGATCTGCCTGATCACTGATGGCGTGCCTGAAAGTCTAGATACTTTGTAGGGGTCCTATAAATTAATATATAAAAAATAGGTACATAAGCTTGCCTGGACTTTGAATTACTGTACAGAAACTCTCTTATTCATAAAAATAAATATAGTGCACTGCGTGCATTTACGCTGTAAAGAAATAGATGAGTTATTTTGATATAACGATTCGATTTAGTTTTATTTTTTAGATTTATTTGAAAAACCATTGCAAAAACTTCAAGAAGGCGTTTGAATTGAAGGCGTGTAAATTAACAGTATTAAAAGTTATCATACATAAATGTGTAACATTAATAAAAGAGATAGAGAAGTAATATTTTACATTAATAATATAATATCTCCATAATAATCATAAATTGACTCTAACGAGTTTGTTTACGGAAAACAGGCATAACTACGATTTTAATAATTCTTATTTATCTGCTTCGTGGCTTATATGGCTATCCGATTTGCTTATTAATACATTATGATTTAACTAGGAAGTCCAGGGTTCGATGCCCGGAGCAACAACAAATGTTAATATTGAGATTTGAGAAATATTTAGTCATTGATGTCATTCGCTCTGTTAACATTGTAAAATATATACATATAAAATTTAATTGCTGTTCGTTTGTCTCGCTAAAACCCGAGAATTTCAGAACCAATTTGGCTACTTTAAATGAGTTTGAAATATTTGTGGTTCAGGCAAGAGTTAAGCGGGAATGACAAATAATAAATAAAGACACAGACTACAATTTAATTTTCCAATTCCAAATTTCCAAACTGTTCATAGTTTATTAGAAATAAAACATTGTCACTAAGTTGTCATAAATTTATAGATACATTCAGAAATTTCTGTTTCATAGCTTTATTAGTCCGAACTCATTGGTCTGTAAGTTTTGACACAAACACATATTATGTAGGTGATACGAAGTTCACCTGGACATCTATATAGTATAAAAAAAATAAGGCATTTACGGTATTATTGATGACGTATTTGTAGAAGATTTCTTATATTTTGAACTCCATAAATTCTCATTCATCTATAGCCGTATCAAAATAAGATTTTTGACAACTACTAAATTTATTTTAAATGTTGCAGCACTGGGTGGCATATTTGCATTGCTTCCATCATTTTGATGTCTTTATCTTATCTCCCATAACATATAGATATAGCATACAGTATAATGCAAATATCAACTTCTAATCTTACCCGCTCTACGCCCATGACTTGCGAACTAGTAGTAAATGTAAATTTACAACTTCTTGACGTTCATAAGTGAAATTGTTTACCTATATGAATAAAGGTATTTTGAGTTGGGAATAATAAGAATATGTCGTACTTAGAACGCTTAAAAATAATTTGTTTTCAAATGCCACACCTAGATTGACAATTTATGTGAGTAATCATCAAAACAAAATTTCATTATTCATATTGCTACTTGACTTATGAAAGTATATTAAGAAACACATTCTGACACAGGCATATAAAATAATAAAATCACTGTTGATATAAACATGCTTTATTATATAATTAAATAATGGACAGAATACTTGAATACAATGCCTGTAATCACCTTAAAATAATGATATTTGGTATTTGATTATAATTAATTAATTTCTAGTATAATAAAATTCAACAGTATTCATTATTATCATAATAATATATAAAGCCACCTTTTTTTGGTGGTTGTACAACATTGGTAACTCAAAAAAGATCTAATATACATTACAGTACATATTTACAATACAGCTACAGAAAATTTAAACTAATTTTAAACATTTGAGCTTACAACAAATTAAAGGTGGAATTACCTATTCCTATTTTTGAATAAGCACTTCGATACACATTGCAACAAAATAAGGAATTCATAAAAGCATTCAAAGACGTTGAACTCTGACTTCTGTATAAGCCCGAGGACACTTCATTAACGCTTGCTTCACCAATAAATTGCTGCAAATCACTCTTTGGAAAGCCTTCTTTATAATATTGTTTTATTGTATCATATGCATCCATGATAACCGAAATAAATAAACTGAGTACAACATAAATGTACAAACTTATAAATGAATACAAGTATATCCTACTGAACCACCATAACATAGGTGATTTCTTGGACATGATTGAGAATGTTGCAAACATGTCATCTCCATTTATTAATGAAAAAAGACATTCAGATGTGGTGGCAAGTGATCTGAATTTCATATGGTACGGACCTAGTATTAGCCATCCACAGAACATGAAGCCTGCATATAGAAGAAGAGCACAAAATGAAAATCTAAAGATTTTTGGAGCAGCCTTCTTCAATGTTAGTATAACAACATTATATGTTTTAAAGAATCCTAGATATCGAAGTACACCAAACCATACTAATAAATTCCCTGTTCCCAAAAACAATGAGCAAACATTCCACTGATCGTTTGTATATTGATTTCGTTCAATTTGTTCTTTGATAGCGGATCCCATAATGATTAAGATATCATTAACAATGATCATTATGTACCACATATTTAAAAATTCTAAGCTGCCATCCAAACTTAAGGGTCGATCATATGTTTTAATAAAGAATTGGTTAGTCAATTCTCTTAATAGTTGTGCACGATAAATAGCTCTACTGCATAACATAAGTGATGCACTACAAATAATAATCACAAATATGTTCAAAATGCTTCTCAAAATTTGGTCAATTTGGTTATCAGTAATATAAGCTTGATCACCTTTGCAGGCAAGTTTGTAAGGTTCAGCCTCCAGGGTTAAGGACATTTGACCATCATGATCTTCATTGTCAAATATTATAGCAATATCAAAACGATAACAATCAGGTGGTGTAATTGGTCCAGCTGCTCTTAGATTTATTGTCTTCAAAGAAAACATAAGTTCTGCTCTCACTAATGCTGCAAAGTTAATGTCCAACCCTGTATCATTCAAATATTGTTTAGAAGTAAATAGCTGCCCTTCATTATTTGAAAAATTTATACAACTTCTAACAATCTCTGAATTAAATTCATAACTTTCATTATATCCATAGATTATACCTTTTTTGTAATTGTATTGGCAAAAAACAGGATCTGTCATATTGTTATCTTCATTGTCATATGAATATGGGCCAATAGCATTGGATATATTTGTATAACCATTATATGCAAAATCAAGGGTATTGTAAAACTCATCAAGTTTGTAAACAGCTAAGGGCCCCGCACCAGGTGGATAGGCATTTATTTCGCGAGTAGAGTCCCATCCAAGTAAAAACAAATGAGAAAAACTTATACGATTGTCCCAGGTGTAATTTACATGATTGTATCTGTTATGGGCAAACAAGCAAAGTTGGAGTGTTACCAATACTATTTTAATCACCTGCACAACAAATTTGTATGGAAATTTACGTTTCGCTCGCCATTTCTCGATCGGATTCATAAAGAAAAACTGCAACTTGCGTCTCATTTTTTCCTCAAGTTGGTGTATGTCCGAAGTAGAAGTTGACCGTGAAGTAAAACATTCATTGTTTCTACTATTGGAAGGATTTCTTATTACTTTTATATCCTCTTCTAAATCTGAGGCTGTTTCCTCCGGCGTTGAAACAATAGTATCCATTGGAACAAACTGGAATAACAGTTACTATTACAATATATAAATACTACTAAGGTCAACAACACAGTTTTCTTGCACGTAATTGCTTCCCTTTTTCTTTGTTTCTAAATAATTTTTATCATAGCTATAGACATAATTTATAAATTTAATTGAGTTCGTTACCTTTATGTTGCTTCTTTAGTTTCTTTTCAGATCAAGGCTAAGGTCTCTCAATTTTAGGTTTTTGTTTTTAATTTTTTATTATCAACACCTTTCTGATTTCTCTAGCTTAGCACCAGACTCCACCAGGCACCACAGACAACCCGACACTAAGGATATACAGACTACGGAAGTCCGAAATAGTTACAGATAACAGGATACTCAATTTGCTTTATAAAATAGAAGTATACTGTCAATCAAAACTATCATGACAAATAACATAATATTTGTTTTGTGTTGTTCACTAAAAGTATATTTACCTAAACGTTGTCTTAGTTTCGCAAATGATTTTATTTATAAGTTCTATAGTCATGTAGGTGTATTTGGACTTTTGTTGAAAACAATGTTGGTCTTAATTTTTTAATAAAATGGCATAATGACTAAAAAGGACTACACTCAGACGATATTGTATTGTTTTAGTTGATTCGTCGTAATAAATTAAGAAGGTTTATGATACTATAATTAAGAAATCATTCTTTGTTCATTCTACGTTTACACGGGTTTTTAGAATGCCGTGTTACTTTCGTTACCATTATTTTTATAAGGCTGTAATTAATTAAATTCCTTGAGCGAAAGTATCTGGATGAATGTTACTAAAGACAAAGAGAAATGGAAAAATATGGAGGAGGCTTTTACCCTAAAAGGGGCCATACAAAAACTGGACCATTAAAAAAGAAAAAAGAATTAAAATTAACTTAAAATTTTTACAACTAATACTCGTCTTAAGAAATGAAAACTATCCAATTGTTGTATGGATTGTAATAAAGCTTTAATAATAATTAAATTACTTTATCCAAGGTACTTTAGGACCAAGGGAATCTCAGTTTTTTTATCTCCTTATTTGAAAGCACCTGACTATCCACGTGATAAAATGTTTTAAGCGCAGAATCTGTGGAATAAAAGATGTGTCATAGCATTAGTAAATTGTCAAAATTATTATATCGAGTGTATCGAAAAAGGACGAAGTATTGAATACAATCAAAATATGATAAGAAAACTCTCAAATTTTAATGTTCTTTCATATTATCGATATTAATAAAGTTTTATTGTAAATAATAGCGAGCGTAGTTGTAGTACACAACTGAACAAAATATGGCTCTAACAGCAGAAAAACTCATCAACGATGAAAGGTAATAAAATATGCTCGTTTCTCAATATTTTCAAGGGAAAGTGGTATTTGTTAACTTATTTAACCTTTCAGGTTTTGTGGGGACAATCCCATTCAATTTCTGTTATATCTGCCGTTTGGATTGATATTAATGGCATTAAGAATAGTTTTAGCCTGTATATTATGGATTGCTTCATTTATTTTGCCAGACAAATTTGCTGCTAGGCAATTGATATCAACACTGGCATGTTTGACTTTTGGTAAGATAATTATATTTATTACCTTAAAACAATTTAAAAGGCTTGTTGAAAAGTTTTTCATGAGGAAAACATATTTTACAATTGTTATCCTAATGCTTTTAATATGCTTTATTTCCTATATCAACTAGGGTATTGTCAAATGTCAGACTGGTCCTAGTAGTTATATGATAATTATTATCTTCTTTAAATGTTATAATTCTTAATTTCCAGGAGTTTACATAAAGGAAAAAGGTAACAAAGATCCAAAGTGCAGTGTGTTTGTAGCTAACTATGTGTCATGTTTGGATTCACTTGCCGCTAGCCGAGCTCTTGGAAGTATAACTGTAAGTATCTGCAAAATATAGTACTTTTTATATGAATTGAATTAAAAAGTTACAGTTAGCAGAAGTTCCAGAAGGTCGTTATAGAAGAAAAACATAAAAATAATATATTTGTGACGTAAATATTAATTCTTCTAGATTAGATATAAGTACATATTTATTGCTTATCATTGTTTAAAACAACTAATATTATAAATAATAGAATTATAATAATTATATTTAGATTATTGTAGCAATCTTCATTCCTCCTAAATTAAGGCCTATAGCAATCTATAAATCTTTTTGATTCTTAATTTAATTCTATTTTTATGTTAGTCAAAACACATTACCATATAATTTCAAATACATCGTTTTTGACCTTGATGATTTACAAGGTTAACTCTGAAGTTATATATAAGTGTATTATATATGAAATAATCAAATGTTTTCTTATTACAGTTAAGAAAATGGAAAGTGCCACCATTTTTTGCCTCAACTCTTGGTATAAAGAATGTTGCTTTGTTTGTTAGGAAGTAAGTTGTATTTGCTTTGTAGCTTTTGAATTAACGATTTAGTTTTTATCTGCATGCTATTGATGTTAAATATACACTTTGTGGATTCTGAATTAATATGTTATTCTTCAAAAAATTATATTTTTGTTATGGGTAAATTGTGTTTGGATTTTGTTCTAAAAGAATTTAATTTTAGGCAACATTTTGCTGAGAGTCCCGATAAACCAGTGCTATTGCAGCCAGAAGGTGGACCTACGAATGGCAAAGGACTGCTAAAGTTTACAGATTGTTCCTTCCCGTTGCCCAATATTGTGCAGCCTATTGCTATCAGTAAGTATTTTATTAAATATGTGCATTAGGTTAATAATGGAAAAGTGTCCTGTCCAGTTTAGTATTATTGCAATCTGTAAGAGATATAGTTGCACTCCTATCATATACTCAAATCGTAATAAAGAAAAAATATTTACAGAATAAAATTACGCTAAATCTAGCTATAATAAAAATATGTGTGTAATAAATTAAACAATTAAAATTATATAACAAAGTGTTTTTCACTGTTCAGCATCAGACAAAGAAATAGAACATGAAATTTTTGTTGGATATAAGTTTCTTTTCTTAAGGATATAAATAAAGTCTGTTTAACAGTTTTAAGATTTTCTAATTTATAAAGAAGAATGTAATTTATTTGCAAAAATATATTTGACCTAACATTTGGAACATCCTCTTATGTTGGTACCACGAAGGTATTCGGAAAGGAACTTGAAGATTGTCGGGACTTGAGAATTTTAATTATTTATTGTCGAAAGAAAATTGAGAAAAAGAGACAATTACCTATTGCTTTTAATACTTATGTCTACTTGAAAAAATCTCCAAAGGAATTCAGATGTGGATGGGAATTAAGTATGAGTCCCTCCATAAGAAATAATTCAGTCAATGTGCATTGTTACTTCTGGTCTATTCTTGAAGCCTTGTTGTGTTCAAACAATTTGTATGACAATACTTGTCGATTAAAAAGAGTGGCGGAAAGTCTCTTCTTACCCGCGCTAAGCCCTTGACTTGCGAACTGGTAGTAAATGTAAATTTACGATTAATTTAACTTCTTTCTGACAATTCATAAGTGTACTTGTTTATCTACATGAATTAAGATATTTTGAGTGTGAGTTTACTAAAGCACTTAGCTGTTACTTTCCATACCAAGTGCAAGACTTTGTTTTAATTAATAAAGGATTTTTTAAGGTGTGAGAAAAACTCAAATGCAAATTATGCAGAAAAAAAAATTAAAGGAATTTACGGTACAAATCCATTCCAATGTATGTGTTTTTCAGGTGTAGAGCGTCCATTCACAACAGTAACAGTCCACCGTCACTCAGAAGCAGGTCGTCGTTTCCCCTGGCGGGATCTACTCTGGTTCCTCTGTTCCCCTTACTCTGTGTTCTCTGTGAGAGCCTTACCTCCCCTGGAGAGGGATGGAGATAATGACCAAGTTTTTGGAGAACGGATCAGACAAGCGATTGCTGAATCACTTCAGGTGAGGCGTAGCGTAAGCTTAAAAAATACAGTTCCCCTTCTAATCTATTATTCTAGTTATTTATAATGTGATTTTTAAAACTAAAACTTCCCAAAACTTGCGAGTGCTTAGCATGACTCACGTGACCTCACCCCTGGTTTCATACCAGTCGGAGTTGTTGCGAGTTGGTCGATCATGGTAGTTTAAATAGAAACGAACAAATTTCAAATGAGGTCTTTAGAAAAAAAATGTTACCAAATATTATAAAAGTAATTTAAAAAAGTAAACTGCCAAAAAAAAATTAATTGTCAAAAATTACGTATTACATAGCTGTTGGATATTACCAGATAAAATTTGTGAGCAAGGACGGCAAATTTTTCATATTTTTGTTTTTGTATAGTGTCTATCTTTTTTGTCCAATTTAAAAAAAATTATCGTCGTAACTTATACTCGTAATATTAGGTGGAAGCAACAGAATTGAACAGCGAGGATATAAGGCGCCTGGTCTTGCCTCGCGCGAGAGCCTCTTCCAGAGCTCAGCCGTCGGCCCCCGTCAACGAGCGGACCCGCTTGGCCAGGCAGGTCAAGGAAGTCCTGCCGAATGTGCCCTTGCAGGATATTATGAAGGACCTTGGTGAGGATTTTTATTTTTAATAGTAAATTAGGACCGATTTAATAAAAGTCAGTGACAAGTTCAAAGACAAACTCTTGCCTAACATAGTTATATCTTTTGAAAAGAATCTTCGAAAATATTTCTTGCATATTAAAGGGACGAACACATAAAAAAATGTCTATAACCTTTTTAGGTCTGGGCCTCAGATTTCTGTATCTGTTTCATGATCATGTGTCAATCTAATAGCCAAGTAGGTATCTTCTGATATTTTACTACAACGTTTGAGCGAATGTTGAATGCGCACATAGCAAGAAAGTCAATTGGTGCACATCCGGGAATTGAACCTACGACCTCAGGGATCTGAGTCGCAGGCCTAAGCCACTAGGCACACGGCTCTGCAACACATAAGTAATGCTAAATCTATTTGAAAATATATTTTATTTAAATGTATGATTTGCGTACACCATTGACATTTGTTAAAAAAAATGTTTTTTAAAAATTGACATTTCATACATAACTTTATTACAGCAAAAACCCGTAGTGTCGACGTGACGATAACAAACTTCCTCGAAGGCCTAACGCCCTATACCCCAGAGCCGGGGCCAGAACCCCAGCCTTCTACTTCCGCTCCAAGCCCGAAATATGTGACCCCGTGCCCCACGGGGGTCTTCCCTAAGACGGCCAAGGAAAGGCAAATGAGCTTCCAAGAGAGAAAAGCGCAGATGATTGCGGAAGCGAGACAGAAATACATCGAAAAACATCGTATCGCCGTTAGCTGCTAATCAAGGATTTTTCGCTTTTTTATTTGGATTTATAGATATATAAATGATTACTGGTTATAACTCTTTTCTTTCAATTGGTTCATTTGTAAAAAAAATAGCTGAGAAATTTTTTAGTTTGATTTTTCGACATTGTCTTAATAAAATTTTGTTTATATAAATTTGTATCGATATGTAGTCGAAACAATAAATAGATAAAGCTATATTTTATTAAATAGGTCAATAAATATATAAAGGTTAAACCTATCATATATTTAAAATTGAATGGCGCTGATCTCTTAAAATAGAGAATTAGAAAAAATACAAATTATTTTAACAAGAGCCGCATAAAGTAGAGGCTTATTCTTTGAAATATTTAAACGATGGTGCCTAAATTCATAAATGCCTCATTTTTACTCAGTTTATTAGCCTGCATTATTATTATGCTTCCTTAATAGTCCAGTAGTTTTGCCGAAAATAGGCATTATTTTATTATTATTTTAAAATAATCAGCTCTCATTTCAAACTGAGATACGGGGCTGTCTCTATCTTCCTTACTAACTACGCTATTGTTGTCTCTCTCACTCTATATACAGGTAGGATACTTTAATTTGAGTATTGGTGATTTAAATTGTACTAATGTATGAATTATTAAATGATAAAGGCTTAAAGTTTGAAAAAATTCGGCCATGCATAAGTATATTTTTTTGTTCATGTCAAAAATGTTCCAGACTTAGGGCATCTGTATAAAATAGTGATTTTTTCGTGTTTGTAGATTAAGTTTTAGTTGTATCCTAGAAATTTACCTATTGAAGAGATTTACTAACGAAATAATGCCGATTCTATAATTACGATGGTTTTTACATGGGTTTTTAAATTAAAGACGAGTTTTAAAATAATGTACCGTTTTAACTATTGTGAATCTTCGAAAACAACGATAAATGTCATTTTTGAAAAGGTTTTTTTACAATTTGTATATTTCCCTAGCAGATGATCAACTGCCGTGTTGCTTCCAATTTCGTTCTTTGTAATTATTTTAGTCGTTATAAATAAAAAGGTTTTGTTTCTAAATGTTATTTTTTATTCAATTCCTTTGATTATATGTGTATATATATTATTGTGTGTTATATTATACAGTATATTCGTATACTGACCAATAAAACTAAACTGAAGCAGACACAGAAATAAGTCTGCATCACATGGAAGGAATTCACTCACTTCATAGGATTTCTGTTCTAAAAAAGAATACTGAAAGACACAAAAATATACCTCAACCTGTGGATGACAGTCGATATCAAAAACTTCATACCGTTTCAGATTTCCCATGATATCTACTCTACTACATGCTAACAATCTTAAGATAATTGGTTATAAAATCGAGTTAAACAAATCTTATTTCAAGAGTTGTGAACATTGACAGTTCAAGAGGCGATTGCGAATTGAGACATTTTCACGATATATTTTGAAATGCGGGGCTAAGAAGTTATTATATAATATTGTGTTATCTCAAACGGCCATACTCTACGAGATACAAATATGATTGCAGTCACTTCATGAGTATTATTACTGTGCACTTAAAATTTAATTTTGGTTTGAAAAAATATACTCTACACACAGCGACGGCCGATGGCTGATTTGTGAATCTAAACCATTCTGGGCTCCACCCAAACGCATACTAAAAGTCAGTTCAGTGACAAAAACACGTAATTAAAGATGTCTACCATATTAAAGAAATTATTAATATATTTTGGAAATCAAGCATTTCCGTATAGTCGTCTTATATGCGTAATGTTGGGGTTGAAAAATGACAATAAATTCATTTTCTCCGCTCTTATTTCACCATTGGTCGAGAGAGACTGGGTTTGGCAAGAATTTATGATTGAAATTATTATCTTCTAATAAGTATTTTTAAAATAAAAGGTTTCATTAAAACGAAATGTTATCTTTCATGCATATAATGGTTTTCTATTATTATCTGTAATCCGCATGAATTGGGTATAAATTTTTTCGATGCGTGTCAGCGGCGCGCGCGCCTCATTTTTGCGTTCAAAAAAATAATAACATTATATATGAAGTTTTTTAAGTCTTAATAAAATGGTAGAAAATAAACAAAACAGTAAAGAAATAGATTTTTATTGTCTATTATCTACAATCCAAATCTATGAGGCGTTCGCTTGGGCGTGGCTAAACCGGGTGTAGCGACTTCCTGTTTGACAGGAACGTCTTGATCTTTCTTCTTCTTCTCTTCCGCCATCTTATGTTCGGCCTCTTTCATCTCCTCTTCCATCCGCTGCAAGTGGACTGCTGCTTCTTTGCGCTTGTCGCGGTTTGTTCTGCAATGTCATGATAATTTGTCATTTTAATACATTATCTACTTGATTTTATCTCTTCGTATAAAGTTTTAGGGAACAAAAAGATGGTAAAGATTAATGGATAGCAAAAGGTTTTCTGTTAATTTTATAAAAATAACTCTATTGTATCATATTTTTAGGTGAAATTTGGCCATATAAAAGCTGTAAATTAATAGTATTTTTTATTCCAAAAAAACAAAGGAGGAGAAGTATTACGTCACGCAATTTTAACGCGTAACGCGCCGTAACGTTTTTCTGTACCTAAGTATATAAAACGAAAATCATATTTACAATGACGCATAATTTAATCCCCGCCCTGCATTAAAAAAGAAAACCAAAAAAATTTTTTAAAAAATTTTAAACCGCCCCCTTACCCTTTGGTTTTAATTTTTTTTTTTTATTGTTATACATACAGACAGACCTCCCACGGGTCAAGCATATATCTGTTTTATTACTAAAAACCAAGATCATTCTGGTCCTCCCAGAGCAATTTTTGTTTCACTAGACATCGAACCCAGTATCTTCAGGTGAGTCTAGAAATAGCTTAGCTACTCACTTGCCGGTCTCCTTGACCGAGAAGAACATGGGTCCCAACTCCGCCAGCCACCTTCCGTCCACGGCCGTGACGCAGTGCATGTACTCCTTGCTGGTCATCATCAGCTCGTGGTAGACCACGTAGTCGGGCGAGTTGCCCAGACCGAATAGCGCCGAAGTGGGGTGGAGGTGGCAAGGCATGCCTGTCCGACAGTTCACGTACTCCCCTATGCCCTTCAGACGGGCTGCTTGTTGGAAGTACGCTGAAAAAAAACTAAAACTAAATATCTATGGTAACAAAGACGCCGACGTGGATCGAGTTAGCTGATGATTAAAATGGCGCTATTTACATAAGAAAATAACAATTTTACTGAAGTGAACCTCTTTAGGCGGATGAGGGTAATTTTTTTTCGGATGAAACGCAATAATAATATTAGAGTCACGAAGATGTGCAGCATTTTTGTTGAGGAAAAGGGAGAGAGCGATTGAGACCGATTGAGAGAGAGTGAGAAGGGCGAATTACCTTATAGAAATTTATGAAATATTAGTACATATTTTATAGTATTGTCTTTGATTTACATAACCTTTACACATTTAAAAATTATTAAAGATAATTCGATAAACGTCGGATAAATTTAAAATTATGTTAAATAGTTGTAAATTTATAATAATACATAACTTCAATCCGGTTAAACAGTTTTTTACATATTTTATATTTCATGCAAAATAATTTATTGAAATCTCAAATGACGAATTGTAAATTAAAATGCCACGTGTAATTATTATCGAAGAAATAAATTTAAAAAATTTAATTTATAATTTGTATTAATTTTCGACATGAAAAGATTAGATTACAATCAACTTTGAATATAACTTGTTTTAAATAACATATAAAAGAAAACGAGGAAGACAAATAAAAAGATGGGTAGATGATGTGCGAAGAGTAGCTGGCCCTATGTGGCTACGTAAAGCTAGAAACAGAGAAGAGTGGAAGCCCTTAGAGGAGGCCTATGTCCAAGGACAAGCTGCAGAACAGAAACAAACCAACCAACCGGCTTGCCGATTAATTATTAGTATTTATATATTTATTTTTAGTGTGAATTTTTTGTATTTCACATTTGTATGTACTAGTAGGTATAAGTAATTACAGCAATAAAGGCTTTTATTATTATTATATAACATATATTCTTACCGGAACAAATACACTTCCGCACTGTATCCCAATCCGTCCCACAGGACAAGAGCGGCAGTCTCTGCTGTTGCAAGATATCCTTCAACTGCTGTCGGACCTCACGCACTTTGCGCATCGCTTTCGCGTGCACGAAATGCTCTGTACACCAAGAACTTGAGTAACTGGAAAACACGAATGAACTTTAGATACGATTTTTGGGTCTACAAACAGCAACGCTGTTTTTCTCACGATGAAAGTTACACGCTTAAGTTTCGCACGTTTTTATTATATTTCGTTAATGTTATTAAAAATAATGCAGTGCTGGCCTAGTGGCTTCAGCATGCGACACTAATCTCAGGGCCGTAGGTTCGATCCCCATGCACCAATGGAGTTTACGTCTATGTGCTCATTTAATTATCGCTCGTACGGCGAAACAAAACATCGTGAGGAAACCTTAGACCCAAAAGGTCGACGGTGTGTGTCAAAAGGTCCCCTAGTTGCCTATTAGAAATGATCACGGATCATAACGAACAGATACAAAAATCTATAGCGCCATTGGTATATATATATATAATTAAATATAACCTATATATTCTAAAAATCGAGTCATGTTTACTGCGTGTCCTTTGAAATATAAAACTTCTTGACATACTAAAGAACAAGGGGGATACCATTAGTCATTTTTACTGAACTATTTTTGATGAAATTATGTCATTAATTCGTGTAACGGAATATAGCAAATTCAAAAATATATAACTTTCAGCATTAAAGTTAACATAATTATTTTTAAAAAATGTACATGTTGGAACAAGTAATAAAACATTGTTATAGTAATAAACCTACTTATTACTCTTCCACTGGTTGTAGAGATGCAGGAGAGTGAGATGGTCGGACTCCGGCACCTGGAACTTCTCTTTCACCGAGTCGGATTCTTCCTCCCGCCCTTGAGGTCGGTAGAACACCGTGGGGACGGACAGCATTGACACTACGCAATTTGGTTTTAATCAAATATCTAATATATAAAATTCTCGTGTCACAGTTTTCGTTGCCATACTCCTCCGAAACGGCTGAACCGATTTTGATGAATTTTTTTGTGCTTATCCGGTATCTATGAGAATCGGCCAACATCTATTTTTCATCCCCCTAAATGTTAGGGGTAGTCCACCCCTAAATTTTTTTTTTATTTTTTGGACGAAATTTAAATTTAATTTTTTTTTATAATGTGCCATTAAAAAATGCATACTTACAACCCTAAATTTTCACCCCTCTAGAGACCCCACCTATTTTTTAATATAGTAGATAGTTATTTTTATTGAACTAAAAAATGTTTCCGAGAAATAATGTAGGTACATGGCAAAACAACGTTTGCGGGGCAGCTAGTCTATCTATAAAGATTTTGATTTAGTTGAAATTTAATTATTGAACTGTTTTGTGGTTATCAACATATTTTTTTATAGAACAGGGGGCAAACGGGCACGAGGCTCACCTGATGTTAAGTCATACCGCCGCCCATGGACACACTCAATGGCAGAAGGCTCGCGAGTGCGTTGTCGGCCTTTAAGAAAATAGACAGTTCTTGATGACAAGACGGGCCGTTTAGCATTCTTGTAGTTCTAAAACGTCTTACTTTTTAATTAAAACCAAATCTATAAACCCGATCTAATATAACTATGATCTGATGAAAATGACCACTACCAATCCTTTATAATTCCGAGTGAAGGCGACCACATTTTGACATCATTGGCAATAAATAAAGTTAATGATGTAATGTATATAATATAATAGACTAGATAATATAAGAATTGACTTTGAATAATATTGTAAAATTCTTTAAGACAAATTTGCGCGCCATCGTGTGTGGCAGAATATGCGAACGATTTATGATTGTATCACCTTAGCATTTGTACCATATTCTTGCAATAAAAATTAAAAAAAAAAAAAGTCCAATAAGTGACCTCATCTAACAATGAAACCTAATGTGAATGAAGTCAATAAAGTAATCTGAACAGTGAATGAAATAATTAATTGAACGCGGCATACCAATGATAAGTACTTCGGCACTACAACCCATTTGCGCGGACACGATAAGCATGTGGCACTGGGGCGGGTCCAAGGGGAACTCCGCCATCTGCCGGCCCAGCGGCGTTAGAGCCCCCGTGCCGTCAAGGGCTCCAAGAATCCACAGCTGGTACATTGAGTTTAGAATTGTGTCCTGTAATAATGGGATACCGTAAAAAGCTAAAAGTAGTTATTATTTATTTAATACCCCAATATCCAATACCCAAAATAGTAATGCTATATATTATTTATATATTTAAACTAAGTTACATTAAAAGAAAAACAAATAACATAAATCATATGGCCCGCCCTTATCGCTAACATGCGCTTCCAGGCAAGAAGTGCAAAACCAAATCAACAAAAATAAATTACATGTAACACTAAAAAGATATAGAATTACTAAACTTAATCTAAAATTTATAGCTAAGACTTTAGTTGATTGATCAATGCTTGCAACTCTCCGAGTCCTGATGGTACTTTTTTTTTTTTTTTACAGACAATTCACACCAATTGACCTAGCCCCATGCTTAGCTGGTGAAGCAACGGATATACATACATATTATAGATAGATAGACGTATAAATACATTATTAAACACCCAAGACCTAAGCACAACACCAAATGCTCATCACATCGATGTTCGTCTCAGCCGGGGATCGAACCCGGGACCCATGGATTCGCAGTCAGGGGTACTAACCACTAGACCAATGAGTCGTCAAACGCTATATATGTATATGCTATAATATGTATGCGTACTCTAAGACAATTTTTTATTCATTACGAGAGAGACAATGGTCTATTGGAGTCCTAATATTGGCTGCGTCTGCACGCCTTAAAAATGACTTTGCTTGCATGATAATTACACACAGGAAAGGTAAAGTACATTGCCTACAAACTGGAGATCTACAAATTGGCAAAGAAGGGTGATCAAATAGTTGCCTATTAAAAATTAAGAAGTACAATCAGGGGACATTCAATGGTTGAAGTGCCACCTGATTTTTAAAATAAAATTACAAACAGGAAAAATCTGTCTTAAATAAAACAAATTTTAATAATGAACAATAAGTATACCTGCGGTGGAGGGTCCATAAAGTGAAACGCCAGAAGATCTTCTACGCCCAAAGACTTCAACAGCAGCACAGTATTTGCCAGATTCGTTCTCTGTATCTCGGGAACAGTGGCCGATAACAACTCGTGTTGGAATTGCCTCTGCGTGTAAAGGCAAAATGCCTTTCCCGGGCCAGTCCTCCCGGCACGACCAGCGCGCTGCCTGGCGTTGGCTTGACTTACGGGATATATCTGGAAATATCACACCATTATTTTTGATAATCTGGAAGCACCATTTATAATTTACAAGCGTTTATAAAACTATAAGAAAAGCCAATTTTCTTCTCTCACACTCGGCACATTGCTGAAAATCAATTATATACAAAAAACGGATCCCTTTAGTATTATCAAATATATTGTTTATTTTAGTTTAAAAGTAGCAAATGGTAACGGTAAAAACACAATTAAATTTTATCATTTTTATCTTGTTTTAATAAGCTGTGTGATGAAAATTGGGAAGAATTCCATCGACTTTTGAAGACAACACGAATATTGTATGGTCAGTTTACCATACAAAAGTAGTAATATAACGAATACAAAAATCATGAATTGAGCTTTGCGGCTTTAAAAGTAAATTTATTTTTTTATTCCCTTACACATCCGGCTCGAAGGACCAAAAGACGCGAGCTATGTTCGGACACAAGACTGAATTAAACTCAAACTAGTTTATATAAGTAGGTACACATTTGATTATCGTCATTATATAATTACTTGTTTATTAGCTTTCATTTTAGATGAAGGAAGTTAAGATATCGAGGAACAAGAAAAAAATGTATAGACCAAATCTAAGCAATTTACTCTTTTTTTGTCAAAATTGGAAATTAAACAGGCTTGTTTTTATTAATATTATTATTTAAAAAAATTACCTGCAGTGCATCCATACCAATCCTAGGATTGTAGACCTTCAGCTTGCAGTAACCACAGTCTATCACATACATTATACCATCCACGGTTAGAGATGTTTCTGAAAAAAAAAATTAAAATAATGGTCCCAATTTCAGTCTTTTAGATTCAGTTACGTTTGAATATTTATTACTACTGATAAGGTAATAAAATAATTACTTTTTGCAGGTTTATAGAACAGATTCTTTATTTATTTATTGTTAAAAAATGTGGGAGAAATTATTACCATATTAAAGACAAAAAATAAAGAAATTTATAAACGATATTTGCAATTACGAGATAAGTGGCTCTATCAGGAATTGCGTTGAACAACAATGCTATACTTTGTTTATATCCTGTGGCCTTAGAAATATTCCTACCCACTTGACACATGACGCAAGTATCCTGTTTGTTCATAAGTTCATGGGTACATGAGGTCGAAATTTTCCAAACAAAGTTATTGGACCTCGTTAAGAAGATTGGCCCCCATTGTGAGGCGTTAGGCGCAATTTCGCCTTATTGAAAAAGTGGCACACTTCTGTGTTATGTGCATTATAATTTAATTTTTGTATAGAACAGTAGGTTTCTATGGAAATATTGACTATGAGATATAATTATGTTTGATGTATAACATATGGAATAAATAGTATTGTTACCATTTTATACGAGCAAATAAAATAGCCCTAAATTCATTTTCATAATAAATTTGAGGATTTAATGTTTATAATAATTTCTTCAGATTTTTTTATTTAAGGTGGAAAGTTTGGTTGTAGATTAACATTCGAATTGGGCGATTTATAGTAATAAGCAGATATTTATTGGTCACATTATATAATTATCAATCAATAGTAGACTGAATTTACTTTTCGGGTGTTATAAAGCATTTTAAACAAAACATATTTTGTGATAAATTTAGTTATTTGTCTTGATAATTAGGGAAACATTTTTGTATCAATAGTTATTTATTTATAAAAGCTTACCAACGCTCAATGCTCTCACTGATACATTGGTACAAGAAAAATAAAATATTTCATGTGACAGGCACTGAAAATTTATTTTTAAATATAAAGGAAAATCAATTTCAAAGTGTGACGGGAGCAACTATGTATATTCAGATCTAGCTCGTTTATCAGAATACTCAATCTGGATATCGGTGAGTTTTGGTCACAACGCATTCTTCTGAAAAGAGGGACATGGGATGATGAGATGCCTGGGAGATTTAGATTTACACGATTCTTAATAATCTAAAAATATATAATTACCAGCAATATTTGTAGCCACTATACATTTTCTTTGTCCCGGCGGTGCGCGTTGGAAAATCTTCGCTTGCAAGTCAGCTGGTAATTGTGAGTATATCGGAAGCACTGTAAGGGGCGGGGCTGCATCTAGGTCTCCTAATCTCTCTGTTAATACCTGAAAAAAAAATATAAATTTTTATTCATTCTGAACGAATAAAAACAATTTAAAAAATCTAATCACTATGCTACAATCAAACATCTGTTTAAATAAATTTTACCTCGCAAGTAACTTCAATGTCCTCTTGTCCAGGCATGAAGATCAGGATATCTCCTTCATCAGGTTGAAGGTGGATTTGTAGAGCCTGAAAGTAGTTACAGCCATCGTTAGATATTATTCTAGATGTTTCTAGATGATGCTAGAAAACTCCTATAAGGATCTGTTATTAATTAATAAGCTGTTTTTAAGTAAATTACCGTAACAATTAGACTAAAAGTTCATTGGTTTTACAGTTAGAATGAACGACTAGGTTATGCTGAACTGTACTCTAACTTAAAGCACAAAATCGTAGAACAACCGTTGGACGACATAGTCGCTAAAAGCACCGCAAGAATTAGACTTAAAGATTTGCAAGCATGACATGAAATGTTGAAGTTCAATGCTGCAACAATGGTTATAATACAACATTTGAGTCAATCTTATTCATTTGTTCCGTGAGCTATTTAACCTTATGTTAGTTAGGTTACATATGTTTTTTACTTAATAATTTAAAAGATACCAATATATTCTAAAACGTTAGTTTTGGTAGTAATTAATGAACCCTTTAGTTTCACTGCGTCTTCTACCGCATTGACCATGGAGAGTGTTCAGAGGAGTTCTTCGTACTAATACCTGCAGCTAAGTTTTATTATCAGTCAAGGCAGAATACAAAATACCATCCGTACCACCTCAACGTCCGTCGTACAACTGAGCGTTTCTTAAGGCAGTTTTTGCCACGCACCATCACTATGTGGAACCAGCTGCTCACTGAAGTATTTCGTATTAGTTAAGTTAATATTTTAGTATTAGTTAAGTAAAGAGCGCACCAATGCTTAAAAGGCCGGCAACGCACTTCCGAGCTTTCTGGCAATGTAAGTACAGAGTAGAGTTGCCACGAATAGTGATTAAGCCGAATACCGAATGTTCTGCAACGCTATCGGCCGAAGCGCCGAATATTCGGCCGCCGAACATTCGGCAGTAAGTACATGCTTGTCGAACGCAAAATCGTGTCGCGACCTGTCTCGAGCGCGGGCGGGCGTGCGGCGTGCGGCCATTTGATTGTTTGTTTCTATTGCGAGTAGGCACGTCAGGGCACGCTTTGTCAGTTCATTATAAAAATAAACCATCACCTACGATTTTGTAGAAAAGTTCATTAGTTCTTTTTCAATTGTTTGAGTGTTCAAAAATGACAACAGTTAATAAGAAGTCGGCCATATGGCAAAATTATGAGATTGATAGCTTGTTTTATCCATCACAACTTACCGCTGATTAATTTGACTTATTAAAATATTGTAATTTGGTAATAAATACAAATCTTGAGTAATATGATGTGTATTTTTTGTCCACGATTTGGTATTCGGTATTCGGCCGAATAATAAGTACTATTCGGCCGAATACCGAATACCAAAAAAAGTGGCCGAATAGGCCGAATACAGAATAGTAGCCGAATATTCGTGGCATCTCTAGTACAGAGTGTCCATGGCAGGAGGGTCATATCACTTATCATCAGATGACCCTCCTGCCCGTTTACCTCCTAATACATAAAAAAAAATAACACTCTCGTTTTCGTATGTATAATAGTTCGATCTCACTTATATTCTTTATAGATAACAGATGAGTCACTTAGATTTAAGAAACCATAAATAATTCAGTCACTTTTTTTAGTCTAGCGTCGCAACCCCACTACCCCTAATGTTATGTTATTTATAAGATCTTGTTCTGACCATTAAAGACAGTTGACAGCTTCAAACAAACTGTTTCATTTATTTGAAAATCCTTCCAACCGTCACTAAACTTAACTCGTGTATAAAACTATACAGGGTGGCCAAAAAGTCGTGGATCAAACGCAAATAGGGGATAGATGAGGTCATCAGCGGCAAAAAATTGTTCTACGGGAGGTCTCTAAGGTCAACCCCTGCAGAGTTATGATTTATTTTGGTTTTTATATGAAAATTGACTTTTTTTACTAATTCTTCTTAAAATTCGAAAATATCTACATCCTGTATCTTTCTCATAATATCCACTAGATTGGTACTGATGAGTTCTTGCGTTAGACATACTATTTATAGTTGTTTATTGAGTGTATTCAAGATAATATTAAGTGATACGATATAACATTTTTTCAAATCATAAATTTTTCTTTACTTTGGACCCCACTGTGAAAAAAAATTACTCCACCGAAAAGTGTCCCTGTACTACAAGTTTTGGCGCATTTAATAGGGATTCTAAAAAGGTATGACACGTGGTCATGAGTCGCTCTTATATCTTTCTAGGAAGAATTACAAACAACGATTGTGAAATAATAATTGTAATAAAACAATTATTTCTCAATGGTTGTTTGTAGGAAACAAAATATTTTACAATAAAATATGCTCAAAATTCCTGACTCTGACCATAATACTTAATCTGTACCGTCTAAACAAATTCCTAAGTAACCCTCCAGCCATCTGTCCAATTCTTTGAATCTAGTCCGATTCACACAGTACTGGTCACAGGTAGGTAAATAATCTATCATAAGTCCGAATCGTTGTTGTTTTTTCCTCCTAGAAAGATATTAGAGCGACTTATTGCCATGTGTAATAACCTTTTCAGAATCCATATTAAATGCGCCAAAACTTGTAATATAGGGTCACTTTTCGGTAGAGTAATTTTTTTTCACAGTGGGGTCCGAAATAAACAAAAAGTTTTGATTTGAAAAAAATTTATATCGTATAACTTAATATTATCTTCAATACACTCAATAAACAACTATAAATAGTATGTCTAACGCAAGAACTCATCAGTACCAATCTAGTGGATATTATGAAAAAGATACAGGATGTAGATTTTTTCGAATTTTAATAAGAATTAGCAAAAAAAGTCAATTTTCATATAAAAACCAAAATAAATCATAACTCTGCAGGGGTTGACCTTAGAGACCTCCCGTAGAACAATTTTTTGCCGCTGATGACCTCATCTATCCCCTATTTGCGTTTGATCCACGACTTTTTGGCCACCCTGTATAGGCTGGCTTATTATATCGAATTGTTTTTGAAATGTTATAATAATATTACATTTTATCTGTGTCAAGTATTCTCTACAGGTCATGAACAACTCAGCGTTATTATATAATGTTATTATTGACGTCATAGGGATAAAGGTCACCTTTAACGAAAGGGGTGTGGCAATCTTCAAGATAATGTTTTAGAAGAATATAGTGTATTTATTGTGAATTACCCCGGTACTAAAAAAGCAATGTGTTTTATTTGTAACTGAAACAGATGAATTATTCACTAAAATCAAAAGTGAATCACAATTAACATACATTATAATTATAATTACATTACCAAATTACTCTATTTCTTCACATTATAATAAACCTAACTCTTTATTTTATGTTACAGGAGGCAAACGGGCAGGAGGCTCACCTGAAGTTAAGTGATACCGCCGCCTATGGACACTCTCAACGCCAAAGGGCTCGCGGGTACGTTGCCTGACTTTTAAGAATTGGTACGCTCTTTTCTTGAAGGTTAGGGTCCTCGAATTGGTTCGGAAATACTTCAATGGGCAGCTGGTTGCACATGTGTGGTGCGCGGCAAAAACTGCCTTAAAAAACGCTCAGTTGTGGAACGACGGATGTCGAGGTTATACGGGTTGAATTTTCGTATTCTGCCTCGACGTCCGATGATGAATGTAATGAAACTCAGCTGCAGGTATTAGTCCGAACAACTACTCTGAACACTCTCCATGGTAAATGCGTTGGAAGATGCAAAGAGATCCAACATCTCTGCGCAACGCCAAACGATCAAGCCGCTCGGAAGGTGACTAGAACATTGTTTTTACGGAATTGTTTAATTGAACATATTGAAATAAATAACTAAATAATGATGATACTCATTGAACAACGGTGCGTGTAAATTTTTATTTAACAAATGAAAATTAAAAAAAAGCTCTCTATTACATGTGTTAGTGATCTACCAATTTACGAAATTACCTGCGCACTAAGCTTAATTAATACGAGTGCGCGTTAGCCATCAGTTGATTGGACACACCCACGCTTATTTTAGTATTGTATATAAGGCATTGAAACGAAAGTTTAACAGATTAAACTCAATTTTAAAGTATATTTAACAAAATTAGTCTGTCAATTGCACTCAGCCATTAGCAGGTACGCCGTACGAGTAGTAAATATATTTTTAAGTTAAGGGATGGGCTACTAAACGCCGTTTTTTCTAAGGATTTTTGAATAAAAAACATGATTTTACTATATAGCCATTAATTGCTTCCATTTTATTTAAATATCGTTTATTGTATGCAAAATCTTTTCAAGTTACGTGGTGATACATGTGGCAATAATGAAATAAAAACTAGGGTCTCATCGTTTGATAGGGATAGGAAAAACTAAGAGTCTAAACGTCAAGATTTATAAACGTGACCACAACAAATTTAATTCCGTTTCAATCATAAGATATATTTCCAATCACATGCAAGAACTTTATTATTGTATAACGGATAATGCATCCGGCATTTTCCTTTCAATAAAGTTACTATTTAATATTATGTCCTTACATATGAAATTGACGTTTGGTCTTACTGGCCACTGTGACCTCTTTGGTTAGGAATTCCAAATTCAATTTTTTACAGCTACTCGAGAATTTTTTCGAAAACCAACCAACCAAAGCTAGCCGCTAAACAACCAAGGCTGGTCAATCGCTCTAGGCAACTGCTGCTTCACGACAACGCTAGACCGTATACCGCACAACAGACTGTTACTAAATTAGAGGAGCTTCATTGGAATGTCTAAGTCCTAAGACCTCCGCCGTACTCCCCGTACTTGCTCCAAAAGATGACTACTTTTTGTTTCTCCCATACAAATCGCCAATTTCAAACGTAAGGACCTCATATGAGGACCTATATGTTAAATTGTTATATTGTTTTTATGAAATAACACAACACAAACCTTTAACTGCAGACAAATCGACTTCAAAATACATTAAAAAAGACGAATCAATACGAGTACGTAGGTTTTTAAAAGTTGAACTTCACCAAAATGCTTTCTCAAAGCACGAGAGACCTTATACCTATATCACTAAGTGTGCCTGTACAATTTGAATTTGGATCCCATCATTAGATCTAGTTCTTTGAGAAAGTAGGTAATTATAAATACCAGTGTCAAATTAAAAGTGTCAGCTTGAGAAAATTAAATAATAAATATAAACCTGAAGACAGTTACCAACCAGGTCGTATTTTTCTAATTAAATTTGATAAGTTTAGTAAACAATTCTTAGAAATTCACTATTTTTTTAATGAGGCGCGAGGCAAACGAGTAATCATTTTGAATAAGTGATAAGTGTGTGTTGCCGACCTTTCAGGAAATGGTTCTTTTCTCGAAGGCCCAAAAATCTAAAGAAAATACGTGCTACAAAAAGAGATTCATGTACCGCAATCAAAGATTTGAGGTATTATTTTCAAATAGCCATCACCACGTATTACTAAAACGCTAAAACGATTATCGGTTAATTAAACAATAGACAAAAATCCAACACTATCGACAGAGTTCATTGACACTCAGTGATAATATATACCAAAACAGACCTTAATACAAACGCAGGAGGGACGATAATGGTTTAAAGAAATAATAATTGCAACTATTTATACAGTGTCGAGGTAAACTGGTTAGATCTAGACAGGGCCGCGCCGACCTCGGCAGCGCCTGTGTGCGAAACCCATGAAGCGCCTCCTTTTTCTATAGGGGTCAAACGAGCCTTAGGGACGGAAAAAAATGGCAGTCATTGAATCTCATAGACATTTTTAGCGGGTGTGTTGCAGGCCTTTGAGGGAACTCCTTCTATATTTCGGCCTATTTTTTAAGAATCTTCAAGTTTCAATGTATTTTTTAATTTTGACTGAAAGAAAATTTTTCTTTTAGTTTAATCCACTTAAATAGGTAAAACGTCCGCTGGCCAATTGCCGTGAAAAATAAAACGTGAATTAAATTGTTACATAGTTTATTTATGATGTTATTTTTATCTAACCGTTTTTAAGGTCAGATTTATGACATATCTTTTGTAATAAATCCCATCTTTTAGTAGAGGACGAAAAATATTTATATAGTTCTTGCACAATATTAAAAAACGCAGTCGTGTATGAGATGTGCAGCGTCATTTATTATTAAATTTAAACTATGGCTGGCGCACGGACATAAAAAGTGCGGAGATTTACTCGTACATCCCGCAATATTCTTACCGCGCATATTTGAGCCATTATCATAGCCTTGCCCCCTTAAGTTCTTTATGTCCAAATTAATTTCGTTTAGTTTTTCTATTATAAATGACGTTACTCCAGCGCCAGTTGTATCTACGATTGAGCAGAAAGTGCTATTATAAATTGGAAAGCTAGGAAATGCTCTCTTATTCTTAACTTTCTAGTTTACATGTTAAAGTTGACAAATCTTATTATCATACTAATTTGCTCTTCGTGTGAAACGTCAGTAGTACAATCCAGTATTATTGAAAAATATTTATTAATTCGACATAAATTTAAAATAAAATGTTGAATTTGGTTACCGAGTATAAAAAAATAGTTCATTTTGGATTTTATCAAGGTATGTCGGCATATTATTGAAATCATAAGACATAAACACACTCAAAAAACTCACGGCGGTCACCAGCGGCCTTTCTTTTGATTCGCTAAGCTCTGAGTAATTAATGTAAACTAAAACCTAAAGCGTAAAATGAAACTTCAAACGTACGTAAGAATATTGTAGTGTAGTATAAATAATTTCGGTGGCGGCGCCCTTATTGTATCAGCGCCTGTGTGCACCGCACACTTCGCACACATGGGCGGCGCGGCCCTGGATCTAGATACGAGATTCTTGTATGTAAGGTGTTTATTTCGAGAACGATACTTTATATATCCCTGAAGCAGTTATGACAGTAAAAAAGCATACAAAATTGTTCAAAACATTTAAAGAAACTTGCCTGTATATACCGAGGGATCCAACACGACTGTGGGTGCCTGTATGTAAGATGTATTTAAAAATTGTTACGCTATCAAACTAATAAATCACCTAGAAGTTATTGATCACTGCCGTGCAATGCTTTCAATGCTTTAAACCGTGGGCCTAAATAAATATGCCTATTTTTGTATGGCTGATTGTGCGATTTTTAAAAATGTACCATTCTCTTTGCAAACAAACGAATAATTCGATAAAGTCGAAAAAATAAAATAAATACATAATATACACAATATCGCTACTGTGAAATCTCTCTGCGAACATATAAAGATGTCGATGGTGTCGGACACAGCATCCAGTAAGAGCAACGTCTTTGTTAACGGGGATTTGTGCAACATACTGGTTGTGGGCCTCGGTATCAAAAGTCAAAGTCAAAAATCATTTATTCATATAGGTAACATAATGTACACCTATGAACGTCAAAAAAGAAAGATACATCAAATGCTTCTAATTTTACATTTACTGCCAGTTCTCAAATCAAGGGCGTAGAACGGAAGAGAAGAACTGGCAGTAAACTCTCCGCCACTCTATATAATCGCCAAGTTTTTTATTTTACACAACGTTTGTAAGGAGCTGCCACCATTACATCATGTTCCACATGACATCTTAAGTAATAAATAATAATAAAATACATTAAAACAAAGATTTGTCCTCTATCAGCAGGAGGCATGGTGATTACATCAAATCCTGTTTAACAACTGTCAAACATAATAAAATTATCATAAAGTGACTCTATACTACGCTGATAAGACTGCGTTTTTCTTACATTGTGTGGACAATGCAAATTAATTGAAATACAGTAATTTTGATGATTTGATCAGTTTTTATACTGTATTTTCTAACAATAAAAAAAAGTCAATCTAGTATACCTTTAAGTTTATATGCGTAATAAGAAAGCGAATGAAAACATATAGGTGAATATCTCTTCGGAACCGGAAGGATTTATATTATCCATAGACATCACTCAAGACGCAACGCAATAAATTATATTCTCGCACAACTAATAGAATACTATAAATGCTATATCTGTGTTTTCTTTGATATATAATATTATTTTATATAATAGGAGGCAAACCTTCAGGAGACTCATCTGATGTTAAGTGATACCGCCGCCCATGGACACTGACATTGTCAGATGGCTCGCAAGTGCGTTGTCGGTCTTTTAAGAATTGGTACGCTCTTTTTTTAAAGAAAATGATTTACAATAACATTAAAGAAATTTTATTTACAAGTCTTGGTCTACCCGCAATAAATACTTAGGTTATAGGATAACTTTATATTAAAAATATATTATGGATTGTGTAAAACAAAAAACACATTAAACATATAGAAACACCTTATTATTAAGAACGTATCAAAAACCTGTATGTATACCTGTATCATATGTTGATACCGGCGGAATTCAGCTCTATATTATTAAAGAAACCGTAAATCTTTAAAAAATTAGAGAGGCAGAAGAGCGTTGTGCTCTTCCTCCAATCAATAGAGAGATTCCTCTACCAGTACTGTTTTATTATTGAATAGGAGCAGGAGGCTCATCTGATGTTAACTGATACAGCCACCCATGACACTCAATGCCAGAGGGCTTGCAAGTGCGTTGCCGTTTTTTAAGAATTGGTACGCTCTTTTCTCGTTAATCCTAAGTGGAATTGGTTCGGAAATACTTCAGCTGGTAGTTGGTTCTACATAGTGATGGTGCGCGGCAAATACTCCCAATAACGCTCAGTTGTAGAACGATGGACGTGAAGGTTTTATCACAGACAAGCCAGACAAATCTTTGTTTTTAATTTATTTTTTTATAAAGTTGTCATGTGGAACATGGTGTAATGATTGCAGCTGCCTACAAACGTTGTGTAAAGCAAAAAACTTTGCGATTAAAAAGAGTGGCGGAGAGTTTATTGCTAGTTCTTTTCTTCCGTTCTACGCCTTTGATTTAAGAACTGGCAGTAAATGTAAAATTAGAAACATTTAATGTATATTTCTTTATTGACGTTCATAAGTGTACATTTCTTTAGCTATATGAATAAATGATTTTGACTTTTGAAAGCCCCCAGTGGCTCATGGCCGCAACACTTCGCTATTGAGGCGCTTCACTATCAATATCAAACTCTTACCTGCTTAACAGCTCCATCCACATAGTCCTCACAGACATTCTTAGCAAAAAACGTCTCTACAGGAAAAGTACGTCCGGGTATCGTGAACGTTGGGACGTTGCCGAAGAATGTTGCGAACTTGCTGGAGTCCATTGTAGCTGACGTCACAATCAACTTCAAGTCTGAACGGCGGGCCACCACCTGAAGAAATTGAAATAATACAATAAATTTTAAGGATTAAACCTAGAAGACCTAAAAACCGTTATACAATATAATAATAAGTGGACTGTCTCGGCTTTATTTTGGAACTAAATATAGCCTTTTTTACTCATAATGTAACAGGTTTATGTACTTGGGTTTGTTCGTTACTGAAAAAATAACAAATATTTCCCCTATATAATATTAAAATAAAAAAAAATCCGTGGCGCTACAATATTTCTGTTTCATGATCATTTGTCAATCTAATAGGCTACTTTTTGGGTCTTAGGCAAGCCGGTATCCACACGACTTTTTCCTTTACCGTTTGAGCGAATGCTAAATGCGCACATAGAAAGAAAGTGCATTGGTGCACAGCCGGGGATCGAGCCTACGACCTCATGGATGAGAGTCGCACTCTGAAGCCACTGGGCCACACTACTCGCATTATAATATTAAATGAAATAGACATCATAATAGTAGCACGCACTAATTACCTAACATGACACGATAATTACGTGTAATTATTTAATCAGAATCCTAAATACTAATTGGTAATTCAATTAATTTTGTAGTTCAACGATTTTATACTGCAATAATAAACTAATTTCTAGTACTTTCCACGAATATTGGCAAGTATCAACTTGTTCCTAATTTGTATATAATTTCTTCACAGTATAATAGCTTATTACATTGACAATAAGATATAATTTATTTACTGAAATTGAACAGTGATAAACTATTACTACTGTTACAAAATTACATTCCCGGGAGAAAAAATATTCGGTTTGGTAGGCTAATATGAACGAAATATGGGTAATAACGCGCCTTTAAACACAAGTTCCGTGCTAATTTAGATTAAAATTACACAACGAATTGGACATCATTCAAAGTATGGATGAAGTCTTCAAGTTATCATTACAAAAATGTATTTTAACCAGAAAATATTTTAAAACGTTTGCATTTTTAAATTCAGACGAAACAATTTGTTTTCTCTCTAAATGTGTAATCGCATTTGTACGAGCTGTAGGAATACCAATACATTTTATAATACACAATTTCATGCTATTATGCATGAAAAATTAGACATTTGATCGAACAATAAATTGTAAATAGTTGCAATTATTTTTAACTGAAATAAATTGCTTGTGAATTTTATTATTCGCGGTAAGAAATACAAAAGGTGATTATAGAAAAAAAAGTCTAAATCCTTTGTGCTCTGTCCTTGCAATTTCAATTACTTTTTATAGAATATATATAAAAACGTTGTCGCTTTTGTAAAAACTATATATACTTTTTCTCATATTTTTTGCTTGATTAATGTTGACTATAGCAAGTTTTGAAAGTATAAAACCAGCGAGTGCTTTTGTAAAACGTTACGATGCACGGATAATATTTTTTTCGACTTACACCACATAATAGTAACTAAAGAGTCACTAGGTGGTCCGTTTTACTATACTTGGGTACAGTACTGTACTTGGGTACTGAAAAACGTTACGGCGAGTTACATGGGGGGGTCAATAATCTCCAAAAATTGCGTTACGTAATACTTGAACGCTCCCTAAGCACCCGTTTGTAAATGATAGTCTTCAGTCTTGTGGTGAGCTTTAGTTGGTTGAGAATGGACTTATTGGTTCTTTTTGCAGTGAGCAGTCTATGATATTTGCAACACCACATCTCGAATGCCTTTCTTTTATATAACAGGGGGCAGGAGCGTGGATACTTACATTGCCAGAAGGTTCGCAAGTGCATTGCCGGCCTTTGAAGAACTGATACTCTTTTCTTAAAGGACCCTAACTCGAATTGGTTCGGAAATATTTCAGTAGGCAGTTGTAGACAGTGTTGCGCGGGAAAAACTGCTAAAAACCGCTCAGTTGTTGAACGACGGACTTCGAGGTGATATGGATGGTATTTTATATTCTCCCTTATATTTTTCACTCACTCTAATAATAGAAAAACTTCGAAAAAATACGAATATCACGCTGCCTAACTAAGCGGGTCAGATTTACCCAGCTTTACAAATTACTTGCTATTAAAGACTTGTCACAGTATAATTTACCGCATTATATTTATGCGCAATCATCATACTTTCACGTTGAGCGGTTGCAGAAACGGGAATAGATTACTTTAGGAAAGCTGATAATGTCAGTTATATATAGAAACAGAAATATAAATGTATCTTATAAAGTTGACACATGGAAAGGAAATCCATCCGGCAGTGCAACAGTGTCTATGCCGTTAGGAGACGGAACTAACCTTTTGAAAAGGGCACACATGAAAATGAATGAAAATAATTTATGTTCATAGATTAACAGACGTTTTTAATTCTTAATTATGTCAGTTTCTATAGTTATTTTAATCTTTTAAATGTTTTTTCTAGGTGTATGTATTGTATGATATGTAATATTAATGTAGTTGTCGTATTGACACGTAATGGTAATTTATTACAATGGGAATTAAAGAGTTGAGTCGTTCCGATTAATAGGCAGCTGAGTTTCACCATCGGACGTCGAGGCAGACGAAATTCCACCCGTATCACCTCGACGTCCGGCGTTTTTTAAAGGTAGATTTTGCCGCGCAACACACATATTGAATCAGCTGCCCACTGAAGTATTTCCGAATCAATTCGACTTAGGGTCCGTCAAGAAAAGAGCGTAATAATACTAATAAAAGGCTGGGAACGCATTCACGAGACCTCTGGCAACGTAAGTGACGCATTTACCATGAAAAGTGTTCAGAGGGGTTGTTCGGATTAATACCTGCAGCTGAGTTTCATCATCGGACGTCGAGACAGAATACGAAATTCCACCCGTATCACCTCGACGTCCGCCGTTCCACAACTGAGCGTGGAACCAGCTATGTGGAACCAGCTGCCCACTGAAGTATTTCCGAACCAATTCGACTTAGGGTCCTTCAAGAAAAGAGCGTACCAATTCTTAAAAGACCGGCTACTCACTCGCGAGTCCTCTGGCATTGAGAGTGTCCATGGGCGGCGGTATCACTTAACATCAGATGAGCCTTCTGTCCGTTTGCCCCAAGTTCTATAAAAAATATATTGGAAGCGAAGTCATTGATAAAACTTGTATGACACATTGTTATCTAGTCGGCCTCATATGTACCGTAATTCAAACTCGATCAGTCTGAAAATTGGGTTGCATTTTATACGGTACATCAATTTACTCGTAGAATTTTCTGATACACAGACCATTGACGGTGCACTGAACTAGATTATATACATTAAATGTATGAAGAATTCTCTGGGCTCTTTAAGAGAGCAGTGTTGGCCTGGTGGCTTTAGCGACTTTCATCCCTAAGCTCGTAGGTTCGATCCTCGCTGTTGACCAATGAAATTTCTTTCTATGTCCGCATTTAACATTCGCTCGAACGGTGAAGGAAAACATCGTGAGTAAGCCGGCTTGCCTTAGACACAAAAAGTCGAAGGCGTGTATCAGGCACAGGAGGCTGATATTTGTCTAATAGATAGACATATGATCATGAAATTGATAACGAAATCTGAGGCCCAGACCTAAAAGGTTGGAGCGCAACTAATTTTTTTAAAGAGAATTCATGTGGGTTTTTATATCTAGGGCATTGTTGCCCCCAACGATATTATAAATGTATAAAGTACAAAGTGTATAAGACAGATATTCCTCGAGTATCCAATATTTTTATGGGTAAACTCTAGTATTATTTAAACCTTTCAAATGGGAAATTTTTGCTATATCCTGTGAATGTAGTTAAAAAAACCAAAAGTTACAATAATACACTAGCCCGAGTCTATCTTTCCTGGATTGGCACGCCATTATTAATATCATAACAATAAATATATCCTAGAGAGAACTATTCGTGAGCATTTTTAACAGTGGAAGAATTATAGAAATCGATTGCGTCTAGAGTTTATTCAAACATACGAAAATGCCCTTTCCATTTTATAATATTACGATAGAAGTTAACGTTTATATGTATTTGTATATAAAGCGTTTAACTAAGTATTATGACCCAATAAAATGTGAATAAACAGGTGCATACCATAAACCTTATTGACCTAAATAGTGAATTGTTAGATTAGAAGTATGAGAGTGGTATTTACAACATTACATACAGAATTTATTTTTTAATCATTTCCCTTTCATTCTTTTTCATTTGAAATTACATTTTGCTTATAGATTAGCTGTTTATTTTGTCACTACAATATTAGCTGCTAACAACCCCTTATAGAGAAAATATTTTTTTTTATAGTATTGTCTTTTATTGACATAACTTTTAGACATAGAAAAACACTTTTTTAACGGATTTGAAGTTATGTTTTATTAAAAATTTACAATTTTTTTACATAATTTTAAATTTAACCGACGTTTCGCGTGCTTTACAGCGTGCGTGGTCACGGTGACTGAAGACAAAAGGTGTTGAATGTCAAAAAGTATCACAGCTGTAGAAAAAGTTGTGTTATCTGTATTTATTTCCCCGGAGTTGGTATCGACTAGTAGTAGTAGTTAGTCGAGACAGAGAGAGATAGAGCCTATTGGAGAAGAGCATAGGCCATACTCTTTAAGAGGTCCGTGAAAAAAAATATACATGTATAATTTATTTATTTTAAGTGAGTGTATATTTTGTAAATGTTTCAAGGAATAAATGAGGCTTAATTATTATTTAAATTAATTATCGTAAAATACGCCGCGTTCTTTTAAAAGCAGACCTGGCACGATTAAAAGGAACATCTATATTTACCACTACGACTCTTATAACATCACATTAAACACATCGTTCACTAATAAAACCGAGAGTCGAGCCCCTAATCACGTGCGCAAGATTCGTTGCTCAGATTTAAATTTAGAAAAACCGTTGCATGACAAACACAATAATGCCACGCCTCTTAACGTTCTTTTAAATTCCGTTTTACGAGAACAGCTTATACTGTTGTGGAGATTTTGTGTAGCACATGGCTTAGCCGACTTACAGATTATGATACATAATTTATATTTGCTTACGTCGCCCAATTCACATTTACGATCAGCCCTGCGATTCTGTAACTCACTTTTCGAACTCGCACAGCGGTTTTCGCAGCGGCGGTCGCGCTCAAATCAGACGTGAAGCAGTCATTTTACGATTTGGCATTCTGATAAGAGAGCTTGTAGTTTGTTGTTCGCTGTGCGAGTTCGAAAAGTGAGTTACAGAATTGCAAGGCTGTTCTCAACTCGAGGTCGTAGAACGGGAACTGGCAAGAACTCTTTTAATCGCTTAATAAAATCTAAGCTCTTTTAATAAAATGCTAGTCTTTCTTTAGTGCTATCTTTCACTATTACACCACATGATATGAAATTTAATAAATACAAAACTAATCTTATACGCATGTTCAATGGGAATTCTGCTCCCGTTTCCTCAATTTCGGTCAGGAAGCGTTATTCCACAATTCTTATGGAAGAGCTTATTTCATCAAATTATACTAAACACCTCTGACCCTATATTCTGACGTCCCGAGGCAACAACGGGCTGAACATAATTATCAATAAATCATTTGATTCGATTTTAATTTAATACTCAAACTGTCAAGTAATTTGTTTAAATTTAACGTATTAGTATATTTAAAACTATAATACGATAAAAAGCCGGACATAAGTGTTAGTATAGATACCGAGACACAAACGTCAACTGATTTACCAATCACGCTATCGACACGTCACTCCCCCCCCCGTGATACCTAAAAATCGCTTCTGCGCAGGCAAGGACATTTGTTCAAGATGTTTGCCGGTATCTGAATAGGGTTATGTTTGGTTTTTATTTTTTTGGTGCCTCTCCATTACTGGAGGCTGGCCGTCAGTCTAGTGAAGCGTGTCTGGTCCAGTGCCAGATGTAGAAACTCTTCCACAGTCGCAATGCCCGTCCACTCTCTAACGTTTTTTAGCCAATGTTTTTTCCCTTCAACCAAGGCCGTTGGATTTTATCCATTATAATTAATTGAAGGACGAGGTTGTGGTCATGGCGCAACACACGGCCCATGTACGCCACTTTCCGTTGTTTGATGTTCTTTCTGATACGTTTGGATAGCCACTTATAACCCTAAGGTCATGCATTCCACGCTTTTGCTATCTATTTCTTTGGTACAATTATTACTTGTACGGTGAAGGTAAACCAGCATGTCATGTACCTGACGAATGCGTGTCAAGCACAGAGGAAATCTCAACTCACAAAGTATAAACGACCTTATTACAAAACAATACTTGAACATGAAGATTTCTATTTGGGTCACATCGGTCGTGGTCAGGGACGAATAATGCCTGACGTCATTGCGAACGTGACATCGATATTCTATTCAAGTGTGCTATTAGAAAAATTACTCGACGAAAACGAAACGATATAATGCTACATGACATCATCTCAGGTAAAATTAATTGCAGCTCACTACTGGAAAAATTGCATTTCCATGCCTGTCTTGTAATCGTGCTTTGTTTCACGTTCTTCACATTAATATATGCAAAAAAAACAGTTTTGTATCGCGCAGCCCGGACATACAATGAACACTATTTAAGTCTTGACTTGTTTAAGCTATCGCGGAATATGCTTAAAAGGAGCTAGTAGGAAATATCCATAGCGCTAAATCAGCTGCATCATGATCACACCCCACATACACTTTCACATTAGGTATTCCTAATTCGGCTATGTGGTTAGTCACACTTTATTAACTAATGTATTTTTATTGAGTTTTTCCTTTATAAGTCTCGTTAATGTTTACCTTTTTGTAAATATTACTAGCTGATCCCGCAAACGTTGTTTTGCCATGTATATTATTTATAGGAAACATTTTTTTGTTCAATAAAAATAACTATCTACTATAATAAAAAATAGGGGTTGATTGTAAAGAGGTAATTACGGGTTGTATGTATTTTGTATGCTGTATCATAAAAAAATTAAAAAGAAAAATTTTGTCTAAAAAATAAAAATATTGGGGATGAAAAATAGATGTTGTCCGATTCGAAGACCTAACCGATATGCACACAAAATTTCACGAAAATCGGTAAAGCCATTTCGGAGGAGTTTAATTACAAACACCGTGTTACGAGAATTTTATGTATATTAGATTTATTCCATCTATGGTATAATAGTTTTTTGTTATATATAATTTAAGTTAGTTGTAGGAGCTCGAAATAAATAAATAAAATGTGAAAATAATTTTTGCAATAGTACCAACCTTGGTTTTGATTTAATTATAGGTTTCAAACCTTTAACTGTGACTAAAACCACTCATTTATACAGGAGACATCTCTGTGTCTCTGTCAACAAGGACAGTGGTCCCTTTCTACGCAGTAAGCCAGTTTAGGACAAGGTCTCTATTTCTACTTATTTAACACATTCATATTGGACGTATTTTATTCAACAAATGAGATGTGGGGTCTCTCTACATCTTCTACCGCATTTACCATGAAGAGTGTTTAGAGGAGTTGTTCGGATTAACACCAGCAGCTGAGTTTCGTCGTTCCCCAATTGAGCGTTTAAGGCAGTTTTTGCCGCGCAATACCACTATACGGAACCGTCGACTTAGGGTCGTTCAACAAAAGAGTATACAAATTCTTAAAAGGCCGGCAACGCACTTTTGGCAATGTCAGTGTTTGTTATAAAAAAATCTCAGTGATAACGAATATGGCTATAACAAGCCTAAGTTGCAAAGGATCAGTAGACCAAAAAGGAATGCGCCTACGACTGGCGTCACTGAGTCACAAGATGGCGTCGTTGAGACGTATAAGGGCATCGTATGAATAAGTGGGTGTTAGATTTAAAAACTTAGCTAATTGTTCATTGTTTTAGTAATTCATCGTTAAGGAATGTGCGGGCAAAGATATTGTTAAAAAAAGCGCTTCCGGCAAGAACTTCATTCGTAAGAGGTATCGTTCATTTAATTAATGTTTCTATTTTTACGTCATCAAGATATAACTACAACATTTATATTATATTTTTTCTCCCTATATGTTATTTTTTATGTAACAACTAGTTGTTCCCTGCCACGCTTCGCTGTGGCACATTGTGATTGAATGGTTGAGAAATGAGAAACAAAACAAAGAAAACATTTCATATAAGTTTAAATTTGCAATACTTGTGGAAAAAAAATATGAAAAATATAAAAAAAAATAGATAAAAACAATCCTTGATGCGGATTATATACGATGCTAAAATTTCATTGAGTTTTTGAAACGTACACAATCCAAACTTAACATTTTTATATATATTATTAAATAATTAATTTTTAAATTCGGTGTTTTTTTATTACTTAAAATTAAAAAAAAAACAAGTCTTGAGCCAATCTCTACCCTCTCTATAACTTTTATATTTTTATAGGAGTGAGTTTGTGTATACAATGTTGCAGTCGTTCTGTTGATTAAAAATAGATTATAGTGCATTCAATCGACTTTAGACAACTCTCATAACAAATCTCTCTGTGCAGAATAATTTCAACATTCATCTTATTAAATCTTTCTTACTTGTTATTTGAAAGTTATACGCGATATTTAATCACAATTGCCCCTATTGTTCTTATTAAACCCTTTATAAACTAGTGAACAAATAAGCTAAAACACGTAGTGATATGGCAGTAAACTGTAAGTATCTATTGACATCTAAAAATCACACGAAATTTACAAGAACTTTAATATGAATTTTTCCCAAAAAAATACGATTAGTAACAAATACGCCTGGTTTTTTGATATAGAGCATGGATGTAGACTTAAGTATGATAATTCTGCATACAACTCTGTTAATAATAATTTTTTCAGTGTATGTGAAATACCATTGGTAAGTTTATGGCCAGCAAAGAGAAACTTGGGTATTTACATATTAATTATTATTATATTATATTATTAGCGCGTTTAACCAATTCAAAAGGGCATTAAAGATACATATCAGATTGAGCCTAGTAGACTAAAATTAGGACGGCTTATGGCGACGTGTATCTCGTTCGTATATAAACATTATTGTAACGAAATTTAGCCGATTCAAAAAATATCCATTATCCAATCTACCTGTAGTCTCAGAAAATATTTCTATCACTATTCAACCCAAATCGTTTGTCAGACACGACCTGACCAACAGACGGGATGGTATTCCAAATCCATATTATATATAACGTAGACACTCGGTTGGGTAAACAGTGGGAACAATAAAACAATGTATTTGGAGCAGCTCAGACGTTACGCTCCACAAACGTTTCATTGGCAATTTGTAACGAACATTTCAGCGAGAGAGCCTAATAGCGTCCATATCTGGGAGAGATAAACCCCAGTTTGGGAACGGAATACATTTTTTGTAAATACTGAAGAAAGGTTTTAACCACAAGGTACAAAATCTTTAGTTATTTTCGTGTTTTGCATTTTCACGATTACAGAAATAAATTCAATTTTTTTATGGCAAATTTTTTAACGAGCAGGCGGGTCACTTTGAATATAGTGATAACCACCGCCCATGGTCACCTGCAACTCAGGTGGTATTCCGTATTGCTAACCTGTTAAAGAATTCTACGCTCTTTACTTGAAGGACCCTAACTCTAGACCAGCTCTTAACACTTAGTAAAGTGGTAAAGATGAGGTCGATAACCCCAAGCTTGGCACCAATGGATGTTTATATAAGTGCAGTTAAAATTGCTCGATTTCTTGTGTTATATACGTATATGGGATTCCGAGTAAGAGATAAAATCTCAAATCGAAATGGCCCGGGCTTTTTTTCATAAACTGAAAAAAGTACTATATTATCGCCACTTTAGTATCAAATAGAGGGTTCGACTCTTACTCTGTTAGATCTGGCCAGTAGCATTCTACGGCTGTAAGGTATGGATTATTAAAGAGGACACAAAAAGACCCCTCGAAGCTTTTGATATGTGGTGTTACCGTCGCATGCTTCGCATCAGCTGGATACAAATGACGAATGAAAGAGTCATTCAACGAATCGGGACGACACGAAAGGCTGGGAAAGGGGAAGTCGCATATCTTGGACAAGTTTGATGATGGGCAAAATTCATGGCAAGAGACGGGCTGGTAGAAGGAAGAAGTACGGGAGTGAGCCGGCATCACATCCGTCGAGGAGCTTCTCAGACTAGCGCAAGATACCCAGCAATTCAAGTTGATAACAGCCAACCTTTAGTAATAAAGTGGCACCTGAAGATGATAATATCTAAAAACTGTAAGGTGCACACACCTACTTGATAAACAGTTTAAAAATAAACTTTAAGTGACTATGATGCAGAGGTGCATGGAATTTGTGTGGGAACCTATAAACTATAGACAAAACATGTCTAAAAGTAGAATGATTTACAGAGTGCTCAAACAGACGGTTAAAAACTTTTCCTTATGGCCCATAAAATCTTAAAATTCTTCTCCAACAGTCAACACCATACTAGCAATCAACACCTGCATGCTATTGTTTTGTCAGTTCGAAACGTGATTAAACTCTCATATATAGTAGCGATAGTTCAAATCGTATCAAAGATTGGTATATTTCAGTTATAAAACAATTGAACATTGTACAGTTTTCCGTACATCTTTTTTTTAAAAGTAGGTACATCTCATCATAGGAAACATCCCATCGCGCTGTGGAACACAGCCAAGGCTAGTCACAACCACAACACACACACATAACACACTTAAAATGTACCTCTTTCTTTTTTTCGTTCCGCATCTTTTTTATTTTTATTATTATTATGTGTGTTTCTGTGTGTGTGTTTCGTTAGTAATAAATGTTATGTCTATGTCATATATAATTGTCTATAGTATAAGTTATGATATATTCTAAAATACATGACAATTATTCTGACCACAAATTTTACAAAAAATAAATAAAAACACTTTGTTTTTACTACAAATTTAAATTGATCGCCCACTACCGAACATATCAAGCTCTGGATAAGTACTGTTTATTCTGTTATATTCGCGAAGAATTCCAATGAGAGGTGGCTGAACTCCTTGGTAGGCTTTTACAGACGAAATTTGGAAATTTCTGCTGATTTTGAACCTTGGGAATGAATAAGGGACGAAAATGTTAATATTCTCCAAGAGGTACTATTCTATTTGACCATTAATCAATTTGTATAAGAACGTAACACCACGTTAAATTATATAATGCGAAATTATAATAGACTAGTGGACCCCACAGACGTTGTCCTGCATGATATTTAAAGCGATTAGGATATTAAGCAAAGTATGAAAGTACCGACTGCAGTGCCATCTGCCGGGCTGATTTGTGAATCTAAACCATTCCCAGATCCCCTTGAACACACACAAAAAATTTCATCAAAATCGGTCCAGTCGTTTGAGAGGAGTTCAGTCACATACACACGCACAGAAGAAATATATATATTAAGATTTCCTTAGTGAAAGGAATAAAAAATTTTTGGATCAGACAAACACTTTGATGGATGTACAACCTTTCGTAATGAATGTTTGTGTAGGTAAATGTTTTTCAATGTAAAGTAATATTTCTTGAGATTACTTCCTAAACACTGTGCTTTAGCATATTAAAGTAAACTTTTACGTATGGTCTAAGATCCCGCTATACAACGACCTTCACCGAGATGCTTATTTAATGAAACTTATTTTATATATAATTTAATATGTCAATAAATATAATCCATATGGGTTGCCTAGCAAATTTCAGTCCAGAGTATGTTTAATTAATTTAAAAAAAAAATTTTTTTTTTTTTTTTTTAAACATTTCACCGGTATGATTATTAGATAAATTCTATACCAATCGAACGTATGAAGCCCCAAACGTTAGGTTGTTTTTAATCAATTAATTATTTATGTGTATATTTTTTATGTGACACTAAAGTATATATACATCTTTAGTATAAAAGGTTATAGTGATACATATATAATACTACCCTGATTAAAAATATTGATTGAAAAAAGTTCAAAAAATTGACTACATGCAAATTATAAAAAAAAATTTTTTTTAAATATTAATTAAACATACTCTGGACTGAAATTTGCTAGGCAACCCATATGGATTATATTTATTGACATATTAAATTAAATATAAAATAAGTTTCATTAAATAAGCATCTCGGTGAAGGTCGTTGTATAGCGGGATCTTATACTAGTATAATTAATATGCTTGACGCTTGAAAGCTTGACGAAAAACAGTATTAAAAAAGACCCATTACAAAATACGGAATTTAGTTGGATTTTGAAAATCGAATATCTGAAAATGGAGACAGCGAGCTTCCAAATAAGTAGGTCAATAAAAGGGAACAAAGAAAGGGTCGGTAAACTCATAAATATTCGTACGAAGTAACTTTTACTTGGCGACATCTAATATTCTTTGTTTGTCATGAAAATATATATACGTTCATATAGATGGATATTTTTTAATATTGTAGAAACTTTATACGTTACAAATATTAATATCTTTTTATAATTTCAGGTACCTGGTCGCTTATTACCAGTTCTTCTCATCCGTTCTACGCCCTTGATTTGAGAGCTGGCAGTTAATGTAAAATTAGAAGCATTTAGCATTTAATATGTATTTCTTTATTGACTTTGATAGTTCAAAAGTGTACATTGTGTTACCTAAATGAATAAATGATTTTGAATTTGAATTTAAGTTGAAGCTAAACAAAAAACTTACACCTCTAATATGATAACATTCTCCTTCAATTGTTAGAAATCGTTTAAACAAGTAGTCGTTAACAACAGTAATTTTGTATAATGTTATTGCTTGTGTAAAATATATTATTAAGGGAAATCAAAGATAAATAAGCAAGCAATTAGATCCTACGGCTCTTCCTTGAAGAAAGTGATTTTACGTAACAATAATATTGTCAATTGAGAAAGCTGTAAATCAATATCACGAGAAATAGGTTTCCGTAACAACAATCCGTTGTGGTTCGATCTACTACCGCTATATTAAATTAAATTATATTTCACGCTAAGATTTATAACTCGACCTGGATTCTGCCAATTTCTAAATAAATTGATTATATATTACTGTACTTTACATAATTTATATGAAAGTATAATTTTTACATAACTCAATCACCCTAACTGTTTTATTTATAGAACAGAGTCAAACGGGCAGGCGGCTCAACTGATGTTAAGCGATACCGCAGCCATGGCCCACACGTAATGCCAGATGGCTCGCGAGTGCGTTGCCGGCCTCTTAAGGCTCTTTTCTTGAAGGACCCTAAGTCGAATTGGTTCGGAAATACTTCAGTGGGCAGCTGGTTTCACATAGTGGTGGTGCGCTGCAAAAACTGCCTTAAAAACGCTTTAAGGCAATTTTTTTCAAAATTCCAAATAATTTATTCATATAGGTAACACAATGTACACTTATGAACTTCAAAACAGAAATATATATGAAATGCTTCTTATTTTACATTTACTGTCAGTTCTCAAATGTTATAAAGTTCTTCATTGTAGCGGATACGCCAAACACCGTCGTTGCAAACAGGACCAAATATTCTTCCTCTCGAAAATAAGGAGAGAGATCTCGTCTTTCTTGCTAAGGGGCCAGGTTTCAGAACCATAAGTGAGCACTGGTCGCAGCAGAGTTTTTTCACATGATGTAATAGAATTAAAAAAAGTTTTTATATGTATTATGTATTCGCTTGAACTTAAGACAATATTAACATACATCTTCAGAGCTATAATTAATCTTAGTTCCTTACGAGATTATATTTCAACACATGATACCATATTTGTTCATACTGTGATTTATTTGCTTGAAACTAGATTCTACTCTATCTATTAATACTTGTAGTTGCAATTATTTAGATTGCCTTAATAGGACGCATTGGTAACGAGATAGGCTATTTATTACGTCGTTGTAAAAATACTAAGAATATTAAAATAGAAACATTATTTCAGAATAAATGAATTGCAGTTTTGGAAAATTGGGCGTTTATATGAAATATTATCCACCGTTGACTTTGAACAAACAAGTGTTCATCCTGAAAACAGTAAAAAATCACCAAAAATAATCGGAAGAAGAAATATAAATTACCGAGACTGTGCATTTAAAAATTATTGTTAAAGCGTCTACACACGGCCCAGAATCATTGGCGATATCGTGACAATGGTGGTGGAGATAAAATCGGATCGTACTTCGAATCGGCAGTAGGATACTCAAAGCATAATAAACTTAGGGTACCATTTGCTTACACGAGGCGATGTGCTCCCCACCACTTCCCCGATATTGCCTCTGATTTTAGGGCCGTGTGTAGACGCTTTTATATTTTATTGTACATCGGACTTGTCAGTAAAACACATCCAACTATAAAAAAAAAGCGAAACTGAAAGGCATTATACAATTTTATGTAACGTATTTGCGAAAATTAACAATTATCATATTGCTGTATGCTTTTTTTATTTAGAAAAGGGGCAAACGGACAGTGAACCGCCGCGCATGGACACTCACAATGCCAGAGGGCTCGCGAGTGCGTTGCCGGCCTTTGAGGAATTGCTACTCTCTTTTTCTTTTGGAAATACTTTAGTGGACAGCTAGTTCCACATGGTGGTGCGCGGCGAGAACTGCCTCAAAAAACGTTTAGTTGTGGAACGACGGAATTCGCAAACAAGTATGCATTCCGATATGAATGCAAATTATTAAAAAAGAACAATTTGCAATTACAATCACCTTGATATGATTTATAAACGCCACTCGTTATGGCATGAGAGCACGGTTAACTGGCGCCAGTTTATATATTCATATATTGCATGGACCGTAACGGCCAAATATGGCAGATATTTCTAGGTATTCTTCATAGTTGATTTTTTATAGTTTTTTAAAAACCTCATATTCATTTCCCGCAACTTGCGTATAGTTGTTAAACTTTAGACTGTTTGAGGATTTTTCAAATTATTTCAGTATAATTAGTATCATTATTATTTTCTTATGTAGCGTCGGGTTTTCTCTCTCCCTAAAATATGGCGAGGGGGCCGATGGCTGGCCATGCGTCATACTCGTAAACGGGTGCTACTTTGGGTGACTGGTCGGATTAGAGTTCGTGTATGCGGTGATGTTAGTTATTTCGACTATATGTTCTCCTATTTCACCATGCCTGCTGCTGATAGAGGACAAATTATTGTTTTTTATTTTTTTTATTATAAATTAACTACATAATTACTTAAGATGTCATGTGGAATATGGTGTAATGGTTGCAGTTCAAAACTACAAAAAGCTAAAAAACTTGGCGATTAAAAAGAGAGTTTATTGGCAGTTCTTCTCGTCCGTTCTACGCCCTTGATTTGAGAACTGGCAATAAATGTAAAATTAGTTGCATTTAATATGTATTTATTTATTGACCTTCATAAGTGTACATTGTGTTACCAAAATGAATAAATGATTTTGAATTTGATTCTAGATTTAGTGCTATGGCTGCCATATGCCAAAAAGTATTGGATGTAGGCATTTGAGTCATAGTTCGCATTACATACCCTTACTTCCTGGAATCTAGATCGAACTTCATACTAAAATCAATAATTGTAATTATTAACTTACTACGCAGAAATTAATGAACCGTAGCATAACTCGCCACAATAGTTTAGATTGCTGGAGATTACGCTATTTTTACATAACCGCAAACTTGATACTATTTTTCTGTGGTTTTGCCTTACAATACATAATATGCAAATGCAGTAACACTCGTTATAATTTCCCGTATCATACGATATATTATGTCCTTGAAGAGAGAATCTCATATGGCAGATTACGTCTTTGACTTATTCCTAAACGTGTAAACTGTATACGTTGATGTAAAGCCACTATCCTCCTATCCTGCTAAATCGTGACTTTAGTAATTCTGGTATTTCTTATTCTTTTGTATTTGCATCGCAATGATTCTGCGACACTGTACAATCGGAGAACTTTAGCCGGTGTTACCTTCTTGCATAAATTGCTCAATAATCATATACAGAGCAGTGACCTCTTACAGGATATTAAAATTGTCGTCCCTTACTCATTCCCTAGGTTTAAAATCAACAATATCAACCTAGGAGTTCAGGCACCTCTCGTTTGAATTCTTCGCGAACGGATTGAACACAGCTTATCCGGAGCTGGATATATTCGGTAGTGGGCTGATCGGTTTTAGAGAAAGCATTGTGGGGTGCCTTTCTCGAACCTAATTCGCTGTTTTGCTGATGATTTTTCTGCTTTAACTGCCAACAAATTTCTATAACTTTATTATATTTTATTGTGTGCTTGTATTATCTCTTATATGCTTTAATTGTATTTTTTAGATTTAAATTTATATTTTTCTTTTTGTCAAACTTATGTTTACTTTAATTGTCACACATTTTAGATGTAAGATTTTGTAAAATAATTAGTAGATTTAGTACTGTGTGTGATGTCGTAAGCTTAATAACTAAATAAATAAATGACGATGAATCCGTGAGATTAGCTCTTTAGTTTTTAATTTATTTTATGAAATGTTTTGTATTATTTTAGATTAAGGTTGGTGATTCTATAATTTTTTTATAAGATTTGGTTGGATATGCACTGCTTGTACTTTGCCCATCATATTTATTTTTTTAGTTTTTTCCTTACCAGAATTGCCTCGAAAAAATCGCTAGTTAGCGCATCATTCGAGTTGCATTCCTTATAAATTTTATATATTATGTTATTTGTTTTTCTATAAATGTAACGAAGTGTAAACAAATAAATAAAGCAGCCCAGTAGTTCACAGTCACGATTGTTTAATTTTTATAGAGGAAAATACAGATTGAAGTGATTTAATAATAAAAGATATATTTCTTAAACAAGATGTTTATTTTACCGGACTCATTATTCAATAGTCAATGACAAAAGTAGTGTTGCCAACATAATAATCAAACTTAGAACCAACGTTATAAATGTAGTTATATAATCCCGTGTGTCACCACCATAGGATAATTATATTTTATATAAACAAAAAACCATTGCAACATAGTAGTACAAAGATCCTTTATATTTCATAGCCGAAATGCTGTTACATGATTTACGAACCACACTTACATGATTTACGAACCACTCTTAGTTCTTACTAAGTAACGTTTCCTTGTAGAGCGTGAGAACAATGTGTCAGCACAACGGTCACGTAGGCCTTTAAGAATAGGATATAAATATAATAGAATACTTGTAATATTTAGTATTAAACGGACCTCAAATCGATCGTTTATTCATTTTAACTTTAAGTTTTTAAAAACCCTTATTTCGCGGACCCACTACTTGACTGGCGCTGAGGACAGGATAGTCGCTCTAGCTGCAGTACTTATCAATTATCGTTCGAGCATCAAATTCTGCTTACCTAAAAGGGGAAACTACGTCGCGATTGCTAAAAACGGCTATTCAAAAGAACAAATAAATTTGTCAAGAACGCAAATCCAAAAGCGTTAAGGGTGTTTTGTGCGAGTGTTGAGGCAGCGATGTATGGTAAGTCACCTTTTCACCTTTCAAATCCAGCCCTCTCCACTTTTCTTTTGTTATTTTGAATGACATCTCTCATCTTAACGATAGTTTTAAGACTTTGTTAGAGTTAAATTATATATAAACGTAAATTGTAATAAGTAAATTAAAGAAACATAGAAGTAATTAGTTAGTGCATGAAATTTGCAACCCCTAAGTAAGTATAATTTAGATTCAATCAAATTTGTGAGCTAAAATTATTGAGTAATTTGTAATTATTTAATCAACAATTCCTGAAAGAATAATAAAACCCAAAAAGAAATATTTTATATATTTCGAAAATACGGAACATCGCAAACAATTCAGCAACATGTAATTAGGCTTTTTAAAGGTGGATCAATTCAATTTTTTGAGTTAGGAAAGAATATTTTTATTGAGATGAAAATGAACAGAAAGCCGTTATTTGAAATTTCATCTGGGAAAACCTGTCACAGAGGTATTCAAGAAACTTTTACACATCAGGCGACACTTCTTTTGGAATAACATGAAAGAAACTATATCAGCAGTAATTAATTCTTGTGAAGCCTGTAAACAAATGAATATGACCGAAAGCCTTTGAAACCATATTTAAGTTAACTCTAACGCAAGATCCCCATTCAGGAATTATTTATAGATATATTTAGTATCAAAGGAAAAATACCTCACCTTAGTTTACGCTTTTAGCAAACTAAGACAGGCAATTGAAATTACTATCAAAGGCACACTTGACGTTATCCGCGCACTAATAAAATATTTTCATTTTACGGCATACCTAAGAAAATAAGTGCACTTGTACTGAATTCAAAACGATCTATTGAAAGAAATGATGTCACTCTATAAAATCCAAATACATATCGACACACCTAGGAACCCTAATTCAATGGGAATAGTTAAACGTTTTCATTCCACCTTAATTGAAATTTACAGACTGACAAAATACGAACAACAATGTACCGACGCCGCATCTATTATATCACTCATCATGGCATATAATAATGCGATTTATACTGTAACAACTTTAACACCGTTTGAAGTAGTGTTTGGCCATGTAGATTCTGAAAACGCATTCAATATAACTTCGAGAAACGATACTTGCAAAAATTAATTAAAATCAGCCAAAAGAATAAAAGTTTTATACAAATCATATCTGATAAAATGTTAACTTTAAGGAAAACTCTAGAGAAAACGCGGTGGCGAATCCGACGTCCCGTTACCAGAAGGGAAAACAATTTTCACAAAATTAATAAACACTCGTAGAAGTAAGTACAAACCTTGTTTTGAAAAGGCCATATTACAGGAAAACCTGAAAGAAACACCATCCCTATTAAAATTAGAGGTAAACACAAAAAGGTACCAATTAAAAACATAAAACGACCTCCAAAGGTGGTGTTAGTGATAGATGACACTCACGAGCCCCAGCTTGGGCCTTCAACTTCAAAAGGTTGAAAACAATTCAGGGATCCGTAAGACAGGGAACACCTTCATCCAACAAGATAACTGGCTTATTTTTAAGGTATTAGATTTAAATGGCCTACTGATGGAATTAGAATAAAACAATAGGAAATATAGTAATTTTAGTAAGATAGTAAGTGATATAAGCCTTATTTAAAGATTTTTTAGGAATAAGGGAACAAGTAGAGTATTTAGAAAGAATAACTACTGAAAAGATTAGGCAAATAATCCCTTCACACGAGTAGAAGAGGAATATTGAACCCTCTAGGCTCTATTATTAAAATGATAACTGAAACTTAGATCAGGAAGATCTCAACGATATGAACAGTTAATAAATCAATTAGGTAATCAACAAAATTTCCACAAACAAGTTTAAAGTTTTTCCAAAATTTATATGGACTCATTAATTCATCAGAAATATTAACAATAACTCAAAAATTATGGACGAAAGACTAAAAGTTAGAAAAAAATTTAATAGACATAAGTACTAAAGAAAATAATGAGTATACTCTACATATTTTTAATTTATATAATCTTTTTATAAGTAATTTTAGAACGCTTTATATAAAAATAAGCTAATTAGAAAGATACGATTAATGTTAAATCATACATGATAGACAGGAAAATAACTTTTGTATTAGAGGTAGCTTTAATAGCCAATTCAACTTAAAGTTATAATAGAATTATCCCTTACCTATCTTTCATGACCCTAAAAACCTAACCTTAATAATCATTCCTAAATATCCCTATATCCTGGTGAAAGGTGTAACATACTTACGTTATACAGCCTTGCAAACAAGTCTCTGAGGAAAATTTTATAATCTCTGACACAAGAAAACAGGGCAACCGTATCCTGAAACGACATCATTGAGAGTTGATGACCTTAAGGAAAACCCATCCAACTGTTAAGAATACAGTAATTATAGAAGAGTTTCATACAGAAAATATTCATCAGAAGTTTCCATCCATTAGCTGCTGGAGTTACAGCCACAGTGAATCTAAGGAAAATCAGAATCAGTAAACTTACAAGGAATGGACTCAGTGACCGGCAACACATTCTTAATGTTAACAACTTAACAGAGATAGTGATAGTGAAATGGGCAATTCAGTGAAAGTGAAAAGATTAGTTTAGGCACTCTTTTATTGTATTTTCTAATTGTTGTTTTTTAATAAAAAATAAGATTATTAATATGTTGCAGTGGCGAAATAATCAGAATTTATTGCAATCCCCTGATAATTTCGCTCTTAAGGAGGGAGGAGTTATATAATCCCGTTTCACCACAATAGATAATTATATTTTATATAAACAAAAACCATTGCAACATAGTAGTACAAAGATCCTTTATATTTCAATAGCCGAAATGCTGTTACATGATTTAGAACCACACTTACATGATTTACGAACCACTCTTAGTTCTTACTAAGTAACGTTTCCTTGTAGAGCGTGAGAACAATTGTCAGCACAACGGTCACGTAGGCCTTTAAGAATAGGATATAAATATAATAGAATACTTGTAATATTTAGTATTAAACGGACCTCAAATGGACCGGTTGTATTCATTTTAACTTTAAGTTTTTAAAAAACCCTTATTTCGTTGACCCACTACTTGACTATGTGATACATTGCAGATTACTTAATCTTAACACAGATAATTGTTTTTATAGAACTTGTTTAAGTTTGAGTAGGTACAATGATTTATTGTAAATAATTAAAAATATTTTAGGAAGCGCGAGGACTTCGACTTTATTTTGCAATAGTAAAAGACATTGTTATTAAAGTTGTAGTTTGTTTAATGTTTAACTTCAGTTTTCTTTTTTATCTATGCATGTACTAATTGACTTATGTTTTGTTTCGTTAATTTTGTTTAACAATTTTATCTGTGTTGGCTTTGTATATTGTCTAATAATACATAACAATTTATTTATTTATAAAGATTACTTATAAATAAATAAATTATTATGTATATTTCGACCTTAGTTTTGTTTGAAAACAGACTTCTAAATAAATTATATGTCTTAATTACAAAGTAACATTTTAAAGGTCAGTAACCTTCCTTTAAAGGAACGTTTACCAAGTAAATATAAAATGAAAACATTTCCTAATAAAACGTTCATTTGCGGTTATGTTTACAAAATTCAGAGGAAATGATTACTGCGTCAGAACTTACGTAAAAGTTTAATTGTAGTTTTTTGCGGATGTTTTTATAAAACATGATTAACACTTGTGAAACTAATGTTTAGGGTCCAAATAGTGTTTTATGGTCACGATACCAACGGGCATGTTGCTGACATATTTCATTGATTTTGAAAGAACTATGTTATATGAATGAGTCCAATTAAGGCAATAGTTTGATAACAGTGGATCGGTCGTTAGACAATCAATGAAATAGGTAAGGCTATGCTGGAGAGTCTTGGCCTAGTAGCTTCAGCGTGCGACTCTCATTCCTGAGGTCGTAAGTTCGATCCTCGGCTGTGCACCAATGGACTTTCTTTCTTTGTGCGCAGGTGAAGGAAAACATCGTGAGGCAACAGGCTTGCCTTAGACTGAAAAACTCGACAGCGTGTGTCAAGCACAATAGGCTGATCACCTATTATATTGACAAATGGTCAGGATATCACTTATCATCAGGTGAGCCTCCTGCCCGTTTGTCTCTTATACATTAAAAAAAATGTTTATTAGTTAAGTCACGTGTACGCATTGTGCCAGAATGCGGATGGCACATGGGGACAACAGATGCATTGGCAATCAACATGATTCATTGTATTATTTGTTGATCAAGCTATTTATACGGCAATTGATAAGGTTATCTTTAATTGAAACCTACCTGACCTATAGTATGCGTACCAAATTAAGGTTCGAAAAATAGCAGGTGAGTGTAGCATATAGCAGCGAACGGATTATATAGCCATTACTATTTTAATCGACCAAAAAAGACGAAGGTAGTGGTTTAAATTTCGACGTTTTCTTGTATCTTCAAGCAAGGTCACCGTTCGTGGGTGATTACGGTGTGAAATATCTCTAAGAATGCCCTTGTACATAAATAACTCAACAAAAAAATATTTTTATTCTTGTGCATTTTCGAGTCGCTTATAAAGTATTAAATTTAATTGAATTTATGTTAACAGCTCTACCCTGACTTTGACAGAGTATTATTCGCTAACACCAACGTCAAATATTTCGTCAAAATCTTGCGCTAATAATTTAAATTCTTCATTATAATATTTCACTCCGATTATTAAATCAATCAACAAGAATGTAGGTAACATTTTTGGATTATGTAGGTAACATAATTCAAAAATCATTTATTCATTTAGGTAACACAATGTACACTTTTGAACGTCAATAAAGAAATACATATTAAATGCTAAATGCTTCTAATTTTACATTTACTGCCAGTTCTCAAATCAAGGGCGTAAAACGGACGAGAAGAACTGGCAATAAACTCTCCGCCACTCTTCTTAATCGCCAAGTTTTTTAGTTTTACAAAATGTTCGTAAGGCGCTGCAACCATTACACCATGTTCGACATGACATCTTAAGTAATTCATTATTAATGAATAATAAAAAACAAAGATTAGTCCGTTATCAGCAGTTGGCATAGTGAAATAGGAGCACGCACTTAAATTCTCGTGGTAACAACACGCAAATACATAGTTGGAATATCATCACCGCATACAAGAATTCAAGTCCGACCAGTCACCACAAGGACGGACACATCAGTCAGTCATATATTATAAAAATTATTGGTACTGTATCATTAATAATCCAATTAGAGTTAGGTTTAGACAATATCGAAGTTAAGCTACAGCTTCAGCGATAAACACTTTAGGGTCACATCTATCTTAATCAGCTCCAATATAGTAAACAATACGACGTTTATTATTACCAAGTAGGTAATATTATTGAAAGGGCCAAGATGTAAACATGCCATCAAAGAGACTTATTATCTATAGGATATTTATAGGCGTACAAACATCGAGTGTATTAATAGTGCAACAACATACAGTGTACTCACATATATGAGACAATGCAGTGCATTGTAAGTATGTAAATTAAATAGTGATAATAAGAGGTCTATTTTTAATCATTTACTCACTGTATTCAACTTTTTATTAATAATGTACATTGTACATGTACAGCTGAGTACAGTAGAAATTCCGTACGAAATTCAACCCGTATCATCTCGATGTCCGTCGTTCCACAAAGCGTTTTTTAAGGCACGCACTACTATGTGAAACCAGCTGCCTACTGAAGTATTTCCGAACCACTTCGACTTAGGGTCCTTCAAGACAAGAGCGTGCCAATTCTTGAAAGTCCGGCAACGCACTTGCGAACCTTCTGGCAATGTGAGTATCTATCTATGGGTGGGCGGTATCACTAGACACTAAACATCTGGTGAGACTTCTGCACGTTTTCCCCCTGTACTACAAAAACTAAAATCGAATAGTAAATGTCGGACCCCTAGGTGTGAACTCCTAGCCTAGCATTGAATGCATTGATCGTTATTTATTTTGTACTACAAAACGTAAATTTTTAATTCATACATAATTATAAATTGAACTTATAAAATTATTAAAGCTTAAACATCTACTATCATCATAATTTAGCTACAATCTCAGTTGAACTATATTTAGCTTTTTGCAAGCTTCCCGTGGGAAGACAATCTGCGTTGGCGATACGCCCTATACTTTATAATGCACTTTATGCATTCCAGTGACAGCAAGAACAAATTTATGGCAAGATCATATTATATAAAACATGCTTTTTCAAAACAAATGTAATTAAAAAGTAGAGGTTTGAAAAACAATACAATTTTGAACTACATAATTAATTACAGAACTCATCAACCTACGACAAAACATCACACATAAAAAAGAAAATCAGTGGCGCTAAAATCTTTTTAGGTCTGGGCCTCAGATTTTTGTATCTGTTTCATGCTCATTTGTCAATCTAATAGGCAAGTAGGTGATCAGCCTCCTGTGCCTGACACACGCCGTCGACTGTTTTGGGTCTAAGGCAAGCCGGTTTCCTCACGATGTTTTCCTTCGCCGTTCGAGTGAAAGTTAAATGCGCACATGGAAAGAAACTACATTGGTGCACAGCTGGGGATCGAACCTACGACCTCAGGGATGAGTCGCACGCTGAAGCCACTAGGCCAACACTGCTCTATCTCACAAAAATACCAATAAAAAAACAGAAACGGATTTTAGTCCTCAATTATAAAAATAATAATAAATTTAATTTGCCTATTCACAATATTGCATTCAGCGGGTTTACATACTGCTGGTATTGACTATCTTTGTGAGAGACTGGTTCCTTTGGACTACAAAAGTCCTGTGGTGTAACAGTTCACCTGCCTTGAATCGCGTACAGAAACTACAAAAACATGACTAAAGTAACAAACAAAATAAAACTAAAGCATGAGTGGTTGTGGGCGTGTGAATTAAATTTGTGTTAAAGAATTTAATTTAAAGTCTACCTCAAATGACTATGGATAACAAATTTTCTGTTGCATCGAAATCAAGGCTTTTTAGAAATTTAGAAACAGCTATTTTACATTTAAATATTTCTAATTTATCTGATATCGCTTGCAAGGCTAAAAATCAACTTAAACAAGTATTGGTAATTTCGGACATACGCATTTCGAATTTGACAGGTACAGTACCTAGATATATAAAACAAATAGCATGGCATCAAAATAATTAAGATAAATGGAACAATAGAGTACTTGATCAACGACAAGAAAATAATTTATTAGTACACTATATGACATGAGAAAAACAAATCATTAATTGTTTTCTCTAGCGTCATATAGTTTATATTTTCCTTGTGGAACGTGACACACAACGCCTATAGGGAATATAATACAAGTTTTACGACATAAAAAGTATATAACATCTCACCATTGACACAATTGATATAGCTAGGGAAATTGAATATAACAAACCGTCTTAATGATAATTGGTATCATTCTCGAAGCCTGGTATATGAATACTAGTAATAATTATAAAAGTAATAATAGTTTAAGCATAAAACTTTTTTAAGTTATATTTCATTTGGCGCGTTAGGAAAAAATGTGGAGAGTAAATTTTTACAATGCGCACGCACACCGTCACCAAAAACCGACACCCTGAAGTTAGCTATAGTCAACATTTTAGTTTTGAAGTTATACTTCTTTTGGTGGGTTAGGGAAAAATGATGATAGTAAATATTTACGATGCGCGCGCACAGCGTCACAAAAAACCGACACCCTGAAGTTAGCTATAGTCAACATTTCAGTTTTTTCTATTGTTAGTGTCGTTTTTTCTACAAATGTAGAGTACAATTTTTGAAAAGATTTTTTCTTGTTACACCAAAGAAGTATAACTTCTAACGCGTGTATATAAGTACACACACGTTTTTTTGTTAATCTGTGAGTACCGGCGAATGACTGCTGAATTCATTACGCACCTTAAAACAAAGGTATAATTTTTGGTAACGAAATTCCTACCAATTATGTGTTTGGAGTTTGGATCGTGATCAACTTACCATGTTTATTCTGTTTATTATCACATCTTATTTATTGAGTCTATTTTATTGTTAATTTGTTTGACATTTACGAAACAATACGATGTTTGGAAAAGTACTAGACAAGGAAGTGTTATTGAGAAAAGACATTCACATTCATTTTAAACTGAATATATATTTTGTTTCTTTATTATATTTATTTGAATTCAGCCGGGACCTGTGATTTTTGTCAATATAACCGGTATATTGTTTTAAACGATATCGTCGTAAACGGTTTTGACTGTATATATACGAGGCAGAAGATACATGCTTAATATAGGACGATGGCTTACCAGGCACCAACAGACCGACCGCGGCTGAGTTGCAAGCCTTTTAAGCGATTATATCTTCTCTTGACTTATTCAGAATCTCTTAAGACGTAAAAGTAACATAAATTTTAAATATACAGTCAATATACCATTTAAAGCCTACAACAATACAACACGCTTCTATTATAACACAAAATGTTTGAAGTGAAACTTCTTTAAGCGCATGAGGGTACATTTTTTTACGGAACGTTACGAAGATGTGCAGCGTTTTTGTCGAAGAAAAAGGAGAGAGCGATTGAGACCGATTGAATTACCTTATAGAAATTCTATTTTTAAAATTAAAATTCCGTAAAGAGAATTTATCAAATATTAGTATTTTATATTCTATGCAAATTTATTGAAATCTCAAATGACGAATTGTAAATTAAAATGCCACGTGTTTTTATTTACAATTTATTAATTTAATTTATTTTAATAACAATTAAATTAATTAAATTCCTAACATATCTTCCTTTTTCCTTTCTCTTCTAAGTCTCGAAAAAGTTTTAGATTTGTATAAATATAAACCAGAGTTAAAAATTCGTTTTCCAAAGAAGTATCACTTCTGAAATGTGTACTTTGTACGCACGCACTTTTGTTTTAATATGGAACATCAGAGCTAGTACTAGATTTGTAACAATTAAAGCGAATAATGTAATATCAATAAAAGGTGTGTTAATTGACAATGCCTGGCAAACAGCCAAGGCAGCGGTCGGTCGCGATGCTGTGCAAATTTGTTCGCAATGCCAAGTTATTGTGCAAGTAATGGAAAGCTCTATTCCGACGTCGCGAAAATATCTGTCTGGCTCTGATAATATTAGAACGGTTTTAATCTCTGTACAGTAAGAAATGGCCGCAAGTTGTTTGAAATTTTTTTAGCAGTCAAACTATTACATAATGATCTTTTGAATTTAATGGTGTTCCTGCCAATAATGGTGTTAATGCCAATTCATGTACTACGATTATAGTATGATACGGCTGTTTGCGACTGCTGTAACCATTATTTTTATGTGTTATATGAGAGTATTCAGAGGAGTTGTTCCGATGCAGCTGCAGGTATTAAACCTGCAGCTGAGTTTCATCATCGGACGTCGAGGCAGAATACGGAATTCGAACCGTATCGACGTCCGACCTCGACCCCGACATCCGTTGTACCACAACTGAACGTTTTTAAGGCAGTTTCTGCCGCGCACCATCACAATGTGGAACCAGCTGCCCACTGAAGTACTTGCGAACCAATTCAACTTAGGGTCCTTCAAGAAAAGATCAATTCTTAAAAGGAAACGCACACGGCAAGGCGAGCCCGATGGCATTGAGAGTGTCCATGGGCGGCGGTATCACTTTACATCAGGTGATCCTCCTGCCCGATAGCACCCTGTTTTATAAAATATATATATAGAGAATACTTCGTGACAACGGTAACTAACAACGTACTTTAGTCTATATTAATAAGTTGAAAATGTAATGTTAAATATAATTTTAAATTAATTGTTGAGTAAATAACTTTTACGTTGATAAGATTTGAAAAAAAAAAATGCTGTAAATTATCAGTATTTGTTATTGCTACATTTCCTTTATTATGTCATTGGTTACTTAAATAATTTGCCCTATAATTGTATTGGTCAGTGTCAGTACAATTATCTAGAATATTAATAGTCTAAGGGTTAGATCACAAACAACTTGTGAGTTCATAATTACTTAATCCCAATGTTAATGATATTTTTAAATATATTCCTTACAAATAAAAAATGTATAAGGGTAATATTTGGACTATTTTATTATTAATAACAGGGGGAAAACAGCCAGGACGTACATCTGATGTTAAATGATACCGCCGCCCATAGACATTCCTAATGCCAGAGCGCTCGCAAGTGCGTTGCCGGCCTTAACAATAACCCTTAATATCCCCTTAGGCTTTATAAAATTAAATGATAGGTTTTCGGAAGAAATCACTAGAAAATTGTTTACGAAACAATAAGTAAATTTTCAAAACCTAAGAAAAACTGAAATTCCAAATAATTTTAATAAAGATTTTTCGCGCGTGATGCTTGCACAGAGATTTTATATAAACTTCAGCTAACCAAGCTTAAGTCTCAAGTCTCCACATTGTGTTATATCTAGCCGATTACGATTGCCCATCTTAACAATAAAATTCGTAGCGTGGGCGAGGGCCCAACGTTGGGAAACCTTGGTCTAAAGAGATAAGGCCGTTTGTCGAACTTTAACTTACATAACATTCTATATACTTTATCTCTTCAAGCGAGTTACTACTCTCATGTAATCGGTAGTAAACTCGGACCTGTTCACCTCACATTTAAATACCAATCGTAACTATAAATAACTTTTAGAAAGTTAACGGTTCTGTTTGAATCAGACTTTAAGCATTAGCAATACTGTTTAGATTTATATCTTTAATTTAACTGAACTAGCTGACCCGGCAAACGTTGTTTTGCCATGTATATTATTTTTAGGAATCATTTTTTTGTTCAATAAAATTAACTATCTACTATAATAAAAAATAGGAGTTGATCGTAGAGGGGTGAACATTAGGGGTTGTATGTATTTTTGTACGATGTATCAAAATTTTTGGGGTCATGGGACACCCCTAATCACTTAGTTTGAAAGATAGATAGCCGATTCTCAGACTTACTGAATATGCATAAAAATTTCATAGAATCGGTCAAGCCGTTTCGGAGGAGTATGTGAACGAACGACACGAGAATTTTATACAAGTATCTATCTTGTATTGATGATTTTGCTAATGTGTAATAAAAGCTACTTTTTATAATAAGAATAAATCGTCTATTTGCAAAGAAAGTTGTACATTCAGATTAATTAACTATAAATACACAATCAGCCGTATAAAAATAGGAATGCAAATGTCCTATTAATTATCATAATAATAATAAGAGTTAAGTTATTTGTAACTGTTGTCAAAAATTACGGTCTAAATTCTCTCCCACACTACAAAAGCACCTTGCCATTATTTAATCACCTCCCTTTTGAAAGCATTACACGGCAGTGATCTATTACTTCTAGGAAGGTGATTAAATAGTTTGAGCGAGAGCCATGGCGCAACAGTTTTTTAAATACAACCTGCAGGCACCCATATAAATTAATCAACGCTGTCTAAAGAACTGTTGAACTGTTTTAACAGTACCCAGGACTAGACATTACTAGGATTGGAATATGGGAATTAGAAATCCCAAATGTAAACACAGCATCTTCACTAGCCTAGGGCGAGTTTATTATCATTTACCAAGGTGGAAAAAATAATGACAGTTATCAAATTGACCCTATGACAGTGCGTTATTAATAAACCGGACCACAGATAAGGAATACTCATTATGTGTTGTCAAACAGTGTTATATAAATATTATCTTTAGAACATTTAGTGAGGAAGTCGTAACAAAAACAATTTAAATTTTATTTTAAAATCACAATCCGTTTCTTAACATGTAGTAGAAAGACTTTAAACTATTTCAACGCTAGTCTAAAGGAGGACATGATTTACAGAAACACTTTTAGTCTTACTAGTAATTTAATTGAACAACGTTCGAAGAACAATTTAATCATGCGAGAATGGATGAGTAGTGCGTGTGTAAGTAATAGGATATATATTTAATAGAATGGCTGTGTAGTTGTAGTATTAAACGACCTCGCATCGGACCTGAGAGTCATTCCAAAATTTCTTTGCTCCCTTTAGAATCGAAATCCATATTTCGCTTGCACCCCCTTTATGCGATTGGGAGTTTATATTTGAATAGTTTGACTAGTCGTACAAATCATAGATTTTTGGATTTTATTATAAAATCATCAAATGCGTATGCTAAAATTCTTCATGTTCCGTTAACAAATTAAGTGAAACTATTTGACTTATATTTTAACAGAATAATACATAGACGATAGTCTACAGGCCAAGTTTTAGTATAACCTCTCGGGTAAGGAAAGCAAAGTTCGCAAGAAGACTTTAATTATGCGAGAATGTATGTACGTGATGTGAGTGTGTGTAAAAGTTTACCATATTATAGATTGTCTGTGATTTGTTAACAAGCGCTCAAGGTGGATCCTAGATTCATCACGATCAAATATGTCACGTACTTGGCCCCTGTAGATGATAAACGATTCTATCATCCAATTTCGTCATTGCAATAAATTTATTGATACGATTGGAGTATATATTTCTATGTTTGATTGTCTCAGTATTTCGATAGATTGGGGATTTTTATTATCCCGGGCAACTGTTATGCAATTGCGTTGGCTTAGCACAGTTCTTAGTTTTTTAGTTAACTTAACAAATTCCAGTGAAACTATTTGACTTCATATTTTAACAGAATATATACATAGTATATGCAAATCTACTTGTTAATAGTTCATGCGTAACAGGCCTATCGGCCTGCCGACAGGCATTTAACAGCTGGAGCGGACAATGATTTAATATACGTCTCGCTGGTGCAAATTTAACAATTATAATTTCAGGTATTTGTAAAAATTCGACAAGGTGGACAAATATAATTTCATCATGCGGTCAAAATGTACGTAGGTAGTCCACATCATAAACATAACAGCATGATTTATCGACCTACCACTGCAATTAAGTTAATTGATAGACTGATAGTTAATCTTTCTTTTTGTTGTCCCTGTTGGTTCCATGTGTGATACTTCCCCTCGCATGTTATAATTGGGCTTTGCATTGCTGCCCCTTTTTTATTAAATTAAATTCGCTTTCGATCTTCATTTAAAAATTATGCATTTTACATGCGATATCTACTTATAAATGCGCCTAACGATGTGAGGTTTTTATTTCTAACCACAATTATTTTAATAATAAAAATCTTAAGAATTTTTGTGTCATATGTAAATTTATAATTACCCGAAGAATCAAAGGAAATAAAAGTTTTTCACATTTTTTTTGAGACATAAAATACGAGTAAAGCATGTTTTTTTTATTACTCGGATTGGAATGTAATCTCGCTATAGCCCTTTAAGGTTAAGGACCTTGACAGCCCAGCTCGCTGTTTTGGCGAGCGTAGCTAGGCCGGAATGGTTGTGGAGCATGACTCAAGCTGAAAGGCAAGTTCGGCTCTGTACTTCAAGAGCAAACACCGCTAAAGGTATTTGCTACCGCAGCTAATAAATGGACTACCCGGTCAGTTATTAGATAGCCTAACGTTAAACAACATAAAAGAACAAGTTGAAGATTTTTTTTATATATTTGTCGCGCTTTTAACAAGACTGCTATTGTTACATTAATACAAACTACAGTGGTTTTAATATAGCATAATTTAGATTTTATTATTAAAAAAAAAACAAGTCAAAACACTATTAACTAACGTCCCTACTACTATTACGTCTCTTCTCAGCGTAAACACAAATTGACAGGGACGAAAGAGATGAAAGAGTTATGCATTTAAACGAGTGCAATTCGGCTGATATGCCCGTATTGCCTGTTAAGGCACACATAATCGGTTATCGTAGATTAAGAAAAACAATAACTATAATGTATACATTTTGTATTTCTGATATAAGGCTATAATAGGAATCCATATACACACCCCAGGGGTACGGATATAAACACTTTCGAGAAAAATCTCTCATTAAAGACGTAGTAATTTTTGACTATACATACGTATTGTATATCATCTAATGGATTGCTTAATGACGAACGTTCAATTGTAATTTAGGTTATTGGAAAATTACTAAAACAGAGTCGCAGATATCGTCATTCCTTTGTCTAGACGGGTTGTTAACCTAAAGGATATTGACTCAAGGTTTCAGATTTCCCGAAACTTATCCCTATAAGACACTAGCAGCCTGCTGGATTAAAAAAAATATTTTATAAAAAGATATATCTTAGAATAAATATAGTATATATTAGTTAGGGATAATGTACCACCTCCTAATTCTCTCTATCTCTGCATCTTCTACCGTATTTACCATGGAGAGTATTCGGAGTTGTTCGGCATGCTTTCTTAGCTAAGTTTCATTATCGAACTTTGGAATTCGAAATTCCACAGGCATTTTTTTACGCGCACCACCACTATGTGGAACCAGCTGCCCACTGAAGCCTTTCCAAACCTATTCGACTTAAGGTCCTTCAAAAACAGAGCGTACGAATTCTAGAAAGCAATGCACTCGCGAGCCCTCTGGCATTGAGTGTCCATGGGCGGCGGTATCACTTAACATCAGGTGAGCCTCCTGCCCGTTTGCCCCCTGTTTTATAAAAAAACCTCATAAACGCGAATATATTCATAGGCGACTGGGGTCCCGTCGTCTCGCCTACGCTACGCTTTTGAAATCTTCCAGTTGCGATCTGAAGCTTCTTAATATTTCAGGTAAATCGGTAATTGCCTTTACATCGATTTCTTGCTCCAGATTACACCTGGAGGCTCCAACTACAGGACATTGTGTTCTGTCATTGTTACTGCTTTATTTACTAGTATCTTGAAACAAGCATGGTATAATGGGAAGAAAAGGCAATCGGAAAGAATATTTTGTTGTGCATTCAAAAAAAATTGCATTAGCATGCTAAACAAAGCATGCAATTGCATGCATTCAAAATTCTTTATTTGTTTAGCTATGTTCATATCTTGGTAATAAATGTTATAAGCATAAATGAAACACTTTATTAGGCGTTCGATATTGATAACTGATAACAGATAAGGATTTTAACCTGAAGATAGTGCGATATGTTATCAGGGTATGCTCCGTTTCGCTGTTGTTCTTATAAAAATTAAATTATTTATTATAATATTCATATTACATTATTGATAAAGATCTAATTTCCACTTCGCTTTACATCATAATATTTACATTAGTTAACTATGTATATAATAAAGTCGAGTTGAAAGTAACAAGTACTATATAAACACTTCGTATCAGTAATTAATTTTGATTAAACAATTTCTTATAAGCGTCGGGTATCAGGACGTTAATTAGTGCTATGACATCAAGAAATTACCAATGAAAGTATATACGTAAGTCAAATACCATCAGGAATGTAAATAAATGTTTAATCTACACTGTCAAAAGAATTTGACTGTTTTTTTTTGCATTGAGTAGGCAAAACTTGATTCATGTGCACTTTTTCTGTTTCATGTTTCCTATTTTTCCTGTTTACATAATATGTTTTAATATATTTGTTTTTTTGACGTGACAACGTCTTATAATTATGATAAAAAAAAACTGTTCCTCTTTATTATTTTCTTATTATTTATTAATTTAAAATTGACATTGTATTTATCTACAAATAAATTAACTTGATCAATAATTCTCCTCTCTATATCCATACAAAATACCTATCAAACAATTAAAATTTAATATTTTTTTTGAAAAATGAACCATCCCATCAATATTTTTGTATAGTTGTCAGTTAATATGTATAAACGACTTTAAGACAACGTTTTTTCATTTGTTTATATGTCTTATGTATTTTTGCACTTCCTGCTCACCTTAACTTTTTTCTTTCTTTTTCTTACAGTGGTTGCCTGGAAGAGATATCGCTTTCAAGCGGATCTCTTCCAGGCCGCCAGTTGGCCTCTTTTTCATTTAATTATGTCAATTGTATTATATTTTTGTTGTTTAACTATTACATAGTTAAAAAAAATATCCAGCTGTGCGAAATAATGAGTATCTATTTTAATAATTAACAACATTTTTACTGGACTAAAATATTACTTATTATTATTTATTACTTGACTTGCCAGAGAAGTATGGAAAGGAGCATATTGGGTTACGCACGGCATGATAGGACAAGAGCCGCAGATCTCCGAAGGATTACCAACTGGGAAGAAGCCAAACCAGAGCCAAAAGGCTGGAGATGAACAGGATACCTGCTCAGAGGCTAGACAGCAAAATGGTCGAAAAAAGTCACTCTATGGACATTTCGCTACACCACCAAGCGGAGGAGAGGTAGACCATGCGCATGCAGATAGATGACTTTAAAAAATTAAAAAGCCACTGGTTCTCTGTGGCAAAGACTTGCCAGGGTTAGGAATCACTGGAAGCAGCTGGAGGAGGCCTTTGTGCTACAAAGGCAAGCTGTACAAGAGGACAGCTGTGCAACAAAACCTTCTTAAAGAACTTTTTTTATATAGTTTTGTAAACATTCACTTGTATTAGTTGAAATAAAGGCTTTGAATTTTGAATTATTTATTGACTTTTAGATTAAAATAATCAAAATATAAATTTACTTTCATTAAATAACATGATATAACAGATTATTCCTAGATGTGACGTCATCAAAATAAATATTAGTACATTTCCATGTTAGGTCACGGGCTGTTGAACCGGTGACGAATGTTTACAACCTAATAGATTAAATATAACTTATCTCGTCTGTCAACAAAGTATGTGTAAATAACAGTTTAGGCAGAAACTAGTATTCCTACCTAGATTGTATTTGAACGTCACGGCCCGCCTAAGCTGGGCGCCAAGGGCGGGAAATTGATTCCTCTATAATAGATAAGATTTTGATATTTACGTTTAATAGTTATGCTACACATTTCTGTTCCCTATATGTAAACTTATCATGGCTAATACACCGATCGGCATTTTAATACTGAACAGTAGGTTTTTCCATTCTAAAAATATTTCTCTCACCGCAAAACCTGGCCGAGATTAACTTAAGATTATTATCAATACGTTTTTGGCATACGGCAGCCATACTTAAGATGCTTACCGTAATACTTCTTCCCTTGTACTTTTGTTGTAATAAGTTTAATTTTTATAATTGATGTCAAACTTATGGTTTAAATACCCGCCATAAAGGGAGGCACGCTATAAAGGCAGTTTGCCTTTAAAAATGTAATTACCTTCCCTTGAAAGCATTACACGGCAGTGATCTATAACTTCTAAGAAGGTGATTAAAAAGTTTGGTAGGCGTAACAATTTTTTTATACATAGTGGTGCAACATGCACCATATTATATCGTAGAAGAAGGAAAAAAGGCTGTTATTGAGAGGGCGTCTTCAGTTTTTCTACAAATAAGTCGTGTGCAATAAATATTTAAATACAAATTCATACCTACACTTAATGCATTATCGACAATTAGTAAAATGAGATCATAACCTTGGAATATGATAACGTAAGCATTTGATACGGTGAGCTCAATTAATATGTGTAAAGGAAAAATTAAGATATGTACAAGCATTATCAATATAGGACATTTGAGGTACAGGTACATCAACAAAAAGCTAGAAACAATTATAAATACTACACGTACAGCCGTACTTAGGGTAAAATTTAGAGTCTTAGCTAAGTGTCACTTAAGTATGTCAGAAACGTATTGGATTTTGACATACAGACGTCATAGGTCGCGGTAAGTTTTGTGGCTGAATCTTGCCCTTAGCGCGAACTATACCTAGCAAATAATTAAAAAGATTTATTCTATTACGCCAAAAGGAACTCTAGAACTACGAAAAGAGAAAAAGATAAGAAAAAAGAAAAAGATAATCAGTTCTAGAAAATGTAATCAATGCAGGATAGCTTTGCTACGAATTCTTAAATTAATATATTATATTATTATTTTTTAAATACGAGTAATTAATTCGGCTATACATATCAAAACAAATAAACAATAGAAAAGCTGCTAAAAACAACTGCTGTTCTAAATAAATAATTAATTTTAGTTAGGTAGGATCAATTATGATGAGGGTGATCTAAACTATTTTAACACAGCCGATCGGCACATTTTTATTTCGATTACCTTTTTGCCAATTATATTTGTTATTAGTTACTGCCTCAATACCCTAATTTTGTTGTGAGAGCTTTTTGTGCGTTTTGTGAACGATTGTAAGGCAAAGTAATGTAATGTAAAGTGTCAGTAGTAGATAATAAGTCTAACCTCTGCTATTGTTCCCAAACTAATATAGATTTTAAAAAGGAATGGTTTCCATTAAAAGTATGTCGGAAAAAACTCCGGATGTTTTGTCCTTAAAACGTCCTTTGTTCTCCTTCATATCATATTAAATACGTTTTTGATCTACGAGAGTCTTAGCGCTATGACAAAACTCTCTTAGCCTTAAACTAAAAAACTTTAGTAAATAATAAAACAAGCATGCACAAACAAGCTAGAAAACTATAAAGTTTAAATTGACCTGAGAGTTTTATTTCGCGAAGAAAGTGACCTGATTAGTCGGTCCTTGAGCCATTTGACGCGCGAGCAATGACGTCAAACACTGCCAAGGACGCTTGAAAGACATGCCTTATCTCAATTTAGATTTATACTGTGTCAACTATTTCTAATTAAAATTAATAGGTGGACTAAATTGGATTGTATAAAGTATGGAGGGATGCCATGAGAGAAAATGGTTTAGACATTTAGTAGGTAAAAATAAAACTGTTTATTCTTTATGAGTACGTGCATTATAATAACATCTCATAAATTCTTGGCGTATTCTTGAAGGTCTATGCAGTGAGGCTGTGGAATTAACTTTCCGTCCCTATTCGCTTAGCTCCTTTAAATCTCTACTGTACAAACATAACCTTGTCCCCATCGTATCCCTAACTTTCGTACTAACTGATTTAAAATTATTTTTATTCATTTAAATATTGTCCTGATCACTGTTTACATATGTTTTAATTGCTTTGTTTTGTTCCATTAGTTTTGTCTAAATAACTATATTATGTCTTATGTATTTTTAAACTTCTTGCTTACCTTATCTAATTTATTTATTTTAAATTTACTCTCACGGTAGTTACCTGGAAGAGATCGCCCCTCCTTTTCATTTAATTATGTCGATGGTGTTATATTTCTGTATGCAACGAAGCCTTAATAAATAAATAAATACTTATCAACAAAAACAAATAAAACGCATTGTATTGTTCTTTATGTTTTGAGGGTTCTAAGGGTCATTCACCTTATAGACTACGGAATTTTCCAAAAATTTTCCACAAAACTTACAATATCTCAAGTATCGAGATCCATCTAAATCTAACCGGCCTACGTGATTTTCGGCGTGTACAATGCCGTCGCCCTCAATTCACGACCTAGGACAACTCGTCGAGTAAAAAATATATTATTACTTTATTTTTAAGACTTGGATTAGATAACATATCTCAATGTATGTATTTGAGGTATATTAAATACTTAATATTAGGATTAGGAACCGTATACCAGGCTAACACTGCTGCAATTATAAGTTGCTAATATTACATTGTTGTAAAATAAATGTACTTCATATAGTCAAAATAAAATAATAATACAGAGCAATTATTAATATTAAGTATTAGTTACTTCTTAAGTATATACCAAATACAAAATACCATCCGTATCACCTCGATGTCCGTCGTTCCACAACTGAGCGTATTCTAAGGCAGTTTTTGCCGCGCACCACCACTTTGTGGAACCAGCTGCCCAGTGCCCACTGAAGTATTTCCGAACCAATTCGACTTAGGGTCCTTCAAGAAAAGAGCGTACCAATTCTGGAAAGGCCGGCAACGCACTTGCGAGCCTTCTGGCATTGTGAGTGTCCATGGGCGGCGGTATCACTTAACATCAGGTGAGCCTCCTGCCCGTTTGCCTCCTACTACATTAAAAAAAAAAAGAAAAAAAGGCCAATAAAAACAATAACTAACCTTAAAATATATTCTTTAAAGAATATTAAAGTAACTATTATATTAAATTATGTTTCTTATATAATAGTACTTATACACGATTGTATTTAATAATTACCATGATCACGCAATGCATACATTTTTATATTCATAATAAAATCGTCACTTATTATTTTATTAGAATATACAATCATAATATTTTTACTAACGCGAGTGTTAAAACTTCGGTACATTCGTCGAATCACGGCTCCACTTTAAAACAGCTCCAAATTCAAGCAATGGTCTACTATTCAATAATGTGGTGGCACATGCTCTTTAACTGCTGTTTTAAGGTAGAGCTGTAATTCAACAAGTTTACCAAAACTTCTACAGAGAATAGAGGAGATCAGCATATGACAGAAGTCATACAAAAGACAGTTAAGTCATCTGATGTTAAGTGATACCGCCTTCCATGGACACACACATTGCCTGAAGGCTCGCAAGTGCGTTGCCGACCTTTTAAAAATTGGAACGCTCTTTTCTTGAATCACCCTAAATCGAATTGGTTCGGAGGTAACTCAGTGGGCAGCTGGTTCCACATAGTGCGCAGCAAAAACTGCCTAAAGAAACGCTTTATAAGTCTGTCAGTAGTGGTCTTCTTCTATTGTCAATCGAAGTATATTGCTAATAAAACGTGTAACACCTTACTATTTGTATAAAAAGGCCTTCATTTTTTCTGTATAATCAAATTTTACTTAGTTTCTATCCAGTAGCATATACAATAAAGTCTATTGTCGCCTGTGCTGCTCTAAAGGGCTCACAAAGCTTACGTGACCGAAATCACGGAGACATTGCGTCACCAGACGTAGAGATTTAGCAGGGTTTTTGGTAATCAATACGTTAGACGTACGTTGTATTATATATTATATTTAACTGTAGTTTCGTGTTATAGGAGGTGGAACGTAACCCTGTGAATGAGGCAATCTTTTTGATACAACACGAACAAGACGCTTAAAGATAACAATAAGTGCAAGTGCTAACATACGTATAGTGTCAAAACATTATGGAACACTATTATAGTACAAAATTAAGTCAACATAATATTACTCATTAGCCATAATTATTGTATAGGCTAGATATTATTGTAATTAATGTAACGAACTTTTGTGAACTTTATTTTTACGAGAAATGTGACGTCAATAGACAATATTAACCAGTACGAACTAGTAACGCTCTATTCGTTTTTACGTTGATATCGAACTCAAATCCGTTTCACGTGTTCTAATCCAATGCAGTATCTATTAAACAGAATGTGTGGAAGCTTAAGCGATAAGATAATACACTTATTAGATACAGAAATAAGTGCAAAGACGTTTAGTATGGTGCAATTCTGTTTACTACTTCGACTCCTTTGTCCTTCGTTAAACAAATATCTTAGGTACAAACGCATGAAGTGACTCTATATAGGGGCCTGATAGGACTGCGTTTTTCTTAAGTTGTTTGGATAATGCAAATTAATTAAAGTACAGTAATTTTGATGTTTTGATCGGTTTTTATACTGTATTTTATATCTGAAAATGAATTTTAAAAACTAAGTTAATCTAGTAAAATTTAGAGTTTATATGACTAATAGGAGAACGAATGAAAACACATAGTTGAATATCTCTTACCGCTTACGAATTGCGGAACCGGAAGGATTTATATTACCTATAGACGTCGCTCAAGACGCAACGCAATAAATTATACACTCGCACAACTAATAGAATACTACAAATGCAATATCTCTGTGTATCTGTAATAAATAATACGTTTTTGTATGTAATAGGAGGCCAACGAGCAGGAGGCTCTTATATTAAGTGATACCATCCATGGACACTTACATTGCCAGAAGACTCGCAAGTGCGTTGTCTATGGAATTAACGTGTTTAATAGATAATTATCAGATTAATACAAATATAATCTGTTTATTAGAGACTTAATAGAGGTTGTAAGAAATCTCTGTAAGAACACTACAAATAACGTTGCAAAGTTAAATGAAACCACTCCAAGGACATAGCTTTTTGCATGCAATAATAAGATTATATCGCTTAAGTGGCTTATCAAATTAAGGAGAATAACACACACACAATCAAATATTGACGCACCACTACGTTTGAAATGTGTCATTTTCATTTTGATTACGACAACAGTAATTATTAACTTTTTTACACATATTACCCACACATTGTCTTGCATTTTCGAGGATTCCAACAAAAAATTATTACGTTTATGTACTATTATTTTTGAGAGCTTTGCTTACTTTTGCTGACAAGAGGAGGGGGTAATAAATTGCAGTAAATCTGCTAACGTAATACTTGAAAGACCCATAATGCATCATGATAATGAATAAACACATTTTTCATATTATATTTATTTGTACCCATAAACCTCAGATTGACAATCGATATTGACTATGAAATCTTTCTTCAAAAATCCATTTGCATGTGTAAATTTTTTGAGCAACTCGCTATCTGTTAATTTTGACATCCATGCTCGTCATACAAGTGTTAGTAATTAGCATTGTTGAAATATCTTTCGTCATAGATTGCTTGGTATGTTAAGATTACAACTCAGTACACTAAATATGAAGAACATTTTTTTGTTGGCCTTGAATATGATACGTCGTACGTACAGACAGCTTGTGTCTGGAAGTTTGTGCTCGCAGTAGGCTTTTGTTTAAAAATCATTGGAGGTCGTACTCGGGTGTTAGTCATATTACAAAACATTTTTATTGAATATATTAATCCCTACAGAGTTACAATCCATACATTAAATTTGTATATTTGTATTTATACACGATAGGTGGCGCTGTTGTGCTATTTCTTTATTAAATTTCACCACATCATCTATAATGCTTTATCTAGTATATGTTACAAGTTATCAAGATTAAATGAAAAAAATTAAAGTAATAAAATTATTACACTTTTTGAGCATTGATTTAACAATAGTACCTTTGCTTAACAATGCGGATAAGGTAGCATATAGGCATTTAACCATGCTTTTAATAATAAATACACAGGAAAAACGACCAGTTTTTTCAATTCGTTCGTTTGATTCCGAAACTTCGCCCGAGTGGATTAGTGTATTTTAGCAACGTCAAAAATAATCGTTATATATCAGATATACATAAAAACATAACGAATTATATATCTAAACCTTCCGGGAGGAAAATGGTGAAAACCGTACAAAAACGCGCTGACAGAAATCCACGGCCTCATTTTATTATAGGAACTGTCTGATTTAATAATTATTTTTAATAGGAGTCTTTGCACTACACAAACTAAAACTAAATCTTTTTCTCAATTTCTTATCAGTTTATCAATTAAGGAAAATTTTGAACACATCTATCAAATTTCGTGACAATGCAGATATAGTTTGCGTAGTCTAACGAAAAACAACCTCTTGAATGAAATGACGCATTTGCGATAGGGAGAAAATAAGTTTTATGTCACCTTTTAAAGTGTCTTCGCAGCCTTTCGAGAAATTATTGGTTTCATTTTTAAACCTTTTTTAAAAACATGACTTTTTAAAGTAAATCTTCACAAACAGATATCGTTTATTCTTATTTACTCGGAATTTTCGAGTGTGTTTTAGCAATAGTGATACTTCCATATTAAGTAGACGGATACTGTCCGGCTCGAAGGACCAAAGTGTACGGTTCCTGGGTCTACGTGATTCTTTAAATAATGTAACAACATTCAGTACACTCTTTGTTATCACTCCCGTACAACAGAAATCATAAATTAATGCTTAATTAAATGCTTATGATGCTGAAGCTATACTCTCGGGGTTAACTCCGACTATTTAGGAAATGGCAAAACTTATATACGAATTAAAAAAAAATGGAATAAAAATGTAAAAAAACGACAGTGAATAACGACAAAATTTACAGCCTTGGATAGCTAGCCAATATTATTATTAGAATTTATTGTAATTTTGCAATATTAACGGCATCTAATGCCGCAAATATTTGCAATATTCCGCTTCAAACAATACCATTTATTGGCACTGATTTATCTCTGTTTCCTTACGTAGAAATATATAAAATATTCAAATAATATAAAATCGTCCACTAAGCTTGATAATAAAAACAAATTATCATATTGAAAAATCCATAAATAATTGGAACACAAACAGTGAACATTGTTATCACAGACCTAATTATTATAACACGTATACTTAATCAAGTTAAGACATTATCTTTACAAATGTTTTTAAATTATTATTTTTCCTGTAATGTTCTTAACAAAAAAATACGTAAAAATATATTACACCGACAGTCCAATTTTATTCTATTTCTATCAGTAAAAGCTTATCTGATTTGCACGGCCTTTTAAATGATTTATTTGCTAATAAGCCTTAAGCTAGGGTTATCCCTATGCGGGTCATGAAGATAGTTTTGATTTAAGTTTTGAAGTAAATTAACGAGTATAATATCTTGGTTTTTAATGAGTCTATAGTTAATACAATTTTCTTGCTTTTTATATGAACATTGTTTGTAGGATGTCTGGATTCGGCGAAAATCACAATAAATAGTTGGGTGTTGGTCCATTAAGATTTATTGCGTTCTTCCTAGTTCTAATACGTTTGTAAAGTTTTGGGAAAAGTTCCCGTTTGACAGCTAATTGTCGATTTGTTTATAAGTGAGCTGTGGCTTTTTTTAATTTTATACTAACCCAACAAGCACCTGAAAGTTTGTTTCTGGGTCAGCAAAATGGGCAAAAATTGCAACTAACATAAAATACTGCAAATTTCGCATATTTTGTGGCCTCGAAACATAAATGCCAGGAAATGTTATACACGTTAGTACGTTTTATATAGCAATAAAATCACAGTGAAAACTCTCGTGACATTTTCATGATATACAGTTTAACGAGTTTATATTGTTTTAATATTGGATTGTTAAATGTTTTAAATACCACCTGTAACCAAAACAAAAGAAGGTTTCACTATATCAATTTTTCACTAATATATGACACGCCGCGCCTCCGTGTAAATGCACTGAATATACTCGCAAATCAACGCATACAATAATGGGTTGATGGAGACGTAAGTAAAAAGAGTTCCTAGTAAAATTGTAACCTATTATATATTGTATGAAAAACCTTATAAAAATAAATATTTATTACTTATCGAAATTGGAAACTAAAGGCTTTTATTTATTTTATAATCTGTGGTAGTGTTTTTTATTACGACTATTAAGACACATCAACAAGACAATTATTGAGACACAAACTTAATGAATTTAAAACAACATTATATTTATAATACATGTATTCTTGTCAAAAAATATAAATAGTTCTCTCCACACCAGCCTTACATTCTCCAAACCGCAACGAGTGACTCATAGAAGTATGCGTCGAAACAGTTATCTTGCATTACCTAAAATACGTACGAACTACGGCAAATAAAAGTTTACCTACGTAGGCGCACAGCTGTATAATAAATTACCTACAAATTTAAAAAATATTACTTCTTTCAATTCATTCAAATTGAAGCTAAGTGAATATGTTAGACGTAATTACTTTTAAATTAATTTCTTATAATAACTTTTAATTTATATTTCATTGGTTACTTTTAAGTTTATTTACAGTGTTAGTTTATCATACGTCTGGTATATAGCGGAAAACATAGGAATAACAGGTTAGGCCAACAAAAATACATTTTTCATAAATTATGAATCGTTTAGTTAAAAACAATACTTAAGGCAAAAAACCAGGAAGCGATATATTCTCATATTAATGATAAGTACAGTCACGCACAAAAATATTTTTAGTATACGATAATGATATTACTGACAAAGTCACGTTCAATTAAATTGACGATTTGTCAATGCACGATTCCAATTATTTTCGACATCAATTGTTTGCGATTGCTATTAACTAAACTCGTGAACTAGAAGCAAACCTTCCAGAAACTTAAAGAACTTAAAAACCTCAACCCCGAGTTCAAAAGAGTGATACGTTCAAACCCCGACGTGCTTCTTTCTCGCTACGCAATTAACGGACGTACGAAGAAGGTACTTCGTGAATAAACCGGAATGTCTTGGATTCAAAAATTAAGTCAGACACAGAACGCGAAACGTAATTAATAATTGTATAATTATTAATTAAAAGATAAAACAGGGTTGTCTGACGTTACATATAAAACACAACAACTAAAATGGAAATGGGCTGGACAGACATAGAGGCAGTTAAATGGAGCAATTTAAAAGGTGGGCCGATGAAATCATGGAAATGGCTGAAAAGACTAACACCTGGACGAGATTTGTATACATTAGATTGTACAGTAGATTTATATATGTACATAAAGATGATATGACTTATATTATATTACTCTTATCTATTCCGTAGATTTGTGTGCATGATGACGCGTTACTTTTATGATAAACACTTTCTTGCGCAACGTTACGTTGATATATCGACTATTTTCATACACCGAAGGCTCTAGAGGTCAGCTATACTTCCGTTAAAGCATTACCGGTTTCTAGAAATATCGGAAAAAATCCTAGGAAAAAGTCAACGACGTAGTAAGCATTTTCTCATCGTTGTAAATAAAAATATCGTATAACATACAGATTCAAATGCACTTGATTTAATCTAAACATTCCGTATATTGTGTATAATAAAGGTTTTTCTTTCTTTCTTAAAATGCGTTTAATTTTTTACAGTCCTTAATACGGCGGAACGGTTTGCCTTAGCTCACTTAAACCGACTACATAGCCTTGTGAATGCTGAGGCAATCCAACTTCTTGATACAACAGGAATAAGACGCTTAAAGAGAACTAAACATAAGTGCAAGTGCGAACATAGTGTCAAAACATTATAGGACACTAAGACTGTTAATAAACATTATTAGTTTAAGCTATTCACTAGTATTCTGAAAATTAAGTCAACATAATATTACTTATTACCCATAATTATTGTATAGATTGTAATTCATGTAAAGTCGCGAATTTTGTGAACTTTATTGTAGGAAAAAAATATTTTGTTTCACTAATTTTCATTGACATAATAACCTTACTTGTTAAAAGCAAGCGTCGAGTTAGTTATAACTTTAAATTCAAAATATTTGTATACGTATTAATCGCTTTTTTCCTGTAATATGATTCTTTTAAACGTGTGTACTATTCATGGTTTCTAGAAATATTTAAAAAAAAAACCTTTGACGACTTTTGGCAGCTCGATTCGATTACTTCAAATGTCAGCTGTATCCTCCGAATAAGTCAATAGTCAAAATACGTATATAATTAAAAATTCATAATTTCAGAATTTTAATTTGGATTTCAAGAGCCGATAAAGTATTGGGAACGTGAAATTATAACATTTATTTTCTTTTCAGGCAACCAAGCTGTGAAGTGAACTGTCGTATTAATCAATAAAAAAAACGATCGTAATATTGTGACAATTAAATGCGTTTTAATTAAAAAAATTTTAAAAAAAAAAAAAAACAGGGGGGGTTTTTTTTTTTTTAAACTGTGCCATATTTTTCGTCTATCGAGCAACCCACGCGTTTTCACAATTATAGCAGTATTTTTGTTCATTTACCATACTAAAATATTCATTTTAGTTTGCGATATTTTAATAAAACTATTATTTATTTTTAGTTTTTTTTTTTTCATTTTTTGTTCGGATTATTGCATTGCATCGATCTTTGACAGTTGCGCAAGTTTAATTAACATCTGTCCTTAGTAGGTCAAATCGACGTCCGAAGAGTTTGCATACAAATACATACCTACAGGTAGCTTAAAAGCGTGTAAATTCAGTATTTTAATAAAACTTGTCGGATTTACATGGTAGTTGTAGGTTGTATTAATAACATTTGAAATTTGCAACAAATACAGCCTAATTAAAAGTTCAGAAATCCATAAATGACAAGAATATTTTAATTTATTATCAAGTAATTTTCATTATCACCTACTTAACCTATTATCGTGAATTTTGTGTAATAAAATTATACAATATTATTAGCCTCAACTGAAAGTAAATTAAGGTAATTCTATTTATTTCTGGAGGCGTTCAAGCGTTATTTATATAACAGGGAACAAACGGGCAGGAGGCTCACCCGATGTTAAACGATATCGCCGCCCATAGACACTCACATGACCTAAGAATTGGTATGCCCTTTCTTGAAGGACCCTAAGTCGAATTGGTTCGGAAATACCTCAATGGGCAGCTGGTTCCACATAGTGGTGGTGCGCGGCAAACTGCCTTAAAAATCGAACAGACGTCGTGGTACTGGTGGAATTTCGTATTCTGCCTCGACGTCCGATAATGTAATAGTTATTATTATATCTTCTCTAAAAAATCTGTCGTTTCGTCCTTATTGTATACCTGATTCAGGCATGTTTATCGATTATATGTCACCAAAATCCTATCAAATAAAGCTTTTTCTTTTAATTAACTCAAATAAATAAAATATTAAAATATAAATATATATAGCTTATATGTATTTTTAAATTTTCGAGTAAGGATCGTTTGTTGTTATGTATACAAAATTGCAGACAAACTGAACAGTTCGCCACGCAGTTTGTAACACGACGTAGAGTGAGGTCTCATTCAAAGCTTAAGACGTATTACACTACATAAAGCCTTCGTCTGTCTCTTTTCATCACAGCGTAATCCCACCATGCCAGAAAGAAAGGACTTTACTATGAAGGGATAAAGATCATATAGAAGGGTATATCACAACATTTCTATTTCTGGACCAAACCTATACAACTTTCACTGTGCAAACTGTCTGCTATTCCCCTCTACGATACTAATGTCATTGAAAAAAATATCAATAGTGGTCACGTAACTTGTAAGATTAATTATAAGTTACGGTTTTTGTGCCGGTGCGCCCGGCGCCGGAATGCGGGGCCGCGGGGGGCAGCTCCGGGGAGGGTAACTGCGGAGGTCACCTAGTGCATTGCAGTGGTGCGAATATGTATCGATAAATATGAGCAATCGTTTTGCAATACAGTTGTGATTTTAGGTTCGATAGCCTCAAAAAAGTATGAACTATGTTGTAGTATGTACGAGCCAAGGCTGTACATTTTGCTCACTCAGACTGAGTTGTCAGTTTTATAAGCGTGGCGATTATCTAAATCGTCGGAGTTCGCCCCGAGAGTATAGCCAGACGTAGGCACTCTCTTCAACAGTTACATTGCATTCATTAGTTTCATAGCAATTAACATTTAATTACTTCGAATATTTTATATTGTTGTACGCGAGTTGTTAATTAGGTATAGGGTAAAAATAAAATCCTCTATTATTTAAAGCACCCCAATGACCCCGGAACCCTACATAGTAGCTGCTAATTAAAGACTAGAGTTTCACGCGATTTAATAAGAAGTAAATGTAAAATTTGAAGCATTTCATTTTTTTTTGACGTTCATCAGTGTACATTGTGTTACCTATATGAATAAATGATTTTGAATTTTGTTTGTTTCAAAAATAAATGTAAATCAAATGCAAAGTTTAAAAATTGAATTTGTTGAACAAGTTAAATGCAATCACATCGATTCTGCAATGACGCACTAATACAAGTTTTATCGACATTTAACGTTCATCGACCTGTGAGCAGCCCTAACGAGGCCGCAGCTCGCCGGAGGGGCTCCCTTGCCCTCCACGGCGCCTCTCTCTCCCCTCTGTCGTATATAACGTATCGCGGCACGCGCGCCGCGTCTTTCGTTACAACGCAGCCGTATTGTTCTGTTCTCGTGTGTTTACGATACCACGCGGATCGAATTGTGAAAGTGTCGTATACATTTCTCATAAGTGAGAGTAAACTGAGCGCGGCCAGACTACTAAGTCTAAACAGCGGTGTGAAATCTTCTCGCATTCCTAAGAGTGGGTTCAATGGAAGCCAGGTTCGTAACCTGCCGGAGTTTCCAGCAAATCAAGCCGCCCGAAAAGAGTTTAGCCCCGCCGCCCACTGTCAAGGGGCTGCTATCTCGTTTCGGGAGCCAGGCTCAAGCGTTATTTGCACCGAAGAAACAGAAGTTTGGTTCGTCCGTTGCTATCCATAAGCTAAGGGAAACCAAGTGGTTCAAACATGAAGAGCAGAATATATTGTGTGCGGTTCTCGAGTCGGGATTCGTGTTGGAAGTACGAGCGGAAGACCCTCTGCCGCCAGATTCTGTGGTCTCCGCTGACTACCATATGTACGCCATTGCCATGTGGAAGAAGGGTAAAGGTACGTGAGCCGCGAATACCTTGAATTATTAAGACAGATAACATCGAGACGTTATGGTACAAGTTGGCATCGTATCGTAGCGGTCGCGCGCCGATAACGCAGTCCTCGGACGTTTGTAAATAATTGTAGTACGCGTCAATGTGATCGCCCACTAATGAGATCAAGGCATGAATTGTGTATTTATATCCGGTGATACCAGTTCTTGATGGGGTTTTACTTTAGAAAACCGTGGTAACTTAACTCGTTTATTCATAACTTGTTTTGTACTGCATTTAATTAGCATAATCGCAGTCGGCCTTGTCGTGTCGTGTCATTTTAAATTTCGAAGTTAATAAGTGTAACATTTTTGTTAATAGAAAAAACAAAGAACCCGGAACAGATAGAGGTGTACACCGTCCAACAGAAGGGCGTAAGGAAACGTATTATCAAGACTACTCTGAGTAACTTCTGGAAGAAGGACTCCGTGATAAGAATCAACAATGTTGATGACAAACAGGAGACCCCCAACAGTGAGAAGGACATAAGAGCCAAGGTAATTACCCCGCGGTCGTTTCCAATTCTATCCCCCCCCTACCAATAATCCGATCAATCGGTCATTTGCCATTAAGGAAATAGAGTAATTAAATCACGATTATGTGTTTAGAAATCGCGTTGATTGACAACTTAACTACGTAGATAAAATTACTACAAATTACATAATGTAGCGATTATACGCGAAAACAAACACTAAAGACAATAGATACGTGTGTACGGCTTTAGTTTTGCGACCTCGATATAAATGCAAATCGTGTCCCAATTTCACAACAGATGCTCAACAAATTTCGCGTTTATTAGCTCTTTACATTGTATCACATCAGTCCCTATTCGAATTGTCAACCGTTCAAAGGTTCCTCTTACTTCGAGATTCTTCCTGTCTAGGACAGACGTCAGAATTGGAAACCCTCTCTTTTCAGATAGCCTCAACGGGCTTTCTATTTGGAAAACAGTGGACAAGCTACTAAGGAGCTTCTACTGATTGCAGCTTGACATGGCTACCAAGTCCAGGTTCGAGAGGAATTGGCATAACACACTGCACTTCGTCCACTGGTGCCGATATGGTGAAACGCCGCAAGAAGCTCGAATGCGACAGGTAAATACAAATTTCATGCGGTACTGTTTCAGTTTACGCGCCAATAATGTGTATAATTGAAACATTCGTCATATTCTATTTTGCTTTCTGTATTGTTCGAGAACTTTTTAATTTAAATTGCATGAATATCGTTCATATAAGCTGTCGTTACAATTTTTATATACCACGGTCATTATATCATACCTACAAAAACTCACCAGCCACAACATAAGGAAAACCTTATCTGTATCAAATCAGTGAATTTATTCGCTTCAAATTAGGTGGAAAGTAAATAATTAGTGAAACGTTTTATTTTACGAATATCATTGTTGCTAATACATTAGTTTTGTTTAAAGACTGATTAGGTATTTTGCAATTTGTAAAGACAGTTTCAAAGGTCATATCATAGTCATCCATTTATTTGCTTACTGAAGCTTGTTTCTTAGACTTCTTTTCATCGGTAACATTGAAGACTGGCGCATCGGCGATCGTGCATGGGACTTTGGGGATAATTTAAAGATCGCACAAAGTAGTAATTCTGTTACAGATCAGCTTAACCACGTCGAAAACACCTATGATTATCATATTTTGATGGTAATCGTTGAGGCGCTTTGGACAAACAGCTGGCGACATTTTATCGGTGAGGGATTTTCTTATCAAAATTCAATTTACCGGAATTCAATGTGCCCATATTATGTTCTATCTTGTGTGTTGCAATTTCTTCTTAAATCATTTTAGCAGATGTGTGTGTTTATTTGAAAGAGATTTTTTTTCGCATTAATTAAGTATAGTTAAAAATTGGCGGTAAGAAAGTTTACGCTACTTAGACTGCATAGGAGTATCGTTTAGAGACTGTAAACAAAAGACGCAATATTGGAGGACGTTTTTGTCAATTTCAGTTCAGAATTTCTTTGAGTATGTGACTGGAAAATTCTTTTTGTATAATTTTTGGCCTTGACTTTTTTGTATAGATAATTCAGTGAAAATTTTATATAATTTTAAACATATTTTTATACGCATGTTCCTATATTTTACTGAGCGTTTCTGCTTTTCAATCTTAAGGTGACTCAAACGTTTTCACATTCAGACAATTATAGAATAACACGGCTCGGGCAGTTTACAAATATAGAAAAATGTTTCCGTATACAGAAGTTGTGGCTATATTTAGACAAGCTTAAGAAAATAGCTGTTACCATCTATAGGATGTCTAAAGCGTAATAAGTTTTTAAATTAAACCAGCAGTTTTTGGCATTATCTAATATATAACATTCTCGTGTCACAATGTTCGTTCCCATACTCCTCCGAAACGGCTAGATCGATTCTTATGAAATTATTTATGCATAATCAGTAAGTCTGAGAATCGGACAACATTTACTTTCCCTTTTCATCCCCCTAAATGTAAAGTGTGGTCCCACCCCTAATTTTTTGTAAGACCAAACTTTTTGTTTTTATTTTTTTTATGATACAGCATACAAAAATATATATGTACAATCCTTAATTGTCACCTCTCTACGATCAACCCCTATTTTTATTATTATTTATTTATTATTATATTGAATTAAAAAAATGTTTCCTAGAAATAATATACATGGCAAAACAATGTTTGCCGGGTCAGCTAGTTTATTATAAATAAAAGCCGTTTTATTACTTACTTGAGGATTTGAGGCTTATATTTACTAAAATCCATCTAATATTTACGATTGCAGGAATAATATTAAAACTACATACAGTCAGGAATATACGCAGATAACATAATACAAAAATTATATGAAAAATGTATACACACTTATACTAAAACTACTTAAAGTTTTATTACGCTAGATTACACCTGATAAGCGATTTATTTATATAAAGTTCAACTAGCAACACTAATATGAAATGTCATTAAAGTGTTCAACCGTGACATCAACGACAAAAGTCAATTAATTCAAATAATTTAGGTTAATTGGGTGAGTTGGTGATTCAAAGATGACATGCTTATTTAATATCGCTTCAATCGTTTAAAATGGCGCTTATATTAAACATAACACAATCAACTGTAAAATTGTTTAATATGTATCTCGGTGTACGACTCACGGGTCTATCGGAAGGCAGTGCGTGGTCTTTTGAAAGGGTTATATGGGGACCAGAACAAAGATACTTCGTAACATAATAGTAGATTGAAAATAATCTTGAGGCGAGAATTTTGTTTTTGAATCCACAGATAACTATTGAAGTGGAGTGGAGCACCAGCATTATGTTTTATAGTATTTGTAGTCTGTGGTATCTAAGTACTATCACACATTAAAAGTCGATTTAAATTATAATTTTACCCTTTCTCTTGTTACAGGTTAGCGAGTCACTAAAATGGGGTAACATCGGAATGAATATGGGCGTGATGCTAGTCAGCCAGAACAACGCGCGTCCAAAAGCAAAGTCCGTCTGATCATCACAGGCCGGCAATGCCGGCACTTGTTACGCTTGCTTCTGGCAACCCTCTGCCGGGGAAATAGACTTTGTTTAAATTTCACGTTCTATATTCAAACATGACAATTGACGGTTCGAGGGTTGCAACATAAGTACAACTTTTACCGGAATCTCTCGCGTAATGTTGCTTGAATGAAGTCCAAATGTGGATGTATCAGTTTATTCAGATCTAAATTTAAGTTGTATTATTTTGCTCAAGTATTGTTATAACAACATGGGTTTATACCCAATTTTAACAGCTAAACATTCCTGAAATTAGTCGTGTTCACGGCACATTAGGCATGTAAACTTAACGATTATGATATTGTAGATTATCTAAGACACTTGAAATGTTAGTAGGATTTAAATTATATTATCATGTTAAAGACTGTGGTTTATCTGTGAAAATGATTATATCCGAACTGAAAGAAGCGGCTTACAGCTTAAAAATTTTTCAATACATGAAGTCGCTTATTGTCTAGTATTCGGTAAGAGTATTGTTAAGTATTTCTACGTAATAATGTATGAGAACGGCTGTTATTGAGTTTTGTACTCGATTGTTTGATGAGCTATTTATATTGAAGCATTTTATAAATAAAATAGTTAAACATAATGTTTTATTTGATTAACCTTGTTTAACCTTATCTGTTATAACATGTTTATTATGACTCATAGGTATATTTGAACAGGTATACCTACAACAAAGGTCACGACGACATTGATATATTAAAATTAAAATTCTCGTTTAACAATGTTCGTTCCCATACTCCTCCGAAACGGCTCGACCGATTCTTATGAATTTTTTTATGCATATTCAGTAAGTCTGAGAATCGGCTACTATCTTTCTTTCAAACCCCTAAGTGATAATCCACCCCAAAACATTTTTTATGATACAGCATTCAAAATACATACAACCCTTAATTTTCATCTACCCTCTACGATCAACCCTTATTTTTTATTTGTTACTTAAAAACTTATAACTTGAACTCTGAGGTTTATATAGAGAAAAATCACAGAAAAACCTCAAAAGTTTTCATTCCGGAAAACCGAACAGTCTCTGGGGTAGCATAGCAAAATGTTACATGTATGTACTAAAAAGGTAGGCTAGGCATTAAGGCGAAACGAAGTTCGCGGGGGCAGCTAGTTTTATTAAATGTTTAAATTGTATATAATGCTGCTGTGCCTCGCGGTTACACGTCTTAATTGGACCATATCAAGATCTTACATAGCTCATAGTCTAGTTCGATATACGGCCTATCTAACATAAATAGAAGCAGTAATTCCTAACGTACAAACACAAACTCTTCAGCATTATTATATTCGAGTATGGGAGCGTTCAAGTATTACGTCACGCAATTTTTGGAGATTATCGGAACCCCAGTGTAACGCGCCGTAACGTTTTTCTGTACCCATGTATTGTAAAACGTTTCGTGACGACCTAGTGACTCTTTATACCTACCTAAAAGTTACGATTATGTGGGTGTAAAGTTCTGGAAAGTCGAAAATAATATTAACGCGTAATTCAATCCCCACCCCGCATCGGACAAAAGGACCCCCCCCCTCCAAAATTCGTTACGTAATTCTTGAACGCTCCCTATTGATAAAATCCACTAGAGACATAGGACAAAGTAACTGACAATTAAAATGTCCGGTTCAATCTATCTGAGTCACAAATACCTCACGTCTTATCCAAAAGTATTCGTAAAGTTGTCACGTTTACATATTTGCAAGGTGACACGAGAGCGATAAGGACAAAACAATCATAGCATTTGACGATATTAAAATGGAGGTAATATTTCTAATCTTGAAAGCAAGATAAGGATAAAAATATATAGAAGCATTCATCATTTCAGGTACCAGAAAATGCAAGTCAAATTTATCTAACCACTGCCATCTAGTGGCAAAATACATATGTACTGCAATGATGGGGTTCTGCGCATTTGGCTCTAGATTGCGCTATTACGCATCACGGATTATTTCAAAAAACTATTTTTTAAAAATGTTTCATTGTTTCCAAAAACAATTGATATAGTTATATTATATATTATTTTTTAAACATAATAGTATCTAATTGGATTGGTTTGGGTATAATGTACAAGAAAATATAGAAATTAGTCGTAGAACAGAAAATGTTTGACTCCCGTAACTCAAAAAAGTATTCGTTTTTGACATTTGGGAGTCATAATTCTCACAATCTATCCATCAGTCATCATCAATCAGTGATTGGAGGTCTGGGTAGTCACTTTGTATGAAAAATTCAAGCATTCTTAAATAATTAGAACTAAAAGGATTATCGTTCGAATAGGATATTATTTCGGGCTGTCAAAAACTAAAGTGATTGTATTGGCGTATACAAATACTTGACGAATATCGTAAAGATTGTATGGACTGCTCCGGAGCTGCTCCTTTGCGTAGTAAGACTTCTCGTCGACGCAAATTACGCAAGAAAAAATAAGACGAAAAATCACGTCGTGTATTAAGAAAACTTGTCTATGCTTTTTATAGTTTCAAAGAAACTGTAAATTCGAATAAATTGTATACAAAAAAACTGCTTCTAGACATCATTGGGATGGTGTAATAGTTGCAAATACTATCATACCTGAGGTCGTAGGTTCGATCCCCGGCTGTCCATCAATGGACTTTCTTTCTATGTGCGCTTTTAACATTTGCTCGAACGGTGAAGGAAAACATCGTGAGGAAACCGACATGACTTAGACCCAAAAAAGTCGACGGCGTGTGTCAGGCACTGGAGGCTAATCACCTACTTGCCTATTAGATTTAAAAATGATCATGAAACAGATTCAGTAATCTGAGGCCAAGACCTAAAGAGGTTGTAGTGCCACTGATTTATATTTATTTAATAGTTGCAAATCCATACAAAAAAAAAAACAATAAGGCGATTAAAAGCGGCGGAGAACTCATAAAACCACTGGCAGAAGTAAACCTTTATATTCAAATATGTAAATAAATTCTAAATATATTTAGCCTGTTAGAAAAATATTATCTATCACTTACCTCCCGAAGTAATCCAAACAGCATATCAGTGGACAGCGACCTCTCGTGGGCCTCGTCCATAATGACCGCACAGTAGTTGTCCAAATCCGGTTCCCGTAAACCCTCGCGGAGTAAAATACCATCTGTCATATACTTAATGACCGTGTTGGGCGATGTGCAGTCTTCGAAACGTATGGCGTAGCCTACTTCCTCACCTAATGAAGGTTTAATGAGTTAATTAATGTAGGAAATACATATATTAGGGCCTTACATATGAAATTGGCGTTTGGTCGTACTGGCCACTTTGATAATATTTCAACATAATCAATAGCCAAATCGGTCCAGCCATTTTCGAGCTTAAGCGAGACAAAGGAACAGCAATTCATTTTTATATATATATTTATTAAAATTTGTGATGTCCGAATTGTCAAGACATGTGTTAAACACAAAATTATCGTTTCACCGGGATCGGATCAGATCGCATCAGTATGATCTAAGAAGTAGCTAGAAGTGTCAAGTGTGTAGATTATTGGGATTTTTCTACTAAAATACGAAATTTTTCTAAACATTTATAATAAAAAAATACCTCCATAAATACGTGGATATCTAAAAAATCTACTGAATAGATTTTTATGAAAATTTGACTATTATACTCTGATTTTAAATTCCGTAAAATTCCGACAGCTATAATTTTTTGATATGTCAGTGATGGCAAAACCTTTTGGCCGGGCACATTTTTCAATTTCAATACGAGTCTGAACATCTGAGTCTATATATACATTTTATTTCTTAGTGAATGTCTCCATTCTAATAAGTGCGGTGCTCCACATTAAAAGTGGTGTAACAGCGAGTGGTAGTTACGTTCCTTTTCATCACAAACAGTAAAAAACACACAAGTAAAGAGAACATTTTAAATATCATTAAGTAATTAAAGCTAATTCGTATATTGTTCGTGATATTGAAATATTTTTTATTTTTGTATTAAGACACTTGAGTCAGTAAATATTTAGATTTACCTTTTTGTAGGTAAAACATAAAAAATACGTAGAATTTTTTTTATTGCCCTCAAATAAGTCAAATTTGCCCCTTTTTCGGTGGAGAACTTTTTTTAGTAGCAACACGAATCAAATGTTAGAATTCTACGGAAATTAAAATCAGAGTAGGAATTGTCTAGAAATGATTAGTTTGACAAACTTTTATACACTTGGAAAGCTAAATAGGTCATACACAAATGTTATAAAATTTCAATACATTGATAAGTTTCTTTGAAAGATAAAAATACATATCGATCTTACCCAGCCTCGTGCCCATTTCATCGGCGACTCTCTTTGCGACAGACATGGCGGCTACACGACGCGGCTGCGTACAACCGATCATGCCAAGCTTACTGAACCCTTCCTCGTGAAGGTATTGGGTTAATTGTGTCGTTTTACCACTTCCCGTCTCACCTGGAATATACGAATAGCTCATTAAAGCTCTATATAGTCTTCACTTTGGCGTTGAAGACGTTATATGTTTACAATGCACAGATATTAATAATAACTCGTAATGTATGAGATGTACCGATCAAAACCAAATTTCGTTAAAGAAGTTAAATGTAGGTTTTTGAATTTTAGTTTATGGTCAAAATTAAATTTAAATGATATAAATTTAATAGTTCCAAAATTGTTACCAATATTATTATTTTTTTTATAAATCATAATATTTAATAATTATTGTTGATTTTAGTAGGAAATTAAAAAGCATTTTTATTTTAATTGTTCCAATGTAGTATGAAAAAGTCATCTTCCCAAAGATGGCTAAAATTTAGGCTAATTGTGCAATAACTAAAAATATATGAATTTTTATACTGAACTTTAATTTCAAAATTTCAAATAACTTACCAACAATAATGATTACATTATTCTCTCTTATGACCTGCATCAATTCCTCTCTTACAGCAAAGACAGGCAAGAACCGCCTCTGCTCTGATATCGTTTTCTTTCTCACAAAATCTGACTTCGACTCTGGTTGTTGACCCTCTGAAAACATATAACAATAATTTATTTAGTTTATTTTCAAATAGTAGATATTATCACAAACGTCAAAGTAAATTATACTGTAATACATTTAAGTTTAGTTTTTAACATACCATAAAGTATTCCATAATTATAGCTATTTCAATTAATCTTTATATATATATGTAATTCTACTGTAGTTGTGTATGTCACTGAACTCCTCTTAAACGGCTGGACCGATTTGAATGAATATTTTTGTATGAGTTTGGGTGGCGCCCTGGATGGTTTAAATTCACAAATCAGGCCGGCAGATGGCGCTGCAGTCGGTAACTAGGTTATTTATCTATACAGCGAATAAATAGCTGGTATATATATATAAAACTTCTGTGCATATGTTCGTAAATAAACTCCTTAACTGCTGGACAGATTTTGATGAAAATTTTGTGTATTCAAGTGGAGTCGAGAATGATTTACATTATGTATTGGTAATTTAATTGTATGTAAGACGTGAGTTATATATTATATAAGAACAGTCCTTGTTTATATCTATATTTAAAAAAAAACGAGAAAATATTGAATTAATTTGTTACCTTTGTCTAAATGTTCGGCGTATTTATATGCCTCCTTCGTGGGCCCATCTTCAATTTCTTCTTGTTCCTTCTGAATACCCATTATGTTACCTGAAATGATATTTAAAACATTTGATCATATTTATAATGTGAGAGTATTGACCAGTTGTATTTTTACAAGCCGCTAAAAATGGAGAACAAACTACCAATTGAAATACATCTTCAATCGGGAATCGAACCTTGTGCCTTTAAGTAATGCAAAAATAATACTTTAACATCTATCTATAGCATTGTTTGCCAACGTGAGGCCCACGCCCCACAGGGGAGCAATCGAAATCAGCTGGATATAACACAACGTGGAGACTTGAGACTGAAGCTAAGCAAGGATCTCACTTAATTAATATAGAAAAATCTTTATTAATATGATTTGTGTGTATTTGTTATCTTTATTAAAAAAAATTGAATTGCAGTTTTTAATTTTGTTTGGAAAATGTACATATTGTTTTGTTAAAAATTTCCTAGTGATTTCTTTCTTATGTTAAGAAATCATTTATTTTGTTTATCATTTAAATTCCTTAAGTTAATAATGCAATTATTTAATACATAAATTATATATGTTATGTAAGGGGTAAGAATTTTAGGTTGGCTAAAGTGGGGCATGGCACAAAATAGGTTGGGAAACACTGATCTACAGTTTTAAAAATTTATAATTTAATTTTGTGTTCTTATATTATTTTCGAAAAATCCAGCTATATATTGCAAATATTTCTTTAGCTGACCACACTGAAAACAGTTAAAACGTCAAGTTAAAAGTGTTTAATGAGTTAAAGGGGTTTTATTTAATTGTACTGTATATACCTATTTTAGTTCCTTCCAATTTCCAATGTTTCTTCTGAGCTTTTCGTCTTTCCTTTTGTTCTCTAAAGGCTTTTACTAAAGCAGAACCTTTCCTCGCGTTAATCGCCATATCAGATGTCGGGTCTTTCACCTAAAATAGTATATAATTGGCACACTCATTAACTCAAATTAATGGTATCTATGAACTTAGAAGGAAACTATTTTTTATGAGGAATATAAAGAAAAAAAAACTAGTTTTAATGAGCCAGGCGCTCAGAGGCAACCATAACATTCATGGAGGATAAAATAAAATAGTGAACATCCTAAAACTTAAAGAATTGTTTTTTTGTCTGTGCCTACGCAGGCCTGCCATTAATAGTTTTGAATAAAAATTGATACATACTGTAAAATTAAATTTTTAATTCGAAATCAAGAATAAAGTTGAAATCCGAATACAAAAAGGCTGGTTGCTCCTACACAAGTTAAGGCATACTTGACAAAATATTTATATTATAATAAAATAAAATCTTACAGGTATAACAGGTTCCGGCTGCTTCGTAAACACAATACGACCATCCAGGAATGGAGGGACAATATTGTGTACCAATAAATGTACTCGGTCCACACTTTCCTGAAACATTCATTTCAATGTTAAATAAGTAAATTTAGTCACAAGTAACTACTCTCTATTGATACTGGCCGACAATTAGTCATATATCTTTGCAAGATGTCTAATTGTCAAAATTATAACAATGTACATCTCATACTATGTTAAAAAAAATATTTCTGTATTTTATGCAAGCAAACTCGGTGATTATTTTGATAAATAAATTAAGTAAAATATTGTATTACAAAAGTGGTTAAAGAAAAGAAATCGTTTTTCTTTGTTTCCTTTAGTATAGTTTCTATCTATGTGTCAATGGTTAACGTTGACAGGATAAAGGTCTTTAATTAATTAAAATTGTTAAATAAATAAGGGAATGGTATGTTACAATTTTGTAATACTTGTTTCTGTAATTTTGGGTAAGAATATGTCTTGTTCAGTATATGCATTATTTCAAAGAAATAATTTATATTACTATTGGAAAATAATAAATCAGTGGCGCTACAGGCTTTAGATTTTTGTATCTGTTTCATGATCATTTGTAAATCTAATATGCAAGTAGTTTTCCTCACGATGTTTTCCTTCACCGTTCGAGCAAATGTTAAATGTGCACATAGAAGGAAAGTCGATTGGTTCACAGCTGATCGAACCTCCGACCTCAGGGATGAGATTCGCACCATGTATCCACTAGGCCAACACGGCTCAAACTCAAAATATCTTTATTCAAGTAGGTAACCAAGTACACTTTTGAATCGTCAAGTTAAATTAATCGTAAATTTACATTTACTACCAGTTCGCAAGTCAAGGGCTAGAGCGGGTAAGAAGAACTGGCAAGAAACTTTCCGCCACTCTTTTTAATCGCCAAGTATTGTCATACAAATTGTTTGAACTGGAGCAATTCAATCCCAAGGATTAGATCATTTAAGTATCCTCAAATTTATAAAAAGCTTTGTTGATTAATTTTCGTTTAAGAGGGCTTTGAATTTATTTAGTGATAATTCTCTAATTTCGCTTGGGAGCTTGTTGTAAAAACGAATACAATTTCCATATAAGGAGTGGTTTATCTTTTGGAGCCTGGTTGGTCTACACTCAAATTATTCTATTTCGCGTATTATACTGGTGAAATCACCATTTGTTTTAAAATTTTATATTTTTTTGGACATACAACAAGGCTTCAAGAATATATTGACAGATATTCATAATATTTAATTCCTTAAACTTATTCCGTACCGACTCTCGGAGAAAACAACAAATACCACGAACAGCCCGCTTCTGCAGACAAATATGGATTGAACCTCTGCAGCAGCACCCAAGTAAAATGCCTACGACATAAGTATGAAAGTACTATGTACACAATTTTAGCTGTCCTCATCAGTAAACTGTCGGATTTTCTTTACTGCATATGTGAGAGCTCAGCTATTGAAAGAGTCTATTCCCATTGATTTACTATCTATTGTTACAAATACTATAATAATAACTTAGCAAACCAAGTCTAATTTAATAAAACTGTATTGTTTTAATTTCCGATACCTCTTGATGTCCATACTAACCTCATCAAGATCATTATTAACATTAATGGAATGAACAACTCCACTTGTAAGCATTCTGTTCCTTTCCCACAGCTCGTTGTCCTTGTCTATTTGCTGCCTTGCAGCTGACACTTTTCGATTCCGGCGTTTCTCTATTTGTTCTTCCTTACGAGCTATATATTCAGCTGATGTTCCCGCAAAGGGATCAGATTCATCAGTCTCACCTAGGTACAGAAATGTGATGTTAGTGTTTTCTAATGTGGTCAGTACAATTAAAGGATTGGGGGAGCTCACGAACGTGTACTCCATCATCACGTGAATTACAAGGCTAAGTTCTAGACACAATCTAGTAAGATGAATGAAAAATAAGAACAATAATATGAAAAATAATATAAAGACCTTTAAAATTAATGAATTTTTTTTGTTAATAAAAAAAGTAAGTTTAGATGATGAGTTCGTGCGAGTATTAACAATATCCTGATGGTTATAGGTAATAAACCAGAATGTGCTGTTTGAGACACTGGGTTCATATACATGCCCATGTACCTGGTGCCTCTAAACAATGCAGATTTATGAATTAAATTATTATAATTATGCTAATTTAAATTTTAATATTCCTAACATAGTTATAAGTATTACTCTACTAATCAATATATGGTCTTATAATGGCCTGAATTTAATTTTGTTTTTTTTTAACTCTATAAAGTAGACAATTAAAAATGCAGTATATACAATGCAACATATTATACACAGTATATTTTACATACAAATAACACAAACTTACTGTTTATGTAAGTGATAAGAAAGAATCAATAGCTATTTGAGTTCTATATAATGTTTATGAATAGCAAAGTTTGAAGAAAGCGTAGAAAGAAGTAATAATCAGTAATAACTAATATACATTTTGAACTATATAAAAAATAATTGCCATATTACCTTCACCCATGTTGTACCAAGCACGGTCTAATTTCTTTTCAGCTTCCTGCCAATCGGGATCATCTACATCTTGCCCACGCCGTGAACTGACCCATCTGAAATTAAGAGAAATATTTATGAAAATCCTCATTAACATATTAAAATATTTAATTTTAATTTTTTGATTTTAAAGATACACTATTGATATATTATATGTATTAAATGTATGTTTACTTGGATGTTACTTTGCAAAAAGTATTACCAATTTTTATTAATAACTGACGCAAATATTTAATTATAAGCCACATGTGAATAGAGAAATATCCATTGTTTGTTTTGACAAATACACAATTGGTGGAAAAAAGTAGTTTGTTCTCAATATTAAGAACACCATTAGTTTTAAATAACTAAAATCATTTGAAGTGAGCAACTAGAAACATTTAAGAAATATACTAAATTTATATGTTCATTGATTTTAATTTGACAAATATTTTCTAAAGTAACTATTATTTTGCTTACTTATGAGGTGTAGGTCTAGGTGTATCATCATATGGTCTTCCTTTATAATCCCTGATAGGCTTTCTATCACTCCTAGTAGAGCGATCTGGAGTTTCCCTTGGTAAAGGAGTTGGATAATCCCAACTTGACTTCCTAACAGCCTTTGGGTCATCATCATCTTCATCCCAGGCTGTCTTATCAGTTGGTTTTAATGCTTTAATACTGAAAAGATAGAATTAAAATGTTAGAATTAGCATGGAATTAAGACATAAGGAAGTTTATGGAAATTTGTGCTGTGAATTTTAGTTTAAAACCCATAAGCTTCTCAAATACTCAAGCCTATACCTTGGTGTGCGAGGCTCATCCTTAAACCTAGGTTCATAATAACTTCTTCTCGAACTGTCTCTATCAGAATCTCTATCTCTTCTATCTCTATCCCTTCTATCAGACCCTCTATCTCGTCTCTGCAAGTCTCTGTCTCTTCTGTCATCATCATATCTTCTGTCCCTATCCCGACGATCATACCGACGGTAATGGCGATCTATATCTTCCTCCTTTGATCTAGATTTTTTTTCCTCTTGTGTAGAATTGTGTACACCCTTTTCTCTAGATTCTTTAGTTTTTCTAAGTAAAAAAAAGAAAAGTATTAAAATAATAATAAATAAAGCATTTTTTCATGTTTGTGAAACTGTGTGTTAATAATATTTGTCTTATGATTAAAAATATAAATTAAAACATAATTTAATCATTAGGATTTTAGTGGCACTGAAACATTGCAAAGAGTACTGTATTATTTATTGCCACTGTAGATTAATAATTATTAATACTGAACTTATAACAAAGATTGTAAATACCCTAATCTACACTTACTTTTGTAATCGTTCTAGCATTCTATTTCGAGCTTCTTCAGAAAGACCACCGGTGTAGGTTGGTGTCTCTTCATTATGTCTCCTGTATTTTCTTTCCTTTACAGTAGACGAGTCACTTTCATCTTGATCTGATTCTGATTCAGTGTCCTCAGGTTGAAAAGATATTAAACGGTTTTGCTTACGTTTAGCTGCCGCTAACTTATCTAAACCAAGGAGAGAGGGCATAGCAAACTGAAACTCTTCTGGTTTTTCTTTCTTTCTAATAATTAACCCACCAGGAGCATCACCTGAAGTCCCTTCCAAGCGGTGTAAACTACTTTTCATTGCATTATATACCGCACGTACTGGGAGTGAAAAATAATCGATATTAAAACTGCTATAATAATGATTATTAGTATTGAAAACAGTCAAACATTTAAAGTCCTCGACATTGTACAACGTCCTTATAACGAAAAAAACGCTGTTTACAATAAATATCTTGAAGATGTATTGAAGCATACTCGAATATTGATTTTTTTGTAAAACATAAAGAAAAAAGCAGTTAATTTTAAAAACTAAGGTTTAAATGGAACACTACAATTTAAAAGTATAAATAAATTTTATTCAGCAGCACAAGACTACATATAATTAAAAAGACAACAAAACAACTGAAAAACTCAATTTATCAAAACTAAAAAACAAGTTACAGTTAATTTCGATTTTGATTATTCTTAAACGTTAATTTGTGTTTATAATTTCACTGTTTACTTTTAATTTAAAAACTACTGAAAAATAAAATATTTAGGGTGTTTATTTTGAAATAATTCAAAAATTAGGAAAAACGATTAATAAAAAAACGATTATTTTTTAAGAAAACGATTATTTATTAATCGATATTCATGCCACAAAAATAATCGATTAATAAAAATCGATTTTTTATGCAGAATGTCTCCCTAGACTGACTACTGAATAGTGACAGTCGACAGATTTGATTATGTATCAAACGTCATTTTAATCTATTTGTCAAACCAGAAATAAAGTGGTCCGTGACAGTTTTAAGACTTTTGGATTTGACGTTACTGAAATTTATATTAGTACTAGCAGACCGGCCAAGCGTTGCTGTGGCTAAGATTTTTGTTATATTACATAGTAGTAAACAATTCAAGGGAAACGGTAGGAGAACACCAGTCATGGGGACCACCATGCTTTTTTGGTGGTAATGTCATTAAATTGTAGCTTATGTGAAACTTTGGTACTTGGGGCCTCATAGCCTAGCGGTCTTATTAAGTGGCAGCTAGGTGAGGGGTACCGGGTTCGATTCCCGGTTCGAGGGCAAGTTTTAATTTAATTTAAAATTTGTTCTCGGCCTTTGGGAGGGTGGTGCGGTACGGTCGAATTTCTAAGGCAAGCAGTGAGTATGCTACCTAAGAAAGGAGACGGAATATAAAGGAGACGGTGTAGGCCGAGGATGGCACAATTACAAGTGCGAATTATAAAAATCTTATACTTGACGCTGGCTAATGCAGCCGTGCCAGAGCCATAAAGGAAAAAAAAAACGTTGGTACTTTCAACCCAGCGCCATCTGTTAGAATTGTGACTATCGAATAATTAACAAATAATTTACAATAAAATAATATTGCAGGTATAAATTGAGATGTAAGCTATCCTATCTTTTAAGTTAGATCAAACCGCACAAGGTGTGTAAATTAGATTGAAATCGGTTCAGTTTCCAGCGGAGTCCACAGCGGACAAACAACGTTACACGTAATTTATATGTATATAATATCTTAAGATTTTATATAGCTATGGATATGATTAAAAACTTTTTTGAAGTTATACTTCTTTAGACGCGTTATGAAAAATTGATGAGAGTGAAATTTTACGATGCGCGCGCACCGTGACACAAAATTAACAGCATGAAGTTGCCCACGGAAGCTGCTACGGCATTGGACATAATTATTTAAAAACAACATTCGAATAATCATAGAATTTATGTTACACTTAATGTAAGAGAATAATAATAAATATTTATTTATTTAATTTTTCAAATGTAAACTGAACTTTATTGACTATAATGACTCCTTTTCCAGTCTTTGATTATTTAATTGTAATTAATTATTTGCATGCAATCAAAATCTATTTTTGATAATGCCAAAGAAGTATAACTTCTTACGCGCGTACATAAGTACACGCACCCTTTTTTTTTTTTTATAGAACAGGGGGCAAATCAGCAGCAAGTTCACTTGATGTTAAGTCATACCGCCACCTATGAGACTCAAATTTCTAGAAGGCTCGCAAGCGCGTTGGCTGCTCGTGGGCGAAGTATCACGATTTCAAAGATCGGAACCCTTTCAAGCAGGGAATCTGTAGCTGTTTGGATCAGTCGGCGAGTTCCAGCGTTTCCGCTATGGGACCAATACAGGCACGCGTAAAATCGCCGATGGCTATCGCAGCTTAGACAGGTCCGTTTTATTCAAGCGTCTCGAGGCGACGAGAACAGTCGAACGACGTCAGGAAACGTACACGCAAACTCACAATTTTTGTACCCCGGGTAAGAGAGGTGGGAAGTATCAGCCGGGGATTATATCTGAGTCTCGGTAAGAATGAGCTGGTTAGTGGACAGCGTGGATGTTGGAATTAAGGCCTCTTAACAAAAGTCCACGGCGAGTGTGGAAGTGTACCTTTGACAGTTTGTTTCGCCCCGAGATCGATTTAAAACTGGACAATTTAATTTAGAGCTACAGAGCGCAGAGTTGCATTGCATCATGTGAAAATATTATAACACTGTTCATTTAAATATAAATTAAATTTTTGTGTAAAAAAATTCTTCTTGTGTCTTTTACATAAAAAAAACATCAAATATAGTACCAAAATCCCTAAGGTGTTTCATTCACTTTAATTTTCATCAGTTCTACAGTAGGTACCTATTCCAAATTTGCACAAAAATTAATTAGCAATTCATAAAATTAGTATCCCGAAATTAACTTGTAAAAATATAAACAGTTCGCCACAAATGTAAACAAACGCGTGAACAAAATCTTTTTCATTTTGTCATACAAAAATAGAACAGTATAAAACTGTAGCCCGTGCAATAAAGACGTGCGTTATGAAAAAAGAGTTGGCGGGAAACCACAAACTTTAAATCGTCGGCACTGGAAATTTTCATTTGACATATAAATTATTCACATGTGACGTTTACTTCATTGTCCCCAAAACAAAACAGTATTGTTATTAGTGTTAAGTTTAAACAATTCTATTTACTGTTAGTATTTCAGTGAGTGACTTTTAAATACATATATCTCATGGATGAAACATTTGTGCATTGCTCGGAATTCACCAGGATGGCAGATATCGAAAATAGCCTGGAAAATAACGATGACTTACCAGGTGTCGCAGGTAAGTTTTCATTTTCATTCATTCGCATTTTCAAGTTGATAGTTAGGTTAGGTTAGTTATATCAAATTTGTAGCTAAGTCATGATGTCATTGTCAATTTGCGCCTGAGTGTTTTTTTTTATTATCACACATTCTCGTTAGATAACGGTGTCTAGTGTATTCAGTAACAGAAGATTTCGCTGCTTTTGGCTGTCGCACCAGTCTTATGTAAGAGTATTTGTTATTAGTAGGTATCTATCATAATTGTTGAGTTCTAATATCCTTTTTTTTGTAAAAGCTAGCTTAAACATTTCTTAATTTACAAGGTAACTACCGTCTTGTTAAATCGCAACGTTTTGAAATAATTCGGTACAGGTAAAGTTAAACAATATTTTGCGAGACCAGAAAAACACGTTTTCGTTAATTGCATACGTGAACCAATAGTGGCCTAGAACTTGATTGAGATAAGCCGGGAATAGTTCATGGTAAATAAATAATATAAATTGACGTCATTAATGGTCAGCGAAGATGTTTCTGATTAATGCGCCACAGCTTGTTGGATTATTTCAAAATGGCAATCAAACTTTACGATTAAAGATATTATGTAAAGTGTAGTCAAACGTAATCAGGGACATTTATGTCTTTGTAACAAAAATTAAAAATTGTTGGAAATAAATGAGCGTGGGATTTTGAGGATTTTGGTGGCTTAGGTGGCTTAGACTATACGACAATTTCGACGGGGTTTGATTGAGTTTGTCTTAGGCTTAAGCGTGCGAGGGTTGACCCTTAGGTCGTTTAAGTCACTTTTTCACACAGAGACTTTTCTTTTTATTTGCACATTAACTGTAACTCGTACTTCGTAGACATTGTGACAAATCCTTGCCTTTTACGAAGGAGTCAGTGTGTGTTGCGTATTAAGAAAAAAGAGAACAGGGAATATCTAAGACAAAGACTAAGGGTTGTAGCGTTACTGCTGTTTTTTGTATAACCGGATTAATCTTAATTAGGTATAACTTATACCATGACGTAATATGCTAATTTGTTTGTGTGTAAATTTCCGCATTTTTGGGTTTTTCACACTTCGGAGAATAAATTAAATTAATTGATTGAATTCAATTTCAAAAATTCTTTATTTTGTTTCACAAATTTTGGTGCTACATTCCAGTGTACATTATTTCCTGGAATGTAACAAGCTTACAACTAGACACGTTTTTAAGCTATTTTGCTTTTTTAAAAACTTATAAAATTTATAAAACTAAAGTTAAATGTTACGAAAGGTTTTAACAATAACAAACAATTTTTAACAATGAGGTAAACTACCTGGTAATTATGCAATCTTTAGATGAGATTTGCATTTTGACATGCCTAAATTGAATAACTAAATATAGTTCTAACAATAAATGGGGTAGCACTCGAGAACAAAAAGGACGGCAAGCAATCACAAAGGAACAGTCACCCGCTAAGGCTAGGGCGAGCATCAGTCACGCAACGCACGCGTAATCCAGGTCTATATATATTTATAATAAGGCCGGAGGTCGCGCGCGACGCGGTGGACCACTCGGACTGCGCGGGCCACTGATAACCAGTTATTCATCGCACTCAGAAACAAGTGATGGGGTAATTTGTATCTGTTGTATTTATCGATGTAAGGTAAATTTTTCATCCGCGTTTTACAAAGGTTATTAATATATTTATTTTTACTTTTTCGGTTTATGTAAATAGAATTTTTTTGATAATTTGAATATAAACTGATAAATAGTCGGAAACTTAATTTTTTGTGAAATTTTTGGAGTTTGTTCGAAACGGAGTATTAATGCATATTTCAATGTTTTTTTGGACAACCTGTAGTATTTAAATAGAGGGCACGTACTGCTCCATACTGGGCAGGCATAAGTTATGCAGGGTCGTATTAAGGTTCGATATACACTTAGCTTTGTTTTGCTACTGAGGCACGATCTTCTATTTAAGATGGGGCTCAGTGGGCGGCATTCAAAGCCCCTCATGCTCTTGAGCCTGATGTATTGTGTGTTAAGGGGTCCAGTTGAGTTTGTTGTCTAATATGACACCCAGGTACTAGAGCGCTCCATGGTATCGCATATCCTTCAATTTGAGGGTAGGAGAGGCAGCGATCTAGTCCCGAGAACATAATTGCCTCTGTTTTAGAGGCGTTAATTTTTAATTTCCACTTCCTGAAGGCGGTCAATAAGTCGAGTGAAAGTTGCAGGCGATTTGATTCAAACCAGGTTTTGGAGGAAGTAAAGGAGCCGTTCATCGGCAAAGCAGGCGGATTAGTGCGTGTTTGAATGGGTATATCGTTAAGGTATAGTAAAAATAGCTGGGGGCCAAGAATTGAACCTTTGGGGACTCCGGCTGGGACAGTTTAGGTGAAGAGAGTGTACTATTTATGTGCACCTTGAAAGATCTATGGGTTAAGTACGATTTCATTATTTTAATTATTGCTATAGGACGCCAATTTTTAGCAGTTGTGGTAAGGGCTTGTGCCAGACTTGTCAAAGGCTTTCTCAATATCTAGAGGAACATGCCTGTAGATTCACGCAAATTGAGTCCATGAGACACAGTCTCAGCTACTCTAGCGAGCTGTTGGGTAGATGAATGAGTTAGGAAGCCAAACTGCTCATCAATTATTTGTGTTCGGTAGCTCTGCGAAGTCGGTTGCATAAAATCTTTTCGAAAAGTTTGCCTAGGCAGGGTAAGAGGCTAATTGGGCGATAACCTACAGGATCAGATGGGTTTTGCCCGTGTGTATAGCTATGACTTTTGCTATTTTCCAAGCCTCAGGGGAAGGTCAGTAAGCAGGCATTAAATAATTTGTTAGCAAACAATACATTTTTGGGGTAGTCGTTTGATTAGATGATTCGGTTCATCCGGTCCAGCTGTTTAGAGTTTTGGGTGAAGATATAAAATGGCTACTTCAGTGGTTTAACCAGTTGAATTTGATAACCGTGCTTGCTGAAGGCTGTCTAGGGGAGTACCAGGAGGCATCGACAGCGGACGCGTACTATCTTTGGTGAGCAACATGTTGTGAGAAAAGGTATTAGCTAAAACTTCACACTGTTCCTTAGCATTTAAGTTGTGGAACCATCTTTAGTTTTGAGAGGGGCTAAAGATGGAGAGAATGATTTAGCCCTTTGGATGCGCCATATCGGAGGATTCAACTTTTCTAGTTTACGATCCCACAGGTTGTCACGGTGGTTTATAAGCAGATTATTTGAAGGTATTTCACTTCAAGATTTATAGTTTACGGTTAAGCATTCGTTTCTTTAGCAGAATAGTCGTAAGGATTTTTATTTCTTATTTTTCTTTTAATACTTCTTGGAGTGAGGTCTCCCAGGTTTAAGGGTTGTAACCGGAATTGACGTTTTTAGCAGAAATTAAGAGCTTTGAAGGTTTGAGATGGGGAGTCAATATCATGGGAGATTAAAGTTCGTTTTGTAAAGATATATTTTTATTTAAATATGAGCGGTAACCACCAGTCAGCCTTTGCGTAATTTAGCTTAAGAATGGGCTTGGCGACGCGCTTTAATAGCGGACGTACAAATACTGGGAGATGGTTGGAGGAAAGTGCATAGATGGTCTCAATTGAGTCAACGGTATAGATGTTTTTATGAGTAACAATCGGGGTGGTGTAGCCTGTTTTCATTGTAATGGACTAGGTAGGCTCACTAGGGGCATGGACAACATTTCATGTCGAGAGAGCTGTAGATTGTATACCATGGGTGCGGTGACCATAGGGGTGCATTGAGATCACCCATAATAGTATTTATTTTGAGAAAAGGGCTTTAAGTCACTAGAGAGCAAGGGCATATTGGGTGACTGGTAAGCGGAATAAATGGTAATTTTGCCGTGGTTAAAATAAAGGGATATTCCTATGGCCTCTACAGTTAGGGGGGTTAGGGGGTTGGCGGGGTTAAACAAGATAGTGTTCTAAATCAGCCCTAACCAAGATAGCAACACCCTGACCAGAGCCATCGGACGGCCATCGAGTCGATAGCAGGAAAAGCCTGAATTTGAAGGGTAAGCCTTTGTTAACTAGTTTCGTTGAGTGCGATGATGTCAACGTTGAGATCTTTACCGCCAGTTCAGTGTTCCTGTGTTTTTGTGAATACCATCGGCATTCCATAAAATACACGTAGTTCAGGTTGAGGTTAAACATAGTGACCAAGGTGAGACAGAATTAAGATTACTTTGTCCATGAAAGTATCAATTTTATGAAGTCCTTTTGAGGGTTTTGAAGTTGAAAGAATTTGAAGCATTTCACTCGTCGTGTGTCTTGGCGGGTGTTTGTGCGGTCCTCACTGGTGGGGCAGTCCTTAGAGGTACACGGTTGGCAATGGTTGAGAATATGGCATTTGGAGCCACTGCTGCCTGAACGGGAAACATTTGGAGGGGCACGCTTTGCTTCGTAGCCGCGTGGGTAAATTAATTGATTGAATCATACTAAACATAAAGTACTTTTATTATAAAGAGGAAATGTTTGTGATTTTTTATTACCAAAAGCAAACAAAAGTCACTGGAAATTCACAAATTCTTTCACCATCAGAATACTATATTATCCTTGAGTAATATTCGCTTATAGGCTTATTGCTCTCTCTTTAATCACGTGCGACAGTGTGTTTGTGAAGACAATGAGTATATCAGTCGTCAGCTGGTTGGTGAACGGCCACGTGATCTTTTGCCTTCTGTGTTACCAACCACGATCAGTTTCTCCATATTCTCATCGCCTCTGCGCATTGTATATATTCCTACAATATTGAAAAAACTGTTCAGCCGTGCGAAGCTTGGACAGACCGTTAATGTTCTAGTAAAATAAGATCGCAACGATTTTTCTATTAAAAAATTGATTCAATCACATGACGTAATCGGGGATTAGTTCGATAACCTTCCATGTAAATTACTACAGGATTTATCACAAGGACGTAGATATAATCCGTTCCAAACTGTCTATGAATTTGATGTTTTTAAGTTTCAGTATTCTGTTTCATTCATTTTTCACAACTAAGAATTACATTTGCTCTCACTACTTTCTAATGCGTCTAAATTAAATGAATCTGCATAACTTGATGGCTGGAAGTCTTCCACAGTCCGTTTCATAAGGCATTTTCTTTTACGAACTAGCGACGTGTGGAATCGACTCCCGGTGGGGGTCTTGCCTGAGAGATACGACCTCCAACTGTTCAAAATTCGTGTGTACTCCTCCCGCAAAGGCCCGCAACGCACCCACTAAAATAGGTGTCTTTGGGCTGCGATGACTGCCCTTTTTGGGCGTCCCGCAGGGTCGTTTGCCCCCCTATTATTTAAAAAAAATAACTAACGAGTTATATTGCTTTTGGAGTTCGTGTAAAAAAGGTCTTGAATTTGAATCAGATAGAGATGTTTATTTGACCTGTATGTTATTTACAAATTTATATGAATACTATAATATTAAATGACCTCTTTGGAATCTTATCATTATAAAGGGATATAAAAATGCCATTAACAGACACGATTCCCAATGAGTTTTGATGAAAAATGTTCACTGTTCAATGAACAAGGCCAAGCGACATGAAACTAATTGGTTGTCGACGAGTTAAGAAAACGTTACTAGTTTAATGAAGTACAAGAGTTGTTATGACTTGCACTATGATTATGCCTTATAACTACTATTGCTTTATATACATCCATTGGCTCTACGAACTTTAAATGGCAAGACAATTACGTTTCTGTAAATATACCAATAATATTATGTATTTATGGACAAGTAGGTAATAGGTGCCAGAGACAATGTGTTCTTGTTGACATCGTGATGATACGAATATGGCGCCAAGATTGAGAATCGTCTAAATTTTTAATTAGAATTTTTAAGGTTAAACAAATTTGTGTGGTCTAATAAATAACCTGAGGTGGTTATAAAAATATTCTCAAATAACGCATTTGAAACGATTTCAATTTATATATTAATTATTTATTCACACTTTCTTAAATTTATCCAAAAAAAATAATACATAAAAATTATAAGATATGAAGAGGGATTGAGAAAAATCTATTAAAAGAAATATGATTGGTAAAGTGCAAGAAATGTACCAAATCTCATAAAAAATTATACAATCACCAACCTAATTCTAAAATAAAAAAAAATATTGAGTAAAATAAAATGCTAATCTCACGGGTACTTTAAGTATATAGATACACGGTTCATCTTGGAAAAGGTTATATATTGTACTACTAAAGTAGTATAAAAAAATTCGTAAATAAAATTCCTCTGTTTTTCAAATTCAATTAATTTTAAAATTATTTCAAATATGTCAAGTTTCGGTCAACGACCATTGGGAGTATAACGAGCGCGGCGTTTTAATTCGGTGGTTATAATTATTTTTTATGAAATTCCATCAATAACATCTAATAATTGACTCAACTCCCACTGTTATAAATACATATATATATAAAATTCTCGTGTCACGGTGTTAGTAATTAAACTCCTCCGAAATGGCTCGAACGAGTGAAATTTTTTGTGAATATCGGTTAGGTCTGCGAATCGGACAACATCTATTTTTCATCCCCCTGAATGTTAAGGGTCCACCCCTAAATTTTATATTTTTATTTTTAGACGAAAATTTTTGTTTATATTTTTATCATACAGCATACAAAAATACACGCAACCCCACGCAATGTTTCCCCCTCTACGATCAACCCCTATTTTTTATTTCCTAGAAATAATATACATGGCAAAACGACGTTTGCAGCTAGTATTTATATACTCGTATATATTCGTCAGTTCCTAAAGAGACATCTTAAGCCGGGTCCACATTTGTAGCATATTGACGTATCACGATCAGTCGTATCGTATCTAGTATCTGTATCATAAATATGGACGCTCATTTTGTCCATGTCGTATATTTAAGGCGTATCTTGTAAAAAACGCGTCCATACTTATCAAATGCTGTATCATGTCAGTGTATCGGCTTTAACTTTACAAATATAGACGCTTCACTTTTCTTCCGATGTATCATGATGCGCGTGTCTTTCAGTGCACCTTTCCCTTCTCGCAATGTTCAGTCATGTCTTCGTTCCCAAACGGTTTAACCATGTCAGCAATTGCTCACAGTTTGGCGGTGACTAGCGCCTGTTATATTATCATTAATAGTATTTAAAAAAAAGTTAAATCTAGACGTAGACGGCGCTGGAAGTGTTTAGAAACCGAAACAAACATGGTGGAATACCATTGATGCGAGATTTAAAATTTCAGTATACCAGCGGAAAATACAAAAATTTCACTCGCATGTCACCCATTGATGTTGTGTATTCCCTTTGATGATCGCGAAAAAGACACAGGATGGTTCGCGGTGTATCAAGTATCGTATCGCGATACAGTATCGTGATACAGTATCAAAATACGTCCATACCACCGATCGTGATACGCGTATCGGATACGAGGTGTATCAAGATACGCGCTTAGTGCGGATCGGGCCGTATCCGATACGGCATGTATCATAAACGGGTATCATTTTGCGTCCAAACTAACGATCATGATACGCGCCGAAGCCACGCAACGGAGATACGATACACCGAAATGCTACAAATGTGGACCCGGCTTTAAGCGTTCCATACAAGGAGTCACTATGAAATCATATTTAACGCATTAGTAACTAAAAATACCTATAGGTTGTACAATATATCTAAGCAAATTTATATATAAGCTTATGATGCTCTTCAGGAATTGACGTAGTATAGCGAATTACACCTTATTTCCGTAGAACGTGGCGGTAAGTAAACAAACATTATTTGATTTGTATTTTTGAAAAATTTGTTCTGACAAATGGCTTTGATTGAGTTTGGCAACCACAATATTGTCTAGGCTATTGACAGTTCAGTTTCAGTTTCAGCGGTTTCAAAATATGCTGTAAATTACGTTAATTGACTTTCAGAAATCGATTCCGATTTAAAATTATGTTTATTTTTGGACTAGACTACGGAGTCAGTAAATGTTAACATAGTAATAAATAATAAATTTTATTTCAGATATTTTATATTTCTATAACATAATTTTTTTAAATATCTGTCGCCATTTCTGTCTGCACTGTGCTACTCCCTGCCATGTACCTGCTGTTTCCTCAATCTGGTCTATCCACCTTCTAAATTGTCTTCCTCTTTTGTGTTTGCACCTTGGGACCTTGGGCACTTTGGGCACAGTTTAATACTTTCTTGCTCTTCTGTTCCTCTTGCGATGTACCCAGCCCATTTCCATTTAAATTAATTTATTTTCATTGTTAACAACAAGAACAATACTAAAACATACGTTTTATAATAACCTATCGACAAATTGTATTATTACAGGTGTCTCAAAAAAAGAAAGTCGTGTATCAAAAAAGTGTTTATTCATTATTAAAGCACACATTTTGGGAAATTATTTCTTAAAAATAATACCGTCTAAATGTAGACTCCTCGCGTTTGCGGCATTTAATCGAACAATAAAATTATATAATTTATTTTTCATATATTTTATTACAGCAACTTATAGGCAATAAAAAAAACAAAAAAATCTATCGATAATATGTCTATATACTTTATGTCACGGAGTCTTTCCATTCACAAAGGAAGCTATTACGAAGTACATAATAACGTAAATAAAATATATGAATGTAAAATACAATACTTTGTTGACATTCTGAAACATTTCTGGTTTAATTAAATTTTGGCAATGAGCCGACGTTTTGATATATTAGCCGAAAGTAAATGATGTGTGGCATTTTATATAAGGTTTCAGTACCGTTCTCCTTATGGAAGATCTTTTAGAATCAGATAAAAAGATTTCACTTTTCATAATTTGAATATATGTATGTACATTAAATTGGTAGTTTTAAAGGTTTTTTTTAAATTATTAATACTCTACTCCCCCTGCCATTGTGTCCAGGGACTCTTCTATCTCTTAAATAAATAAAAAATACATTATATTAATTACAATAATACTTTTAAGGTTTGGTTGTATTAAATTTAAATAATATAATAATAAGTGTTGCTCGCTCCGATGTTATGAGTATCTTTTAACATACTAAAAGCGTTGAGCAGCTATCAACTTTCATTGTCTTCCCCTTAATAAAGGGGAAGACAATGATTAAGTGTAATTGGACACTTTATTATGTTAAATATATTTTTTGGTAAATTAGGTTAGTTTTATTTATAATAGATCGTAATGTTAAATGACGTCTTTGTCCAGAGACGATTTATTAAAAAATAGGTTAAGATTCTACTCTAGAAATTATATTCAAATTCTATTATAATGTAATTTGAAAGTTTCATTATCTACCTTTTAAAACAGGTTAAACTGCCTGTTTTAGAACCCTTTTATATAATTTCGACCACTAGTAATGGTAATTTATAATTGAAGATCCGAAAGTGTGTGAAATTTGATTGGAATGTAGCTTTAACCTGGATCTTAAATTAATTTATATCCACGGAATCAACACACCATTTCAACGATCATTAGAATACACTCGGTAATCAAATAAAATCTATTAAGACCAAATGTATTACAAACACATGTAATCGACGTTTAATAAAAATTCCTTGCAAAGTTGAAATGGAGCCAAAAACCTGAGAAATTAACTATGACATACAAGTTAGGTTGGTGACTACGATACAAGAATACCGTCACAAATTGGCGATTAGCCAATCAGATATCCGAAAAAACTATTTTAACAGGTTACAAATATGGTCCGAGATACAAAAGGAATAATTTGTCATTCAGAATACTGTATTATATAGAAGATACTCCTGTCGTCTTTTCTTGTATATTCTCAACGGATGTGTAATTAAATTTATTTCTACATTTTTATTTCTTCTGTCCTGGCTTCGCGCGGCTGGACACATATAATATAATATATTCTATAGCTTATATTCAACAGGAACAATGTAGGATTTTAATGGTGAATTTCAAATCGATCCAGCAGTTTTGGAGCTTATTCAATGCAACAAACAATCAAGTGTTTTCTCTTTATCAAAATAAGTAATATATCTCTCGTTATCAAAGAAAGTTTTGTAATGATTAATACAAAACAATATTTATTGATTTTCCTAAACTAAGTTGATTTTAATTTAGTTTTATTAATAAAATGACAGCAGGATGTGACAGCTATGTAGATATAAAGATAACCCGTAAAAAGTCTAATAATAATAATAATCACTGACATGATGTTACCTTGAAACCTTGAATGATGTTACCTTCGAAAGTGCGAAGCTGGGTCTCTAGTATGATTTAAAAAAATACACCTGGCTTTAAGCTTATTACAGTTTATTATTATTAAAGCTTTTTTAATTGATCCATACAACAACAGTTTAGTTTACATTACTTATTATAAGTATTAGTTGTGTTAGTATATGTTCTAAAAATTAAGGTGTTTTTTAGTGTCCTAGTAATCGTGTACGGTCCCTTTTAGGGTAAAAGCCTCCTTCATATTTTTCCATTTCTCTTTGTCTTTAACATGCATCCAGTTTTTCCTTTATTATAGTTATAAATATTATTGTTATACGCTTTGCGTGACTCTTTGTATAAAAGAACTATGAATATTAATTACCCGCTAATTCAGTTTCAGTATGAATAATTAATTCAATTAATACTTTTGTTTATTAAATTGTGCTACTTTACTTAGTGTACCTAAGTAATTTAACTTCCTGTTAAAAATACTCAAATAGACAATAGACTATCTATATTTTTCTTGTGTACATTATTTATTTATTCACAAACAAATTTTATTACTACTTAAAAATTAAAACAGCTTAAATTCGTCTCTCACTCTTCCCAAACCTGTCACAAATGTTGTGCAGAACTAAGGAAACGGTTAATTACTGAAATTATATCCGAAATTGGTGACTTCTGGTGAGCTCCACTTAGACATTGGGGCATGCCTCCGGGATAATATAATAAATAAAAAATAATAATAAGAAAAAATACTTTACAGGTACATAAGGAATATAAGATACAGGTCTAAGAAACGCTGTAAGCAGGCCTAAGCAGTCTGTTCTACTCCTCAAAACAATTAATACAAAGTAGATTGCTAGATACCTCAACATTAACAATTATGTTGAGGTATCTAGCAATCCTCAACATAATTGTTAACATCTGTCTGACTGACAATAATAATATTCATATTATGCTGATGAATAGATGCTGATTTTCATGGATAAACCTACGAAACAGTTATACAAAGTAACTAGTGATTTTTTAGCTAAAATAGTTAAATTTGGATTACTATTTAATGTTAATTGGCTTGTCATGCCAATGTCTATGTCCAGAAGGAATTTTATTAGGGACGTTTAAAGTCAAATCAGTACAAGCCGTGAATTTAGCATCTCACTCGTTAATTAAGTAACGGAAACAAGGAGAAAGCCGTCAAAGAGAATTGTGAGTGTCAAAGTGAAATTACGATTCTCTATATTAAAAAAGTTCCGCACGAAGCATTAACCTTGAGCCTACTTGAGCATAGTAATTAGCCGTAGCTCCGTAGCATTACAATTGTAGCGTTGCGTAGCTAAGTGTTAACGGTTGTTGACTACGAAAAAGAAAGGAGCTACGAATACGTTGACGATACGAATACTCAAAGAGTTCTACTAAATAAAAATACATACTATCTTTATATTTTATTCATTTTGATACATTTCATATAAATATTATTTATTTCGTAATCTTACAGCTAACATAAGTTATATATAACAATTATACCAAATATATAGCCAAAGATGGAAACATAATATATACAAAAAGGCTCAAACATTTACGAAAGGAAAAATTCAATGTAAATGATTTAATAACTTCGGCTTTGCTGTGTGATGGCGTGAAAGTGAGGGAGTGATAGCTTATAAATTAAAACAAATACATTCACTTTTATTAGTATACTATAAAAACGCTTTGGTTTTAATATTGCACGATACTTATAGTTTTTCTTTAAGCCTTTAGAATAACTAAATATTTGTATGTATAATAAAACTATGTGTATTTTGCACCTTAAAACCTATTTCCCGAGTCGGTGGTAACCAAAATAGGCCTTGACATTGATAAATTAATGGAAGAATACGCTAGGATGTCGTTTGTTAAATTCGAAACGTCCAATAGTTATTTAACATGGAACCGCGTGACCGAAGCAATCATGACCCAATCCAATATCTCACCTGTCAGCTAAGGACTTCGGACCTACATATTAAATGTCAATATAATACCTAGACAACGGTAGATAGATGTACATTTTGTTGGAATGTTAATGGTATAAAACATTTTCTACGTATCTAATATACGTAGACGCTTTGCTTCATCTATCATTATTACTCAGAACAAAAACGGTCTGATTGCACTGTTAAAGTCAAAGTCAAAATCGTTTATACGTATAGGTAACACAATGTACACTTATGAACTTAAAAAAATAAATACATATTGCTTCTCATTTTACATTTAGTGCCAGTTCTCAAATCAAGGGCGTAGTACGGAAGAGAAGAACTGGCAATAAACTCTCCGCCACTCTTTTTAATCGCCAAGTTTTTTGCTTTACACAACGTTTGTAGGGAGCTGCAACCATTACACCATGTTCCACATGACATCTTAAGTAATTTATAGTTAATAATAATAAAATAAATTAAAAACAAAGATTTGTCATTCTCTGTCCAAAGGAGGCATGGTGAAATAGGAGCACACACTTTCATTCTCGTGGGAACAACACGCATAAAACGCATATTAAGTGAGAAATATATAACAGAATTAAAAATATATGCTATAACACACACATCCACACAATGAAAACAATAAGTAAACAAACTCAAGGAGAGGTTTAACAATACAACTTTATTGCTTCTTCGAGTGCCTTACGTTACCTCCGATTGATATTTGAGAAGCCTTTGAAACCCGTCGTTTGTATTGTTAAGGAAAATATATATTGAAATCTTTCAGCTAAACAATGATATAGAACATAGAAGTTTGTATTGACATGCCAGTTTCCCCACGCTTGCCTTCACCAATGACCGAGTGTTTTGCGTACAGATTTCTTTTATCGTGAGATAAAAAGGCGCTTACGCATGCCCGCGCCATTGATGTCGAGCTTGACGCGAGGAATGTGGGGCTGGGTCTACACTCAAATCCCTCTGCTATTCAGTTTGGTAACAAGACCCTACCTACGAAAAACACTTCAGCCCATACGCCCACGACCCGGGATAAAGCTACTAGGCCAAAACTGGTAGTTTTGTGATAATATACTTAATAGTACTAATATTATATATGTTTTGTGAAAATAAAATGATTATAAATTATTTTTACAGACGTAATTCTTATGTATAGGTACAACTGTAGGTACTCAAGATATTAAATTGTTTCTAGAACATTTATTATTCGGGTTGAACAGTTTAACTAGAGTATATTGAGCTAACAATCGAACCGTTCCGTCTGTTTCCTTGTTAACCGACCGCGAAATTGTTTTATTAGGTGCACCACTTTGAATGTGCACGCCGTATCATTCAATTGACGCTGAAATGTGTTCAAGTGATTTACAAAGGTTAGAGTTTTGAAATTTAGAATAGTTTCTATTTATTTGTTCGTGTCATATTAGATTTTAATTCTGTATCTGGTATTGAAGTTGCAGTATGATGTCTATTTTAAGTTATATAGACTTTTGTATTCAATAGTACTGTTGTAAGCTTCAACAAGACTTCAAGAGACCCGAAGAGGAAGGGTTTTTTTATACCAGGGGGCAAATGGGCTCACCTGATGTTAAGCGATACTGCCGCCTATAGACACTCTAATTGCGGGAGGGCTCATGCGTTGCCGGCCTTTTAAGAATTGGTATGCTCTTTTATTGAAGGGCCCTAAGTCGAATTGGTTCGGAAATATTTCAGTGGGCAGCTGGTTCTACATAGGAATGATGCATGGCAAAAACTGCCTTAAAAAATGCTCCGTTGAGGAATTACGGACGTCGAGTATTAATCCGAACAACTCCTTGGTGGAAGATGCAGAGAGACCCCACAGCTCTACGCAACAGCACGGGATCAAGACGCTCGGAAAGTGACTGGTCGTTGACGATTCGAATTGCTCTTCGTTGAATACGGTCAAGCGGAAGGACCTGGTACTGCTACTCCATGTGGGGCCGAGTTTGTTCTGTAAAATTGCAATGTGCAATTCAAGGTGTTATTTTTTGTATCCACGCATTTGGTGGTATGGTTCGAAAATACCAAAGACAATAAATTGTCTTTGATAAACTGTCTATGAACAATTGTCTATGACTAAATCAATAAAAGACTCCATATTGTGTACTTAAAAGACATGTCTTTAAAACATTAATCAGTCTTCTTTGAACTATTATGTCATCACATACATTGTATTCGTTTTCTACGATCTGAGAGGACGGTTTAAAAGTTAAAAATTTGTTAAAAGTGGATTTTCATTGATCTTTACGATGGCACTCGTGAAGATTTATAACCGCCAGGTGGTTACAAATAGCATGTTTATTTTTCCTCTCAAAGGAAGATCTCGAACGATAACTCAAATTTGAGAAATTGTAACATTTATTAGCGTATAAAGATCTGCTAAGATTATAGATGATATATATTTCAATGTAAGATAAGATTAGATATTTCTTTAAGTATAAGTTTTTAGAGTTTTTTTTTCAATCTAACTGACTGAGATAAGAAAATAGGTGAAAGATAGGGGGGGGGAAACACCCGCGGCCGGCACAAAAAACTTCCTTTTATGTGGGCAATTACAAATTGTCCCTCTGTGGAGGGAAACATCGTGGAAAGTCACACATGGCTTATCACCTAGACAAATGATTGAAATAATATAAAGAAAGTCGAATTTTCTTACTAAATTTACTGTCGAGCCGGACCAAAAGACTTCGTTTTTCTATGTGCTAAAGCGCAGTACCATCTCATGCTTATGCACCTAGATAATATAAAACGTTCAAATAATTAAATAAAACGCTCTTCCCCTTGGCAGTCTAGTCTTGTCATAGCGTTACATAGTGGAGACCATATATAAGAGCTGATCTAGCACTAATGATTTTGACTAATCTATGCATTGGCCGACGGAAAGTTTTTTATATTACAATTTATTTATATACTAACCCTGGATTTAGGATATCAGTACTGTTTTTATCTTATTATTTTGACACTTAACCAATTGGCTGTCTCATTGCCAAAAGTGTTGCAAGGTCGTTTTTCATACTACCACACATTGTCCACATTTCACATTAGAAAATACGCCGTCTTTGCGGCTCGATCTTACTGTTCCAGCCATTTTGGAACCAACAGGCATCGCAAGAGACGATGGCATGCGGCCGGATGGGATGTAGTTGATCACTTGGAAGATGGGACGGGCTTTGGTATCGGATGCTACTTGTGTGGACACGTTTGCCCCGTCTCGCCTCTTGCACTTTATATCTTTTTTTTGTTGTTTCCCTTACCAGAGTTGTCTGTCTGTTAGCGATAAGGCCACCCGTTGCATTCCTTATAATTTTTATGTATTGTTAATTGTTTTTGTATAAATGTAACGAAGTGTGAATAAATAAATATATGTTATATTTTAACTGTAAAACTATTGACATAACATAATATATAGAATATTTTGCCCTTATTGGGTTACGTTCTTTAACTAACAGAACCTTGTAGTATGTTTATCACGTTCGTAAGTTATATGCGATGTCCTTTTAATAATTCTTTAAAACCTTTATAGATTTTAAATAATACTTTAATTTCCGTCCAAGTGCACGAATAAGATTTTATCTGATATAAATTACTTCAGTCTTCAAACGGAAAAGATAATTCGATTTCCATCAAATGACGCGATTAAAAGAAATCAGAGAATTTTCTCGTTGAAGTGAAATGGGAAAGACATAGCTTTGTGACTTTTCCTTATGAAAGTTGTTAAAATTAATTTAATATGAGTTCTATTAAGTTAAAATTTACGAAAGTATCATTCGTCTGATATGTTTTAAATATCATATTAAGGGTGGATTCGACCAAACAAGAGTAAATCTTAATCTTAGAATAAATCTTCAGTTAATCGAGAGTAAATCAATTTTACGTTTTACCATCTACAAATTCTAAGAACAGTGGGCCTATTCGGGGATTATTACTATACCGCCGTTTCGCACGGAATAACAGCTATTCCTAGAATAATTTAATGGCGTCAATCAGTCCAATCATCTGATTTCTGTCATTTCACAAATATGTATTCTGTGTTTTAATTTCAAGTCAACGCAACGCACTAAATTAATAGTCTGGCATTGTATAATGAAACGTTTAAACAATTTATTATTTATTTTTAGTTTTTTTATTTTCTATAATATTATAATGAAATTCAACTGATGCTCAACAGAAGTTCCTTTTTAGACGACAGCCTCAAACAAACAACAAATAAATACTTTTTGTTGTCGTTTTAAGCAACAAGTTTTAAATCTAATAATGTATTCTTAAATAATAAGAAAATTTAAAATGATTAAAATAAAAAAGAGCCATAATATACAATATTTTATTATTGTGGGTACAGTTTACAGTATTAAACTTGTTATGAAATAGGTGGGAACTATGACACAGGTATCTTAAAAGGGCCTAAAAATCGTAATACATACACAACTAATAAACACATTTTTATAAAAAATACTTCTTTAACAAATGTAAAAGCGAATTTATCCTTTGATAGTCCTTTCGGCAATAACAGTCAGCAAGACGCTGTAATATCCTCAAACAAAATAAATTTATATATGTAGGACTCACGTAAACTAAAGACAAAGTAATAAAAATATTGGATTATTTTACGAATTTTATTTGACGAATAAAGAAGGCTTTGATTGCCCAATTGTTCACTATTTTTCTCACGGAAGCCGGTACAGAGTACTAAACAGATGTAGATTAATTCTATACACAAAATCCTTTAGATTCCATTCACATAATTATTTTTTTTTTATAAATTTATTTTAAAGAAAAAACTTAAAGGATTCCCTAGGGAAATCAGCAGAAAAAGTAAGTGGTCCTAACTATCAATTATGGACGTCTTAAGTCCTCAAGCTGTTGCGCCAACAAAAAGATTATTAGCTCGGGAACTTTATTATTTAATGTTTGCGTTGTGGCTTGATTAGTTCTCTTAGTATTTTAAATTAAAATGTTTTTTATACCAGCTTTATGACTTACTGTGGAGTGTTATTGTTTGTGGAGGCTTCTTGAGGAACCCCACATGAGTCAGTCTCTGCTGATCATCTACTTGCTTATAAATATTAAGTACTAATGTAACAGTTGCATAAATAAAAATGTTATCTTATAATAATAAAAAATAAAAATGGGTTTATTCATTATAAACAATGCATTTTAATGTCCAAGCTCTTCCACAACAAACATAATAGTTATTCTATAACAATTATTTTTTGTTATGCCCATAACTATGAGGAGTCACGGTATAAAGATTGTTTAAGAAATACTAATTTAATTCATAAACCATATAATTGATATTACATTTTATTACCTCCTAGTATTTCAATTAACAATAGCACTATATTAATTAACGCGTCGTACTAGATTATCTTGAGGCTAAAAGCCAACTTCGACATGCAATGTTTGCGAGAACGTATGTAAATATGCAGGGATGGATTATGATCCTTATGGGCCCCTGATTAGATGAACCATTTATCCACCAAAATGTTGGTATGGGTTTTAACAGTAAAGAAGGCTACAACTTTATCTGGCATGCAAATTAGGCTAGTCGCAAAATTCAGAACTATTTGTTTTAATAATCAATAAATACCTGTATGAGCATGGTAATAAAAAGCCCTTCAATACTTGTATACTATCTGTACTAACATCTCAAACTTGTGCGTCCTCTTAAGCGCAGCATACAAAGCTACAGGTGAGTCAAAGATCGATGGAACGAAAAGAATAGACAAAATAAAGAATACAGCTTAAGGAAAAACAACTGCAACAAATAAATAAACTAAAGACGAACAGAAAAGTGGAGCAAAGAAGTACGAAACTGGTGCCCAAGATACAGCGAACGAAAAAGAGGAAGACAACTTAGAAGGTGGATAGAACACATTAAAGAAACAGCTGGTTGTACATGGCAGATAGTGGCACAGTGCAGAGAGGAATGGCAGGATTTTGAGGAGGCCTTTGCCAAAAAAGGGCACACAGATACCTAAAAGAAGATTAAAATAGAAACGTGTTTAAATGTAAAAGTATCTGAAAGTAAAAGAAAGTATTATTACTATTACCACCCGTATAATGTTTCCTGTTTGGGCACTAGAGAATTGTTTAGGATTAAGAATGTTCTGGTAAACAAAATTCGAATTGCAACTTGTTGTAGTTTATTACTTCATTCATTCAAATATTTAAACATATTTAAGCGCTTTTTATTCCGAGATACTCTATCGTGACGTGCCGTTTTATTTCTCTGTAAATATGCTTAACAAATACGGAGCGGTAAATGACTAAAGTTCCAAGTTTATTTTATATCCAGGCAGATGAACAATTGTGTTTAATTGTGAAAATATAATAAACTAAATGATTTGATTCTTCAATATAAATATTTTTATTTTCGTTACTACTACGTTATCAGAGCGCACAAACCAGAAACTATTTTCAGGGAATCAAAGTCCTTTTACTCCGTGGAGATTGAGTCACGGAGGTGGTAATAAAAATAAATATATGAGTAAGTAGTATACACCTAAGAAGCTTGGGCTGCAAATAAATACAGCGAATATGAAAGTAATAAACTGTCAATTCTAACACAACCCGTCATTCTTTAGGATCAAAGGGTCCTGCGCTGATCCTGATAATTTGGAGAAGCTTGTGGTGACTGGTAGATTAAAAGGCACGAAATCCTGTGGCCGATCCTCTGCTCGCTGGACCGACTAATTTATGGTCGTTACAGGCTTTAGTAGAAGTAGTTAGGCGCTAAGGCTTGCCGAAGTCAGGGGGATATGAACAGCAACACGACCTTCAGTAACGAAGAACGCGACTAAAGAAGATATCAGTAAATTAAACATTTACTGTGAAGAAGGTGTGCCAGAAAAACAAATTCTATATTTAAATATTTACGATTGGATCACCTGTGATGTGTCTACGCTATCTCCTTATACTCAATTACCATTACATCACCAGATGAATTAAGTATCCTTGATAATTTGATGTTTAATTTATTTTAATAACGCGGTTGAAATTTTCATGTCCGGATGTTAGATAGTTTATGAGTTTTCATCGTTTAAACTAAATATGATTTGTCATTGAGACTTGTGATATAATATGACCTTAATTTTGATAGTTAATGATATTTCTATTTAATCTAAAGTGCTGAGCAGTGGTAAGTAACACAAGAACAGAGTACCTTCCCTTATAGAGACTGTTAGTAGTGTTATTATACACTTTCTTAAATATCCTTATTAGTGATTACGTAAGACATTAATTACTAGTCCTAAGTTAAGGCTAGATTGTATATGTTATATATTATTATATGATATGGGCGCAAAAGGGCAGTCATTGCCGCCCATGGATACCCATTTTTAGTGGGTGCGGTGTCGGCCTTTGAGTGAGCAATACACTCTAACTTTGAATAGTTGGAGGTCGTATTTTTCAGGGAAGGCCCCCACCGGGATTTTCCAGTTCAGTAGTCCCCACGCAAAGAATATTTATTTAATTTTTTTATATTATTTTATAAAAAATTTTTACCCTCAAATAGTTAAAAATGAACAGACAAATAGGGAAGGCCCCCACCGGGATTTTCCAGTTCAGTAGTCCGCAGAAGAAAGTAAAGAATATTTATTTATAGTATTTATTATATATTATATAGTATAAAAAATTTATACCTACAAAAAGTTAAAAATAAGCAGCATATTTTGGTTTGTATAATTTGTTAAGAATTAACTTATCTATGTAGAAGGAAATAATCATAGAAATCACATATTATAAATACAGAAAAGCTTTACCAAGTAATTATAAAATCGATGTGCATTAGGGATGTTATGGAGCTCCGTAACCGTAACCGAAATACTCGGATATCCGAATAAAATATATACCCGTAACATTAACCGTATCCGTTTCACAACTTTCGGATAGTTTCGGATAAGGGCAGAGTCCAAAATCTAGATAAAACTACAATGTTTCGACAGGCTCTTGTTAATGGTTTCATTTCTCACAAAAATAATTAAAAAGAAAACATTTAATATGTTATACATAGGTTATAAGTTAATATGTGCAATTATAAAGCTAAATGTTTTTATAAAGCTATTAAATTTATTGCACTTTTATTTTATAGATAAAACGGAGAATAAGTCACTTACATCCCTATTGCCGATATAATACAACTGATAACCTTAGACTAGATAAAACCTTTATAAAACTAAATTATATACTATTTGTGTTTATATTTTACTTCAAACTAAACGGATAAAATAAGGTATCCCGAAATAATCATATCCGTACCTTCGAAACCGATATGTTTTTTCCAAGATCCATATACGTATCCGATCGAAATATCAGTGACCAAACATCTCTGTCCGTCTAAAATAGTATCATAACGACCTCGAACTTGTCCAAGATATACGGATGACAGTGGACAGTCGGTCTATAGATAGACGCGGATATTCGAATGCTCCAATTATATTTATAGGATGTAATAGGCGAGAATAAAACATATTGTTTTCAATTGTTTTATACATTATGACGCTTGCTATTGATATAAAGTTCTTAGATTAGTGTATCGTTTTTTTTATTTTACATTCTCGATAAATTTCTCCGAGAAACCTGACGCAAAAAAATCGCAAGTATTTTTACGAGGCGGTTGCCAAACGATAAAGCGTCTTACAAAGGTTGTTGGCTTCAAAGATGGTACGCTCCTTTCTTGAAGGCTAAGTCGTATCAGTTTGGGAATACCTATACATGCATCTGGTATAACAAAGACGTCGTGCGCAGAGGTAAGTGCCTGCAAAGGGCTTGCAGTGAAACGGCAGGTTTCGAGGTTATTCCTCTCTGAAATATTACGAAGATAGCAAGGTCATCACTGTGATTTGTCGACACGTCCCGTACCCTTAGATGTATTAATTTTTACATGCCATTTCCCTGGCTTTAATGAAGCATTTTTACGACTTCAAATCACGCTTTGGGATAACGCCGAGGTCGTTAATCGAGATAAATATAACGATAGTTAAAATAAATTAGCTCAGATCTTTATTGCGTGACAAAATCGAGGTGACACAATTTGTGTCTGTCTTTTAATACCGTTACTGTTTGTTTATCGTATGATATTTCAAGCGATTAGTATATTAAATAAAGATGGTGCTGATTGCAGCGCCATCTGCTGGGCTTATTTGTGTATCTAAACCATCCAGGGCGTCACCCAAACCCATACAAAAAAAATCATTCAAATCGGTCCAGCCGTTTAAAAAAGCCAAGAGACTTATTGCAGATGGATTTTTGTTTAATTAAGCTTAGGAAGTTCTTAGGGATCTTTGTGTATGAGTTTTTTATCGTAAATAAATAGATCTAGTATGATAGGATAATGTTTGGCTTATTAGTGACCTAATAAGTAATCTCCAGGTTCTTTAATCCATATAAATTATTGTCAGCGCACCGTACAAGGAATGAGCAATACGTCATCGCTATCAAACTAATTGACTATTGTTCCATTTTTGTAAGTACTCGTATAATTACTCCAGATCGTTGATAGCACGCAACTATAACAAGCCAAATAGTTTTAATTGACCCTTTTTAGGATATTAAATAACTTGTCTTGATCTAACCATTGTTGATGTAATAATTTTGACCAGTCATGCTTGCCGGTGACCGATGCCGCACTAATATGATTTATACTATCTCCTAGCATTAATGCCGCAATTAAATGTTTTCTTCTATCTGATATTTACGGCTTTATTGTTAAGAAGTTAGTATGTCGTTAGTATGGGTGGAGACAAATATTGATTTTTTAAATGACATCTCGATAATTACGATTAAAGGCTTATGAACACACATTACGAAGTGTTAGAGATGCCTAACACGAGAGCCTGGGACCTAATAAGTAGTTACACATTTCATTCACTCACTCACTCACATGCACCCACACACTTATGCACTCATGCGTGTTAGAAACAGTTGAAAAAACAAAAATTATGAAAAAATGTGTAATTAAATAATATATATACGATATATTTTATGGAATTTAGCATGAAGTTTGTTATGGAAGAGCTGGGAACAAGGTATTTTTTTACTTATAAGGTTTCCCAAATCTAACACATTATATTCTTGTCAAACGAATAAACATTCTTTAGGCGCACTAGGTTAAAATTTTTACGGATGAAACGCAATAATAATAATATTACCGTCACGAAGATGCTTTTATTGCAGCTTTTTGTCGAAGAAAAGTGAGAGAGCGATTGAGACCGATTGGGAGAGAGTGAGAAGGGCGAATTACCTTATAGAAATTCTATTTTAAAATTAAAATATCGTAAAGAGAATTTATGAAATATTAGTATTTTATATTTTATGCAAAATAATTTATTGAAATCTCAAATGACGAATTGTAAATTAAAAGCCACATTTATACGTTTATAGTAATGTTTTTACTATCGAAGAAATAAATTAATAATCTGTATTAATTTTCGACACTTTTAATGACAATTAAATTCATTTAATTCCTAACATATCTTCCTTTTTCCCTCCCTCAGTCTCGGAAATCTAAAGTTCTACATTTGTATAAATATGAACAAGACTTACAAATTAGTTTGCCCAATTTTATCCCTCCTCCAATTTGGTGAAGATGAAGGACGCAGACAGTGACGAGCTTCGCTTTTATAAAATGTTGGGAAAATTTGTTTGAATTAATAAAAAAGGATTTACTCCCACGTCACGAATATATTACAATGCTTCTAAATCCCACGTGGGCTGAACGAAATTTTGCGTCAAAAATAACTATTTCATTTATAATCTCATTTTTATGAAGTCTCTTTCAGTAATAGTTAAAATGATATTCAATTCAATTATATTAAACACATTAGCCAAGGAAATAAAGAACGACTATAGATTGAATTTCACTACAATTCATTATCTATCGTGTAGCTAGATTGTTTCTAGTTTGCTGGACGTCGGCGAATACTGGTTGGCAACCTTTGAACGCATAACAATGCATCAATGCAAAAATCTAGACAATTAATACCTCTAAAATCTATTTAAATGTATGTACTTATAAAATCAGTGGCGCTACAACCTTTTTAGGTATGGTCTCAAATTTATTTATCTGTTTCATGATCATTCGTTAACTAATAGGCAAGTATCAGCCTTCTGTGTCAGACACACGCAAGGCAAGCCGGTTTCCTCACGTTGTTTTCCTACACCGTTCTAGCGATTGTTAAATGCGCACATAGAAAGAAAGTCCATTGCACAGCCGGGGTTCGAACCTACGACCTCAGGTATGAGAGTCGTACGCTTAAGCCACTAGGTCAACACTGGTCTCTTATGTACTTATATCCATTATAAACCAGATGCCTCCATCTCAATATATTTAAAACATTGAAAAAGTAATGTAAAGTGATTTTACAGCTCGGGTATCGCCGGTACTATCTATCAGGCGTGAAGTTAAATCTTTAATTAGCAATGCACTTGAACCCCACGGCCCAAATGTCACTACTCGAAAGGAAATAATCAAAGTTGGAGGAAAGCATTTTTATAAACCAAATTTAAAAGTGTTGGAAAGTCACTATTCCATTAGTGTCCTATTTTGTTTGCAAGACTAAACTTAAATTAAACGCTATACTTATTAACTATAATTATTGAGCTTTTATCCATACTCCAAACAGAAAAGCTGAAGACTTTTATTTATATCCAAACAATTACAATATACACAAAAGCCAAAAACGGAATATACATTCAAACAGAAACATAAAGCACAGTTAACAATTTTTACCTATTTGTACAAAAAAATATATTTATAATAATTTCCAAGATGCATTGATCGGTATAATATATATACATACAAAGCTTTATTAATGAAAGAACCAGAGCTTTTTATATTATTAAAAAAACTACTTACATTAAATATATATTTATCTGTCGTTAATAGTTCTTTCGTTTAGTAGTAGTTTAGAATATATATATGTGAAGTTATATCACTATAAGCTACTTATTATTACGCTATGAACAGGGTTGAAACTGAAAGGTGCAGATTTTTGAAGTTATACTTCTTTAGGCGCGTTATGAAAAATTTAATTGATGAGAGTGAAATTTTACGATGCGCGCGCACCGTGACACAAAATTAACAGAATGAAGTTGCCCACGGAAGATGCTACGGCATTGGACATAATTTAAAAACAACATTCGAATAATAATAGAATTTATGTTACACTTAATGTAAGAGAATAATAATATTTATTTATTTAATTTTTCAAATGTAAACTGAACTTTATTGACTATAATGACTCCTTTTCCAGTCTTTGATTATTTAATTGTAATTAATTATTTGCATGCAATCAAAAACTATTTTTAACTAAACAAAAACTATTTTTAATAATGCCAAAGAAGTATAACTTCTTACGCGCGTACATAAGTACACGCACCCTTTTTTATAGAACAGGGGGCTCATCTGATGTTAAGTGATCATTATCCATGAACACTCAATGCCAGAGGGCTCGCAAGTGCGTAGCCGGCCTAAATAATATGATAATATCTATAGTCGTAATAATTAACAGTATTAAAACCGCATATTTTCGGTTATATAAGTTATTTAGAACTTATATATTAGTATTTTTATGTCATCAAAATCTCAGATAATTTTTTCCAATTAATTATAAAATCGATATGCATTGATAAAATTGGTTCATACCGACGTTCACAACGAGCTCGAATTCCACATATACGACATGGGCCGTAGAGACTACAAAGTAAATAACGATGATATTAATTTTACTTTGGTAATTCTTATTGCTACTGTTTATATGTTTCTTAAAGTATTCATAAAATTCTTCTTTAGACAACATTTACAAAGTGTACCTACGTTTTTATTTCCTCACCTACATCGTACCTCACATAAAGTCTTAATGTTTATAGCCAACTTTAAGTACGGCAAATACCATTTCCAACAAATTACTACCCCTTGAATATTAAAAAGCTGAAGCGTTCTCTAACCTTCTCTGTCAAATTCAGATGGTTTTCTGAAAATAGCGGAAAATGAGTGACACGGGTCCTAGTTGACATACAAGTGTGGTAATCTTTTGATACCGGCTTTTTGGTAATCTTTTGCAATGTTTATATATGTTAATTTGTAATATAAGTCTTACATTTATGTCACAATAAAAAATATGCAAAAGTAATGGCGGTACTTACTAGACCCCCTATTCAAATAAATTACTTCGTTAGGTAATATGTTTTTTAATTATTGAAATCGGTTTCAAAAGTTATTTATTAACGCTCTAAGTGACTAATGATGTTATCTACAACTATGGTTATATATACCTTCTTAACTATGGTTATATCCTAGAAAATTAGTCAGCGTCGTCAAGCTGACTAATTTACACGTCTATCCTCAGTATATAACATAAAATGCGGTTTCGTTAATTTACTACGAAACGTTGGTATTAAATTGGTTTAGCTTAGATGTTCGGCTGTCTTGGCATTTACACATGTTATTGTATTTTATTAGACTGTCAGCGATTACAATAAAATTTGCGTGAGCGTAAGAATTCATTAGTTCACCTTATTACACGTCATGTGAGATGCTTATTGTAAGGATTTTATTGAACACACATGGTGATATACAAAAATAATAATAAGTATTTGGGCAATTGGTTTAAATAAGCTGTTTCTTGCGTCAGTGATTTTGGTTATATATTGAATGCTATTTCAACACAAGATTGATAAATAAATAAATTTGCGTTTATGCTTTCTGAACACTGTTAGTTTATGACCCTCGACTCTGAGGTCGTGTATTCGCACCCCGACAGTGCCAAAATATATTTCTTTCTATGTGCGGAAGTAGCGATGAAGAACAAAACCGCGTGGAAACTTCTGAGTCAAAAGCCAATAGAAAGTGTCAGGCACAGAGAAGACTTATCACCGACTTACCTTACTTTATAGAAGTTGAGTTTGCCTCGTAGCCCAGCGGTTGTATTCTAGGTGAGAGTTCGATTTCCGATCGGGGGCAAGTTTTTTTAACTTTAAATTGTTCTCTGTCTTTTTTAGGGTTGTACGGTACCGGGCGAGTGCTTTAACCGTACTTTGCGGGCACGATCGAATTTCTCAGGCATGCAGAGGGGATAAAACCTTAGAAAGGAGACTGTGAGGTTTAGGATATATGTATCAACTAAAATTTACTAAAATTTTCAAAACATCTCCATCCTAAGTCATGAAAAAGTCCATATTGGTGTTTGGTGATTGCTAATGGTTATTTATTTATTTAAGTTCACCACATCATATATAATGCTATATATACAGTATATGTTACAAGCTATCTATATTATGAATGTTACAAAAATAAAAATATTACACTTCCAATTTTAGATTTTAATAGCGGATTAAGTATAGATAGGCACTTAACAATGTTTTTTTTAAATTGATCAGCCCACGACCGAATAAGCTAGCTCTGGATAAGTAGTGTTTATCCTGTAATAAATATAAATAGATACTAATTTAAAGTACTCTATTACATTTAATATTACAATTCCTAAGTGAACTGCTTACACATAAACATTTCGAATGAAACAACCCCATGTGGTCTGACAGTAAATTAATCAAACAATGGATTCGTTGCCTAAATCCTCGCGAGTCTGAACTGAACACCTGACACAGATAAATTATGAACTTATGATTTACTCATGTCTTTATCATCTATAGGTTGTTAACCTTTTAATTATTTATACTTTGTTACATTAAAATAAAAACAAAATTATTTGGGTTGCCGCGGGCGGCTTTATCAGGCAACTCGAGTAAGGAAAAACTTAAAAATAAATATTAAGGGTAAAGTGCATAATCAAATCAACAAAAATAAAATTACAAGTCACAAATTATATAATCACAAAACTTAATCTATAATAACTATAAAAAAGTTAATAATATATACTATTAACTAAAAGCGGTTCATACATTACAATGCAATACAAAATAATAAGAAAATACATGAATGACAAAAGTTGCGATTGGTTTTGAAGTGTTTATGTAGTAGATTATTAAATGAGTTTAGAGAGGTAGCCAATCCTAGTAGGTAGGAGTCCGGGAGCGTATTCCACAACTTAATGGCTGACATCCTAAACGAATTGCCTACAACGTCGGAAATAAGGCAATGAGCGTCACTGGTGAAAGAAAATTAATCTAAAACCATCTATGTGTGCTTTAGTGGTACCTAAGGTAGTTGAGAATGTTTACCAGAGAATAATTGATTAAAAGAAAAAAAAAAAAAAAAACCCCGGGCCGGCGGGGGGGGGGGGGAAGGGGGGAAAAAAAGGGGGGGGGGGGGGGGGGGGGGGGGGGGAAAGGGCCCCCCCCCGGGGGGGGGAAAATTTCCCCCCGGGGGTTTAAAGAAGGGGCGGGCTGGGGGGGAATTTAAAAAAACCCTTTTTGGGGGGGGAAAACATTTAGTTATAAGGAGTTGAGAATGTTTACCATACCTTTTGTATGGTTTTACATTACTAATGGCCTGATGCTAATAAAACACTATTTTGACCGGATTGAAGTTATGTATTATTATAAATTTACAACTATTTAACATAATTTTAAATTTATCCGACGTTTCGCGTGCTTTACAGCGTGCGTGGTCACGGTGACCGGTTCAATCCGGTCAAAATAGTGTTTTATTAAATGAATAAAAGTTAGGCCTGATGCTAATTATTACGGTTTGATACGTTATTTTCTCAAAGAATTGCGTTCATCTATTAGTTGAATTACATATTAGTTGCTACGCAAATATTAAAAGTTTAAAGAAGTTTACGCTTAGAATGTTTAAGTATAACTTTGGATAGCAATTACGATTTAAATATTGATTTTTTGTAGTACTTCCAAGTTTGCGACATCACCGCTACAGACACATATTCATAAAAACTAAATCAGTCTGATGGAACTCTATTTATTATAGTAATCTTTCGTCTCTGTCTGTCAAATTGTGTTTACGCTATAAGATAGAAAGCATGTACGGGATTGGCTGTATAAAAGTATATCAGTATGCATCTCGTCTTTAACAGGTCTTCTGAGTAATAACCCACCACTATATCAGAGAGTCCCAACGTCAAATCTGCTGGGCTAATAAACGAATGAATCATGAATGGACAATTAGTTTTTTTTTATGGGACAGAGAGCAAACGAGCAGTTGGACCGCTAGATTTAAACTCAAACTCATATAAAAACTTCATTCATATAGGTAACCAAGTACACTTATAAACGTCAACAGAAAATATATTAAATTGATTCTAAATTTACTACCAATTTGCAAGTCAAGGGCGAGCGGGCAAGAAGAACTGGCAAGAAACTCTTCGCCACTCTTTTTAATCGCCAAGTTTTGAGTCTTACAAATTGTTTGAACTGGAGCAATCAATCCTAAGGATTAGGATCATTTTAATAATCGTATAAAAAGCTTTATTGATTAATTTACGTTTTTGCTTACCGTCTCTGAACATCTCCAAAATTAGAACGGTCGCAGGTGCGTTTCCGGAAAAATAAACGTCATTCGAAAAACGAATGTAAAAGCTAATAATTCCTTTTTCATAACTTCATATAAATGACTCAATACGAACACGAATAAAAATATTGTGTTTAATACCGCCAAATTTTAATACTATAAATGAACACATTTCTGCTAAAATATATTCTTTATTATATCATTTTATAATTAGCTGATAACTTTTATCCACAAAGTCTTAGCTACAGTAATGATCATTACAGATATCCGCGATAATGTCTTAAAGTTTTAAAACCTTTGGCGTCATATAGACAGATAAATAGACAAAGTTTCGAAACTCGTTACTTTGAGTTTGTTTCTGTCTGACGTTAAGACTATATAAGCTTTCATATATATATATAAGACAATAGTCTGTATTTCAATTGCAAGAGGCTAAATAAAACTTCTATTTGTTTCTCTGTAAGTAAAGAATGCAATTTTATTTATCGAGTAGGTTACACACTGGTACAATCCTTACAAGACTAACACAATCTTACCTGTAAGTAAAGAAACGACAATAAAAGTTCATTGTTATCACCTCTCGATGCATATAGCTTAACTAAGTATGAAATTAATTAACAAATAAAATTAAAATACAATTCAACAATCTCAGCATATTTGTCCTTTACATCTTTGACAATGTCAGCTAGCTTGACGTGACACGACGCGGCGCACTCACGAACTAGCAGTGCGCGCGAATATTCAAATTAAAGAGATCATTCTCTTTACATCTCCCTCCTTCAGGATGAGAATTGCTCCAGTAATTCTCATGGTAGCCGTACATATTATTCAGCGTTATCCATCATTTATTCCACCGTCCATTCGAATAAGTTTTGTTATATGGTATAAGCTTGTATTCGTTTTTGTTCTGCCTGTGTTTATTTTGTATATTGTATTCGATATTTTGTCTGTTATTTCAAATGGGCCGATTCTTAAATTGTCCATTTTTTTCCTATTTAATTTGTTTCCGTTTTCAACATATACCAGTTCTCCTATGTTGAATTCACATTGTCTTCTGCCTTTATCAAATAATTTCTTATTATATGCATGTGATCTAATTGATCTTTCAAGTGCTTGTTGTCTATTTTGAACCCAAGTTTCTGTATCTAATGGTTGTCGTAGTTCTTGTGGCAAAATGCTGGTGACTTTTCCTTCTAATAGATATACTGGTGCAAAGCCTGTCACTGTATGCTCGGTTTCATTATACTTATCTATACATTCTCTTGCAATTGACGTCCAGGATTTCTTTTCATTCTTCTGATTTATTTTGCACCTCATTTTATTAACCAGTGTTTGGTTCAATCTTTCGTTGAGTCCGTTTGAAAATGGTGTATCTACCGCAGTAAATATTAGTTTTACATTATTATCTGTCAAAAATTCTTTGAATTCTTTTGAATTTAATCCTGGATACTGGTCTGCTAGTAATATCTCAATGTTTTCCGTCTCCAGAACTTTTTTTACTAACTTGATGAAATCTGCAGCATTTTGCGTTTTTGATGTCAGAATGAACGCAAATCTTGTAAAATGATCAACTAACAAGTGTAGGTATTTCTTTGTTGATCTTTGTCCTCCAAAGCCACCAATGGTATCTATCGACATTATCTGAAATGGTTTTTCGGCTGGTCCCAGATGTGACATTAATCCGTATTTATCCTGGCCTCTCGATTTATTTTTTATACAGGTTTCACAATTGTTGCATATTCTTTTAATGTTTCTCGTTAAATTCTTTGCTGTATAATAAGGACTGATTTTATTTATCATTTGGTTGATCCCTAAATGACACCATTCGGTGTGTGTTTCCTTTATTAATTTCACACTCGCTTCTTCAGATAATATAACTTTTTCTCTGTTTCGATCTTTTTTGTATAGTATCCCATTTCTTTCGATTATTTTGGTTTTCTTTTCCTTTATTTTCTCGTTTTTCTGCTGATCTGCCTTAATATCATCTATTGTTATCAGATTCACCGTTTTTAAAATTTCTTCATCATTATCATTATCTTCCAATACTGGGTTTCTACTGAGACTGTCTGCTTCCGTATTATTCTTCCCCGGAATATATTTGATGTTGAAGTCATATTGTGACAAATAAAAAGTTAATTCACCAAGTTCATCATCTGTTCTAGCCTTTATGTTGAGGTTTTCTAGTGGTTTGTGATCCGAAAAAACGGTGAACTTTCTTCCAATCAACCAATATTGCCAGTATTTGATAGCTTCTTTTATTGCTAAGCATTCAAGGTATATTGCCTTCTTTCTTTTTTGTGAATCATTGAGTTTTTTTGAAAAATAGCCAACTGGTTTTTCTTTACCATTTTTTTGAATCTGTTTTAATATTGCACCTATACCATTCAACGAGGCATCCGTGTAAATTGTAATAGGCAGGTCTTTATCAAATATTTCGAGAACCGGTTGTGAGCATAATATATTTTTTATATTAGAAAAAGTTTCTTCACATTCTTCTGACCATATAAACTGGGCATCTTTCCTCAATAATTTATGTAGTGGATCCAATAATATCGAACTTTTTGGTATATATTCGTGGTAAAAGTTAATCTTTCCCAGAAACTGTCTAATATTCTTTCGGGTTTTGGGTGTTGGGAAATTTCTTATTGAAATAATGTTATCTTTGAGCGGTTTTACCGTATTATTTCCTATTATATGTCCTAGGTATTTCACTGATGTTGCTGCAAATGTGCATTTTTTAAATTTTAATCTGAATCCTTCTTTTATTATTGCTTTGAGTACTTTTTCTATGTGATCTATATGTTCTTCAAACGATTGTGAAAATATTAAGATATCATCAATGTAATTTTCTGTGAAGTCTTTCAAGTTATTATTTCTTAATATATTTGATAAAATTCTCTGGAAAATGGCAGGTGATGTTTTCAATCCAAATGGTAGGCAAGTCCATTGATAATGTCCATCCTGTGTGACAAATCCTGTCTTTTGTCTGTCCTCAATACGTAGTGGTATAGACCAAAACGCGGAATTTATGTCCAGTGTGGTAAAATATTTACAATTTCTTGCTTTAACAATCAAGTCGCTTATGAATGGAAATGGTTGTGCTTGTGGTATGACTATCTTGTTTAGTTCACGAAAATCAATACAGAGTCTCGATTTTGTATTTTCGTCTCTTTTAAATGCCAAGGTAACTGGTGCTGCGAATGGGCTGTATGATTCCTCAATTAAGTTATTTTTTAGTAAATTACCCACCTGTTTTTCTATTTCTATTTTGTCTTCTAATGTGCAACGATATGGTCTTTTGCTACAGTACTTGTCCACCATTAAGTCTATCCGGGCTTCATAATCTGTTACTGTACCTACATCATATTTGTCTTTGGCAAATATAGTATTATAATTCTCTATTAAATTGTGTATTCGGGACTTTTTGATATTGTCCAAGTGATGTAGATTTGTTATGAAGTCATTTTTATTCACATGCTCATTAAAATTGACTTTAATTTCCTCTATCTCTTCAAATGCATTCATAGTATTTATCTCTCTCTTTGTTTTTTGTAAAATTTTTAAATCTTCATTTTGAGCTAATTTAAATTTTTTTATCATATCTAGTCCTATAATGAAATCTTCAAAATCCAGTTTGTCTACAATAAAAACATCAACATATTCTTCTATATCAAAAATCTTTACTTTTATTCTTATTAAACCTTTTGTGTATGTCACACCATTGACAGTTCTTAATAATATTCTATTTGTATCCACAGAATCATTCTGTGTTCTAACTAACCTTTTGTTTATCAGAGACACTTGTGAGCCTGAATCATATATTCCATTTATTTGTATTTTGTCTTCTAATAACATATTTATTTTTATCAATGGTGTGATTACTCGTTTTTTGTCTCTTCGCTTAGATTTACTTCTATAACCGAATTACTTCCAATCCTTTTGTTATCTGCCCCTTCTTTTTTAAACCAACAAGACTGTTCTGGGTGGTATCGATTGCCCTTATTTAAATTCTGACAGGTTTTGCATGGTTTTTTTCCTAAACTGTATTTCTTGTTGTCATCTTTTTCTTCCTTTTTTATTTTGAAGTTTTTATTATTTACCAAACTTTCACATTTACTTATTTCATGAAGCAATCTTGTTGAGGTTTCACACTTTTCAGGATCAATTCTGTTTCTAATAAATTCAGGTAAGCCGGCTGCTATAAGTGTGACCAGACTTTTCCCGCCAATATTTTCATCCATATCTAATAATAACTTTTCTTTTCTAATGGCGTATTCCATCAGTGATCCTTCTTTATATTTGTAAAATATGGCATACATTCCCGAACTCCATCCTTTATCGGCAAATGTGTCCAAAAATTTATTTTTCCACTCGGACCATCCAGCCTCGATTTTCAAAGTCTTCAATGTTGCCGAGTGCCAATCTGCACATGTTTTGTCCAAAAATAATCTTAATATTTCTATCTTTGTTGTATCTTCCTCAATCTCAAATCGTTTACATTCATTCTCGAATATTTCTATCCACTGTTTCGCATTTGAGAATTTACATACAAATTTCTCAATCATGAATCTTTCTGATATATTTTTCAAATTTAGTAGACCCTTTTTCTTCTGTGTGGATTCTACAATATCTGTTTGTTTTTTTTCTTCTTTTAAATATAGGTCGTTAAACATTAAATTATTATCTTCATCAAAATAGGCTTGAATCATTTCTTCTGTACATGTCATCCATATTGTTCTTTCTTGACCTCTTTGATTTAAACTTTTTCTCACTCTTTTGTAGGTTTCTGTTTTTGTTAATGCTATATGACGACTCGCGTATTTATCAGTCTCAGACAGTGTATACTTTTTGTCATCTTCTGTTGTAATTGAGGTTATGGCAATTACACTCGTCTTATTGTCAGTTTGTGATGCTTCCAGCTTAAATGCAAACTGCAATTTTTGTGCCATTATAAACAAGTATTGTCGTTTTATAAGACAATAGTCTGTATTTCAATTGCAAGAGGCTAAATAAAACTTCTATTTGTTTCTCTGTAAGTAAAGAATGCAATTTTATTTATCGAGTAGGTTACACACTGGTACAATCCTTACAAGACTAACACAATCTTACCTGTAAGTAAAGAAACGACAATAAAAGTTCATTGTTATCACCTCTCGATGCATATAGCTTAACTAAGTATGAAATTAATTAACAAATAAAATTAAAATACAATTCAACAATCTCAGCATATTTGTCCTTTACATCTTTGACAATGTCAGCTAGCTTGACGTGACACGACGCGGCGCACTCACGAACTAGCAGTGCGCGCGAATATTCAAATTAAAGAGATCATTCTCTTTCATATATACTTCTTTGTTTTCTAATACGAGGTATTAAAAATTCAAGAACTTAATAGCACTTCCGAAATACTCCTTTATTACATGAACGCATACAATCGCATAATTGAAGGAACAAAATAATACTTTCGATAGATACTGAAAAATTATACTTTTTAAATTAGATTCATTATAAAATATTAATTACATATACGTTTGCGTATATACTTGTGTTTAAACCCTACTTTGGTATTTACCATAAAACATTTGTCTATTATAATAAATTAATACCGTTAAAGCATGATCCTTGCGTCTCGGTTTGAACTCCGACTGTAAACCAATTTGAATTCCTATGTACGAAAGTTTGGATAGTGTATGAAACTATCTCAAGGAAATTTATATATATTAGTTGACATGTCAGGCACAGAGTAATGACCTGATATAGAAAATTAAACAATAGAAAAAATGTCGGCTAAATTTAGAGGATTGTATGCGACAATTGTTCTTATGTTGTCTGTAAATCATTTGTATTTTTAGAAATATTGTTGGTTAATAATTCTATTTTTAAGCAAGCTTTCTTAGATCAAAGAGATGTGAATAGTCGTAGCAAACGATAAACTTCAACTATGATACAACAATTATTTCTTTCATTCGTTTTATCTCTCTCGTTAAACAGTTGCATATTTCTTTTGTTAAACTTTTAATTCAGATATGATGGAATTGAAAGAAAGGAATGTTTTTATAAAAAGCTTTTGGCTTAGACTTTAATATATATCTATGCCTGCTTATCTTAGAATATCTAAACAATTTTAACTTGTGTAGAAATGTAGTCATCTAAGACGAATTCAATAGAATTTATTAAACGTGGTAATTATTAATTACCTACATATTTTGTTTATTTTTACATATTTTATTTATTTAAGTCTCGCCTATTATTTGGGTAGGCATAAAAGAAAAGGTACCTACGCTCCTTATACCATACACATAGCTCTCTCATTTCTTCTATTCTCTCGACATTAACATCATTGGTTGCTGGTGGTTTCTGACCTTTTTTTCCCTTTTTTAAAAACACTAAAATGGTATAAGCATCTCTACCAGCTCCACCATCATCCATTTTTAGTTTTTTTTAATGATTAGTTATATTTTTTCGAAAAAAAAACGGTCATCAATAAATTAAAAAAATTAGACTGAAAGAAATGTGGAGTATAGTTATTGTATATTTTCTCTTAAATAGTGTGAAAAAAATTCTGAGATTCGATTTTGTAGTTTTAATGCATATTATTTTATATTAATGGTTATTGTTCTTTAAAAAGGAATAATTCAGTGACTGTTCTATGGGTATTGGCCTCAAATTAGATTATTATGTTTTTTTTATCCTCACACATGTCGTCGATTTTTGTGTCTCAGATATTTTAACGGTTTTTATCCTCACCGTAGGAGAAATTGTGAAGTACATAGAAAGGAAAAAAAATATCTGCAAAGCAGTGTTTTGAATGTACGAAGATTGCTACTGTGAAGATTATTGTTAATATACGTGATAACTAGCTGGTGCCCGCGACTTCGTCAGCGCAGGATTAAAATAATGTTTGTCCAAATGATGTAGCGTGAAAGACATATTTTAACTACTTTAAATGCCAGAAGCGAAATGTCTATATTCATTTAGAAATCAATTTATTACTACATACTGTATTTGAAATAAATTATCAATTTTACACATAAGAAATAGATGTATACTGTGGCGGGCTTTTTTGTAGGACTATTTAAGATAAATATTTCCATCATACATTACATATGTGTAACTCTAGCGGTTTTGGCAGCGCACGCCAGAATAGCTCGCAGATGCTAGATTTTTTCCTAATTACTTGATATTTTGGACAATTCACATAATATCTTTATATAATGTCGCCAATGTGTTATTATAATGTATAATCTATATTATTGTAAAGGTACTTACAAACTTTCGCGTTTATAATATTAGTAGGATATAGAACAAAGAATACAAATTTGGCGTCCCAAATAGTTTTAAATAATCATGAAACTTTAAAATGCCTACACTCGGTTCAGACGTGAAAAGCACTTTGTTATTTAAGACTTCGTTCACATTCAGCTCGAGTCTGAAGCTTATTCTAGGGGCTTTTGTATTACATTAATGTTTAATATAAAATTTAGAGACAGAGATAAGCTATCACTATTGGACTAAGTATAAATAAGTAAAGGACTTAGTTTACACTTTGTATTCGATTCTTAGCTGTGTTATGAAGCAAACGTATTTTTCCAAGTTATCAAAAAAATAGGTGATTGTTATTGCAGCATACAATTAAAAATTTTGTTTCTTTTTATGTTGATTGAAAAACCTCCTCTGGCGTTATTATAAAACGTCAACTAAAGTGTAAGTAAACTAAGTTAATATTCTATATACATGGAAAACCTTTTCCTATAATTGTTAATTTTAGGAAAATCAAGTCTAATGTTTATAATAAGGCTTGCTTAAAATATACGCGTGATTTAAAAATATTCATGATCATTTTATTACGTGATTAAAAAAGTTATTCCGAATTGTGGTGAGTGTTTCAAGAACCACAATCAAAGCAAAAGCCTTTGAATATAATTTATAGTACAAGGCCAAGATTTGATGTTATGGTAACCAATGTAAATGACACCCACAAACTTATTAAAGGTATTGTATTTTTGGTAAACGTCAAATTTTTATAAAGAAAATGTATTCAAAGGAAACATTACATATAAAAATAATCTGCATCTACCTATTTTAAATTAAAGCCTCTTTTAAAACCCGGGAATAGAACCGGCAATTATTCAAAGGAATGCCACAAATTGGTAGATCCTTTTAATGTTTACCTTCAAATGTTTCTACTAAACGTGGTAAGTTAAATAAATGAAACTTGTAAAAATAATACTAATAATAATTCTTTTACATACATTCTGATAGCCATAGGCAGTATTTGAAGTATCTAGGTGATGTTAAAATTCCACATCATTATCCAAGAATGTCGTATACGAAACAATTCCTTTGGCGATGAAAATTGCAAACTTCGACATTGGAAAACGGGAAATCAGTACGCGTCGGACTGTCAAAGAGGAAAGTTGTGTCGGTGGTTACGAATTTTCCCTCCAAAATTTCGCGTAGTTAAAGGACGACAAAAGTTTGTTTCAATAAAATGTGGGGTTTTATTTAATGTCGAATGGATTCTGTATAATTTTAGCATAATGAATGAAAATGAGGATGAGATTGTTCAAGGTAAGATTTTAAATAAGTCCTTGATCAGTCGAAACGATTTAACAATTAGGGCAAATAACGGCCCATTTTTAACTTTTAAAACCAAATTGTATACAATTTGATGTGGTTTTTTGTTAAATTACAATATGGTATTGCGTCACAATCCATCCAGTCCATTTGGATTCTCATTTTATTAACTTTTTGAGACACTGAGAACATTACACATGCAGATAAATATTATTGATTACATAAATTATTATAGAACGAATAAGATAACTTTAAATTTATTTTTAATATAATAGTAATAATTTAAACAATAAAGCTGGGTATCGATTACGCGCTCCTGGCGCGCGCGCCATGAATGACCGCACCGAGAGTGCGTTTCGTGAAACGCGTTCCAAATATTTGAAGTATATCAACTAAGCGCGCCTGGCGCGCGTGGCAACTGTTCCAGTGTTCGACCCTTCATCATGGAAGCCAGTCAGCAGCAGCTTTTGTAATTATTCACAGTACTATAAACAAGAAAAGCCAGAGCCAGTGGTTTGGCTTTTAGATACTCTCAATTTTTCTCTTCTGTACGATGATAGGAGCACAGTAATTTTTTTCTTTAATTCTATTTAGGGACTCCCATTTCACTACTGATTTCTCTCCAAGCATCTTCTCTAAGCGATTTATTATGATACGAAGAACTTTTGCTATTCCACAGTAGTTCTTTTGTACCATACAGTTGTATTAATTTATGGCAACTTTGGTTATCCATAATTAGGAGCGCAACAAACCCAAAAAAATACGATATGTCCGTCCCAAGTGGCGCGCGCGCCACGATTGATGCGTGGTAAAAAACCGACACCCGTCGGAACGGACCGCTCCGCGTTCGGGCGCTCCAACGAACACATTGGCGCGCGTTCCAAAGTGGTATCCATTGCGCGCGGCTGGAGCGCGCGCCAATGTTCGCCCTCTTGGAGCGCGTAGTCGATACGCGGCTTAAGTATATTATGTTGACGAACATAATATCTGCTTTATGTCAGATAAAAACAAAAAAAATATCAAGTTTCGTAATGTCTTCTTTAATTGATTAAAATTCTGTCTTTTCAAGTTAAAGCGCTTTCAAGTATAACCCCAGTATCGCTTATAAACAATTCCGATTAATGAAGAGTATTTTTTAACTACTTGCGATGTTAAACATTCCTTTACCCGAATGCTACAATAATCGTGACATATATAATTATGACTAATAACGTTTCTGAGCAAATGAAGAGATTAGCTATATATTGTTTTATATAGAACAGGGGCAAACGTGCAGGAGGCTCAACTGATACAGCCGGCCATGGACACTCATTACCAGAGGGTTCGCGAGTGCGGCATTTTCATAATTGGTACACTCTTTTCTTGAAGGACCCTAAGTCGAATTGGTTCGGAAATACTTCAATGAAATTTTTTTTAAACTTTATAATACAATGTATACGACGTTTAACCGACCCTCATGTTTTCAAGGTATACTTGAGATCTTTGTTAGTATACTTGCTTTAATTTTACATCCATGGACCTTTTCATAATTACCCACATTATTATCCTTAAGATGGTAATTGTGTAAGAGAGAAGATAAAATTACGGATACTTTTTAGCATTTTCTATTATACAAACTCTTTTCTATACTATACTAATACGTGATAAAGAAGAAAGGTTTGTATTTTTGTACACTTATAAGGTTTGTAGTTTGCCTTTAAAATAATTGATCAAAGTAAATTGTCTATCTAAATTATTATTATTAAGCATCCAGTATAAAAGTTTTACTTATTTAAGTTACATAATAAAACTTAGTCTAATACATCATATGTCCCGTTTTTGGCAATCAGCGTGTCCTGTGACACATAGAGGCCTTCCAGCTGCTTCCATTATTTTCTGATGTCAGCTCTTCTTGTCCAAGTTGTGCCTCCTATTCTCTTTATATCGCCTGCCCATCTCTTGCTCTGTCTTCCTCTTTTCCTTTTTCCATCGCGTGGTGTCCATTCTGTAATTATTTTTGTCCATTTCAACCTGCTATCTCTCGTCATGTGCCCGGTCCAGCACCATTTCAATTTCCTTATTTACTTTATAATGTCTTCTTCTTTGGTCGTTGATTTTATCTCTTCTGCTCTTTTTCGATGTCTCAGTGTTACACCCACCATGCTTCTTTACATTTCTTTTTGGCATGTTCTCAACTTTAGAAGATGTTTCTGAGATAATGCCCAAGTCTGGCAGCCGTATGTGACACATGGTAAGATACATAAGTTGAACACCTTTTTCTTAGCTACAATTGGGAAGTTTGTATAAAAAGTTTCAGTTATCATAACTCAAAATCTCTGAGTACGGGTTAATTGTCCTTATGGAAATTGTATTCGTATTTACCACAAACTCTCAAACAAAATTAGAGAATCATCATTGAATAAATTCAAAACTCTAAAAACGTAAATTAATCAAAATTACGATTTATTAAATGATCCTAATCCTTGGTATTGATTTGCTGCAGTTCAAACTGTTTGTATGACTCAAAACTTGGCGATTACAAAGAGAGGCGGAGAGTTTCTTGTTAGTTCTTCTTGCTCGCTCTACGGACTTGACTTGCGAACTGGTAGTAAATGTAAATTTAGATTAAATTTAATATCTTTTCTGTTGATGTTCATAAGTGTAGTTGGTTACCTATATAAATAAAGTTATTTTGAGTTTGAGTATATAATTGCTTTTAACTGGAAGTTCTACACGATAATTATATACCCACATTATTCATTTTGAAATATATATTTCAAATAATGTCTTAGTGTTCATTCAATTTTAAAAATAAAACGCATTTTTATCCTGTCACAAAGAATAATTAAACATTTAAATATATTATCTGCCTGTGTTCGTTTGCACTGGATTAGGAATAACACTATTCTTAGATGCTGTTTTTACTAACTATACCAGATATACTCGTAGTAGTACAAATAAAAAGAGTTGTCTCTTGAAAATGCTAAACCTAACAGGGTCTTGAATATTGTATTTGGTCTGCGAAATAGCAGCGTTGTTAAAACGAACCGTTTCTTTTTTAGAACACAAATACAAAAACGTTTACAGTACAGTACAAAATGTGTAGAATTGTGAAATGTTTAAGCTATTCACTAGTATTGTAGAAAATTAAGTCAACATAATATTATTTATGAGCCATAATTACTGTATAGGCTAGATTGTAATTCATGTAAAGTACTCTCTTCTTTGAACTTTATTGTAGGAAGAAAAAAAAATTACCGTTGTATCAGAAAAAATATTGACTTTGTGAAAAAATATTGAAAATTTGATTCAGTTTCGGATTTAAATAAGGGCATGTTTCGTATCCACTCTGCCACAATAACCAAACTTTTTAAGTTTGTTTTAGTGTTTTATTTATTATTATTTTTATGTACAGCTTAGACAATTTTGAATAAGTGTTGTTATAACAACGATGACTACCTTATATTTAATACAAATTAACTCCGTATTAATAATAATATAATTCAGTAATATTCCCTCGGACAAGCAAAAAAGTTGGCCCGGCCGCAGAGCAGGCGAAACATAAGAAACGGCTCAAATATCAGTCCAAACTCCAACTAGGATTTTGTTCCCTTTGGCAGTGGGGTTCAAGTGCACAGGCACTTATAAAAGATTTAAGTTGGCGCCTGATAGATGGTACCGGTGAACCCCAGCTGGTTCTTTCCTCGGAACTCGTACACTGCCACAGGGAACAAACTTTTTAAATTTGTTTCAATCTTCTTTTTATTAATATATAATTATTACTATGTAAGTTAAAAAAATTGTAAATACTGTATATTTGATTGTAATGTTTAGGTTTTAATAAATTATTTTATCAATTCAGCAAATGTTAATCATGTCTATTTTTGAAATTAGTGTAGCGTAATGCCTGTAAAAATTTGTGACTCTGCGACCTCCTTTCAACTAAACAAGGAAATAAACTAGAGCCAAGGTATAAGAACTATTAAAATCAATATGTGTTAGTTCATAATCGCATGCCACACGTACTAGCCATTCATACCTTGGTTGTGTGCCAACGTAATTCAATAGCAACTATTTTCACCTTGAGACAATTGCACTGTCAAAGTTACGTGTCAACGGACACACGTGGGGTCGAAACAATAACAAAGACATATTGTTCTACTCATAACTCATAAGGCCGGGTTTTATCACTTCAATATGGCCATTTCTAAAATTCTAAAGTCGTTAAATCCAGATAAAGGACCTGATGGAATTTCGTCACACTTCGCAAAATCGTGTTATGATGTTTTCTCACTGTCGTTAACAATTGCTTACATTCTGCCAGCGTTAAAGGTAACTTTTTAAATTTGTTTTAGTTTTCTTTTTATTAATTTTTTATTATTAATATGTAGGTTAAGAAAATTGTAAATGGTGTATATTTAATTGTTATGTTTAGGTTTTAATTAATTTAAATAATAAGTTTACAATACATCTTTATCATTGGGTTCTTCCCCACGTATGGAAATCTGCACATGTAATACCAGTACATAAATCCGGAGACAAATTTAACGTATACAACTATAGGCCAATTTGAATTTTAAACACCTTGCTAAAGTATTAGAACGCGTCATATAGGTACAATAAAATTAATATTTTTACTAAACATAAAAATGGGTTTTATGAGGTTTAAGTTTCTATTTATTTTTACTTATTGTTATTTTTTTATTTTATTATGTGGTGCTTGTTTAATTTTTTTCCTTGTTAGCTTGCGTATGTTCTGTGTAAGTGTGTAAAATTTGTAATTTCATATTTTCTTATGTAATTTTATGCATACACGTTGTTTTAGAACTTATAAATAAATACATTTCGTAAGTTGTAATTTAAATTCAAAAAAATCACTGCCTAACAATGCTATCAATTGCCGATACATAGCTGATATCATTTTCTTGAATATTGAAAAGTTTTTATGTAAAATATGGTACAACTGCACCATCTTTCTTCCAAATATTGAGTATCAGGGCTATTAGAAAAATAAGGAAAATTAATATATGAAGTTTTTAGGGACGTCATAATCTACATACATAATATAAACTGAATAATATAAAATGTAAACTGGTAACACATTTCTATCATAACTTCCAATTAACGATTTTCTATAAACTAAAACTACAATAAACAATTAACGAAAGTCTATAACTGTTGGGGTAATAAAATAATTCAATCGTGATAATAGACCTCAAAGCAGTAAACGGTGGCAAGGCAATAAACTATATAGCTGGTTTATTGACGAATGCGCCCTTGGGGACAATGTGTTTTTACCGCTCAGTATTTAATATACTTTAGAACTATTATGGGATTTCCTTGGGTTTGGGATTTGTAAGTTGCGGTATTCATTTTCAAGTGTGACCTTATAAAGCTATTGCGTAGATTTTATCGCGGGCTTTGAGCGCGGCGACCGAGTTAAAAAATATGACGTAATATAGGTGCGGCCAATACGTGTTAGAGCGGGACAGAACGCATACTGCGTCTCACATCGGTCTGGCGTGATCGGCGACGTAGCGCAGGTGCGTTAGAGTGGGACAGAACGCATACTGCGTATTCACATCTCTCTGACGAGATCGGTGACGTAGCGTAAGCGCGGCCGGTGCATAAGATACAGGTATCACATATTCCACGTCATTGAGTTTGTATCTGTAGGCATCCCTACTCATCAGCAAAGAAGACAGAGGGTGTAGGTCGAGAGAAAAAGCCGGCGTGAAAAACTCTCGGTACTCTTTTAAAATAGCAAATCATCAAAAAAACACTTATTTTAAAACAAAAATCGCAAATATATATATATAGGAATGGAATATTTGTATTTATATACGTTTTCAAAAACTCAAAAACTACCAGACCGTTGTCCGTGAGTAACATACGATATGTTTAATTCCAAAATTAAAAAAAAATATCCGTCTGATGAGTACTGAGAGTGAATCGAAGCTTTTTTAAAGCAGATATATAGATGTCGTAATATATCGTCACTCCATCGATATTTACAGCGTCATTAGTGGGCTTAGTGGGCGTCATGTGGGTAATGTGTGAGTAAAAAAGACACGAATAATTATAGTACAGTATTTAATTTTGTTTGATTTCTTTTAACATTACACATTACACTTTTAGCTTCAATTGTAACGAGCAGCGGGTTCAAGGCACCGATCTCACTTTTAATCACAATCTACTCAACTACAAATCACATAAACCAAACTCGGTCCAATGTCCCATCACCACAATGTTCCACTGAATACTCAATTTGAACGACCTTGCTTTCCCTGAATGCACTGTCCAAAGTCAAGATGGCGCCTCGACCTCATTCGAGGCATTTCCTCGGCTCTGATGGGTCGTAACAATATTAGTACTTTTATTTTGTATTATTAGCCTAGGCTGCGAGTGCGACTCTCATCCCTGAGGTCGTAGGTTCGATCCCCGGCTGTGCACCAATGGAATTTCTATGTGCGCATTTAACATTCGCTCGAACGGTGAAGGAAAAACATCGTGAGGAAACCGACATGTCCTAGACCCAAAAAGTCGACGGCGTGCGTCAGGCACTGAAGGGTGATCACCTACTTGCCTATTACATTGAAAACTGATCATGAAACAGATTCAAGATCTGAGGCCCAGATCTAAAGAGGTTGTAGCGCCACTGATTTATTTTATTAATGATTCTAAATTGTGAAGCAATCAAATAATAATATAACAAATCGAATCAAATAAAATTATGATTCTTAAAAGTAATTAATCTCAATTATTAACCAAAGTTACAATAATATCAACGGTCAATTGACTCGAACATTTCCTGATAATCCGAGCATTTACCGACGTATATATTATATATTTAAGTTTTTCTAATGATCATAATATACCTTATTTTAGTTGTCAAGTGTTTTATTTCTTTAGATTTCTTTTCGAACTTTTGGCTAAAACGTAATATTTATGTGAATTTAATCTTACCTTTAAGATGAGTTTTTGGGCTCGGTGTCTCAATTCCCAAATCAAGTTTCAAATATTTGTTACCCGCAGAAAGTTAGAAATATTTTTTCAAAAAGATTCAAATATTAAGTTTAAGTGTGTATGTAGTCAGCTGCTACTGCTGTCTCGACAGACGTTACGTTAAATATTCAATTTGAATTAAAACAAATAATTATATTTCTCATAATAATTTTTTCGCTATCGCGAAATTATTCGCTATAGTCTATCGCGTTAATGTAATGTCAATAAAATTTTGTAGAAGATTAAAATGTATCTCGTATTATCCATTAATTAAATCAGTCATGCCAATATCAGTAGGGATTTGTACTAATAGCGGCTTGTTCCACTTTCGCACGGATGTTTATTTTTTTAAGATGCTTTGGTAACAAATAAAACCTATGTGAAGCGTCTACACACGGCCCTAAAACAAGGGCAATATCGGGGAAGTGGTGGAGAATGCCAATTCGAACTACGAGCCGATTTCATCCCCACCACCATTGTCCAGATATAACCACTGATTTTAGGGCTATGTGTAGACGCTTTTAGGGATAATGTGGTAGAGTTGAAACTATTTTATAAAAGGTCTAGTAAGTAGTTTTCGAGTCGTTGAAAGCATACAAAAATATGATCCTCTTTTATAAGCTGAAAAATGTCAAGTGATGCGTAGGAGTGCGGGATACTGGACTGAACTGGTTATCAGGCTAAAAAAGTGCGGCGCGCGGTGTGGTCCCACACTATCAAAATCAGCTTAGGGTAAAATACCGCCTTCACCGGGGAAGGCGTGGACCTTTACTTCGTACTTCGCTCACTGCATTGATCTTCCGTCCTGCCCTTCAGGCGATTGACCACCCCACGACGGCCCAAACCGAGGTCCGAGTCTGGCAGGAGACGTCCTTGCGCTAGTTGCGGGAAAACGCCTACATTAAATAAAATGGTCCCACACTTCTTCGTCTCTCTCACCCGATATAACCGTTACTTATAATTATTATTGTTCGATTAGTGGTTATCCTTAGTTTATAAATTATTAGATATGTATAGTGGTTAATTTTATGTAATCTGTTTTTTTTATTTTTTAGTTATTTCTTTGTTAATTGCCAACTATATTATCATAGATTACAAGGTTTTAAGGAAATGCGAAGGAACTCATTTAATTTTGATTGATTATTTTTTTGTATGGCTTATAATTTTTATAATTGATATAAATGTTTATTATCTACTAACTAAACAAGACAACGGTGATTATCTTCTAATAAATAAGAAAGCTATTAAATTTCACAAATTCTGTGTAAATGAAAAGTCTATAATTATAATAAATGTTGTTTTGGGTCGTAAAATAAAATTGATGGTGTAGTAGACATTTTTGTGGAAACAAAAGCAAGAATGTAATATTGCGCATATTTAATGCCATATTCCTGCCTTTGGGATTGAATAAGACCGTTTTCTCGGTATTTACATACTGGCTGTCTCATATAATATGATTACAGGTTCCCTTTGTGTTACGTTAATAATCAGATAATTTGAATTTCTAGTGGTAAAGGAATTTTAAGTTGAAATTTCAAGTGCTTATAGAATCTATATTATCGCGTTTGTAGAAAATATATATACAATACGTACTGTGGACTATCATATGCAATGAAAATATTGTTTTTTTTTAGTCGGCCACATAATTATAAATTAGTTTTAAATGATTATATAACAATACTACGTAACTGCCCCCGCGAATTCCGTTTCTCCTTAATGTGATTTGACATACCTCTTTAGTACAATACCAACATGGAACATTTTGCTATACTACCCCAGAGACTGTTCGGTTTTCCGGAATGATTTTTTTAAAATTTGTTCAATGAATTTTTCTCTACATATAAACCTCAGAGTTCAAGTCATAAGATTTTAATTAACAAATTAAATATAGGTGTTGATCGTAGAGGGGTGAAAATTAAGGGTTGTTTGTATTTTTGTATACTGTATCATAAAATAATAAAAACAAAAAGTTTTGTCTAAAAATAAAAATTTAGGGGTGGGACCACCCTTAACATTTAGGGGGATGAAAAATAAGTGTTGTCCGATTCTTAATCTTACTGAATATGCATAACAAAATTCATAAGAATCGGTCGAGCCGTTTCGGAGGAGTATGGAAACGAACATTGTGAGACGAGAATTTTATTTAATGCAATATCATTGAAATTTTATATATATATATAGAGATAACTAATATTTGTATCGTTATGTAAGCGAGATTAAATATCAATAGTTGTTAATGTATAACTTTTTGGTTTATCTTATAAAATCTAACATATACAGCAAATACAGTACATAAAAAGAACTTCTAAAACCCGTCTAACGCGAAACCCGAAACGCGGAATTATATTATTTATTCAGACCGTAAAGTGTATGTGTTTTACTATATGAATAGATATTAGTGTTATTATAATGAATGTTGAAATAAGTTTTTGTTTACAGAGGAAGAGGAGGGTACAGAGTTGGAACTTGAAGCACTGTACAGGCGATATTGTGTCAGATTGAAGCATGCTCTGTTCGTGTCAGCTCTCTGCGTCACATTACTGTGTACTCTAGTGCTATTGTGTGCTGTCTGTGTTCTACATTCACAAGTAAGTAATATTGAATGATGATATAGTTCCGTAAAGAGGCGTTGGGCTCATAATTGAACCCCTGTAAACATTTCTCGTTTGGTTACTGTAATCCAAAATTTTAAGACTTATGCACATTATGGATAAGGCTCTTTAAAACTAATCAAAACTTTCATAGACATAGACATATCATTTATTACAAACAAAAACACACAGAATAACAATAATGAAAGAAAAAATTAAATAAAAAATATAATGAGAGATATATTTAAAAAAATATTTTTTTTCTTTTCCCATTCGGTTCATCTCAAGTGTGTAATGCGTGTGTGCTGTGGCTGTAATTGGCCCTGGCTCAGTATTATGATGAGGAGCAGAATGTAGAGCTGGTCATTCTGCCAGAGACCACATCAGGTAGTTTGCGCCTCAGTCGCAAAAAAAAAGAAAGAAAAAGAATGTAATAATACTTAGTAGAATATAAAAATAATAATATTAGTAAAAGTTAGCAGTGTAAGTAATGAAGTCTTGTGTAATGGTGTGTAGTAAATAAAATGAAATTAAAAGTTAAAAATAAGAACAAAAACAAAACCCGTGAACGTAAGCATTCAAGTAGTAAAGTAATCACAACCTTTACAAAACTCAAATAATAATGATATTGTTTTTTATATTTGGCTTAAATAATTTAATTAACGTGGTGGATCGCGGTAATGCTACGATGTAGCTAGCTTGCTACGAGGGATTGCCATGGGCTACGAATTACAAGACACGGCCTACGGCTAAATATAAATCTAATGATTTTGTATTAATTATATTGTATTGAAATCATAAAGACTTCACGGTTTACAAATTTCACTATTACTAATAAAGTAATATGGAAATTTATATTTTTTGCTCCGTTATTGGCTTTGACAGGTTAAAAGGCTTTCATGTTTAACCCATTTAGTTTAAAGTGCGACGTCATTTTTAAATAGTTTCCTGTAATATTTTAACATATACTTTTTCCACATTGATTGCTTTTATTTTAAACAAAAAAAAAAAAAAATTAACGGAATTTTTACTTGGAGAAATGCGGCGCAACTGCTTAGTGCGGGAGGGTTATGTGGGACTTGCGATTGTGCATACCCACTAAAACCTCAAGGCGCCATTAACAACGACCGACCAGCTGCCCACTGAAGTATTTCTGAGCCAATTCGACTTAGGGTCCGTCAATAAAGCTGTCCGAGCGTACCTATTCTTAAAAGGTCATAAGCGCGCTTGCAAGCCTTCTGGCGATGCGGGTGTCCATGGGCGGCATCACTTAACATCAGATGAGCCTCCTGCCCGTTTGCCTCCTATTACATAAAATACAAAGTACAGCAAACAAATTTAAAATTAAAATTAACTCTTGTTCATATTTATACAAATCTAAAACTTTAGATTTCCGAGGTTGCAGGTGTGTGCAGTGCCATAGGCGATTTGCACTTCTGAGTAAGATTCTCGTTTAACGAAACTAACAAATTATTTTGTATCATGTTAATATGTTGTATAAAAAAATATCATTGGTGCTACAACCTCTTTAGGTCTTGGCCTCAGATTTCTGAATCTGTTTCATGATCATTTTTAAATCTAATAGGCAAGGTGATCAGCATCCAGTGCCTGACGCACGCCGTCGACTTTTTGGGTCTAAGACATGTCGTTTTCCTCACGATGTTTTCCTTCACCGTTCGAGCAAATGTTAAATGCGCACATAGCAAGAAAGTCCATTGGTGCACAGCCGGAGATCAAACCTACGACCTCAGGTATAAGAGTCGCACGCTGAAGCCACTAGGCCAACACTGCTCTCACTACTAATATGTTGTATATTGTCTCAAGTTCATTACTTAGCTTTAGGTATGCAGTAATGTATGTATAGTAAATTGCATTAGAGCCGCACATAAACCACTTAGGGATCAGATTACGTCAGAAATCTCTACAAAGTATCTAACACCTGGAACGTTAAGTACATGTATCTGAAATAAACTTCATGTAAATTCTTGATATAGAATCTTCTTACGTTTACATTATAATAATAATTAAAACTTAAAAGGGTGGATCCTTAACAAAGTATCAACAGTCGCTGTCATTTTGACCACATTTAGACAGATTAGACCTCTAATCAATTCCTTAATATTACCCTCCAAAATGCAGTAATATTAAATACAAGTACAACGCGCAAATACCGGCAAGAAAAAAACTGTGTTCACTAGGCTTAGGCTCGCATGCATAGGCTCACTGTGAGAATAGTTACAAGTACCGTCACGGCACCAGGGAAATCTTCCAGAAATTCTGCGAGACCGTCATTCGATAAAAAGAAGAGGCGGAGAGAGCCAGAGAGGATCCGCGTCACCGTCCTACCTGCGACGTGTTTTGTAATCCTGGGCACGCAGACGTCTTAGTGGTGGAACAGGTGTTTCATGCGTCTAACCTAACCTCCAAGCCAGTAGGCTGATGCGAGTACGGCACTTCCTGTGTCAAGGTCCATCCCATATCATTAATAGCCGTTGGAGGCCGTGACTTCAACTGCTGACGCGTGGCAGGATGCGGACAAGGCTATTACCGTGTCCTGCCTCGGGCGATTGCTGGAAGCAGTTTAGTCAGTATGCACAACGTTCGTAACGTTCCAAAAATCAGGCGATGAACCGATCCTACCTATAGTTTAAAAAAAAAATATTTGCCTTTTTTTATATATTTTCGTTTAAGCTTACAGCGGAAACTTAAACTGGGACAACCTATGCCAATTTGTTTTTTTTTAGTACAAAACGTAGCTAGTAGCTTGATCAAGGCTTTTTCGATGCAATTATTAAAACTATGGTAACAGAAACAAATAACCCTTACGTGTACTCGTGTAGTAAATTTATCACTTTTTCAGAATGTTCCAAGAGATAAGCTTCATCTAATTTTATTAAAGTGTATTACACCTGTAAGGTTGTATCTTAAATTACTTGACCTGAGAATAAGTCCGAATTCCGTTTGAATGTTGAAGCAATTTCAAAGCGATGTTCAAGTGAATAGAGCTTAGTTTCCTTTGTACAATACGATTGCAATGTCGGGATCACAATACAACGGCTCTTCGTGCTTATTACTCCTGGATTGTCACTTGGGACCGACATTTAGAGGGTTTAGTATCAAATTATGTACAGTAATACTACAGTAAGACTGATTTTAACTACAGTTTGAGTTGTGAGAACTTTAGTGAAAATATTTCAGAAAATATATCAGTGGTATTTTGAATAAATCTTTTTTTACAATAAAACATGTCCTAGGGACGCTTGGCACTTACATAACGTGATAATTTCGTGGTATATCATTATATACAGTAACACACAGTACTAGTAAATAGCTTGAACTTAAAAAATTTTAGGTAGTATTGTCTTTGATTAACATAACTTTTATTCATTTAATAAAACACTATTTTGACCGGATTGAAGTTATCGTGCTTTACACCGTGACCACGCACGCTGTAAAGCACGCGAAACGTCGGATAAATTTAAAATTATGTTAAATAGTTGTAAATTTATAATAATACATAACTTCAATCCGGTCAAAAGAGTGTTTTATTAAATTTTTTAGGTAATCTAACATTTTATTTATGTATAATTAAGAACTTTTTTGTATCACTATAAAACGAAGACAATATTAGGGCAGTGCAATGTCGTTGTTAATAAATACAATATTCATTAAATGCGTTAATTTGATAAATATTGCTAAGCCGAATTGGTTTCTTGCGTTTTATTTATTTGGCTAAGTGTTCTCTTAAAAAGAACACACGTGTTAAACTTAATATTATATTTCTATATGGCATAATATAATTGTTATCTTACAATTAATTTCGTCTAGTAATAATTTAATTAAAACGCCCAAAGGAAACGAGAAATGGGCTTATATCTAATGAGTATGGGATTTATTACCAAGAACAAAGGTTCCAACGGACAGCTGCCGGGCATTTAATCGTCAAATAGTCCCCAGCGGATATTACTTTAACTATCCTGTTATGTCTCTTGAGATTTACTTATATAACTCTTCTTAAAGCCACAGCCAGCATTGGAATACTTGGCGTTGACATATCGAACGACGCTCAGTTTCGCGGTCACTTGGAGGGAAAGGCTAAATTAGCCTCCAAAAAGCTTGGTGTGCTCAGCAAGGCGAGGCGGTACTTCACTCCGGGCCACCGCATGCAACTATATAAAGCGCAAATTCGGCCCCACATGGAGTACTGCTCTCACCTCTGGGCGGGGGCTCCCCAGTACCAGCTCCTTCCACTTGACCATATACAACGCAGAGCGGTTCGAATCGTCGACGACCAATCCCTCTCCGAGCGGCTTGATCCTGTGGCGTTGCGTAGAGATGTGGGGTCACTCTGCATCTTCTACCGCATTTACCATGGAGAGTGTTCAGAGGAGTTGTTCGGATTAATACCTGCAGCTGAGTTTCATCATCGGACGTCGAGACAGAATACGAAATTCCACCCGTATCACCTCGACGTCCGCCGTTCCACAACTGAGCGTTTTTCAAGGCAGTTTTTGCCGCGCACCACCACTATGTGGAATCAGCTGCCCACTGAAGTATTTCCGAACCAATTTGACTTAGGGTCCTTTAAGAAAAGAGCGTACCAATTCTTAAAAGGCCGGCAACGCACTCGCGAGCCCTCTGGCATTGAGAGTGTCCATGGGCGGCGGTGTCACTTAACATCAGGTGAGCCTCCTGCCCGTTTGCCCCCCATTCTATAAAAAAATAAAAAAATAAAAAATCTCATTAATTTAAATGACTTTTTGTTTTATCGCAATGAAATATAGAAAATGTATATAAACAGTAAACGGCTCAGAGGAGACTCTTGGGCCGTAGGGTTCAGGATCACTGGCGCTAATTAAAAATTTAAGTTGGCGCCTGGTAGTTAGTACCGGTGACCCCAGAGGTGGTGGTTTCCTCGCTCAACGAATAAGTATCGCAATACAGCTAGGAAATGCAGTTAGCGTTAAAGGTACACAGACACAGGGACGAAACTTTTTATAATTTTTTTATTTATTTATTTTTAATTATTATTATTATTTCTATGTACGTTAACAAAATTGTAAACACTACGCATATATTTCTGTATTTGAAATAAATATTTTTATTGTATGAGAAAAAAGTAATAAGTATAATTTTATAATTTTTAGATAAAATATTTTTGGAATATTTTCGGGTTTTAACTAAATGAAATATTATATATACAATAATATAATTTATTTATTTACACTTCATTATTTAAACATACTTATAAAATAAAGAAAAGGTTACATAAGTTACTAGGCAACGGGCGGAAATATGATCTATATTTTGTTGATTCGGGAAACACTAGTCATAAATTGAGCCAATGACAGTTGGGCCAAAACGGTTGAATAAACTAAACGTTTTACAATAATTGGTCAGGGCGCTCTTCCTATTAAACAATTGATGTATCCAGTGGCATGCCAATCCGTTACGGGCTTGTCCATTTCTGCATCTATATCATAGATAATTGTTTATAGAATAGCCAGTATATGACGTAGTTATATATATAATGTTGGTTTCCTCATGACAAGCAAGTGTTTATTGCTTACTTGACTTAAAGTCCTATGTCCCCTAGATGGGGCAAGTGGCATCCATAGTGAGACTCCATCGCATTCAGCCTTGAGCCGTATTTCACCTTGTTCTAAGTCTTTCCGTCTCCCTTTGCCTCATCTGCAACTGTACTGCGCTATGTTTGCCTGGGACGGCCACGCTTCATTCCTTGCGGGTCGAATCAAGTGCTTGCTTGGGAATATGATTGGGATCCCTTTGGGATATATGGCCTATCCATTTCCATTTGACTCGCTTGATCTGCTGTCTAATCGTGGTTTCTTGGCGGTGCTATTCCCAAAGTTGCTCGATTGAGATGGTTTCGGGCCAGTAGATGCCCAGAATACGGCGAACACAGCGGTTGACGAAGACTTGGAGTCAGTGCGAGATGTCTTTAGTGACCTTCCATGTTTCACACCCATAGAGCAGCACAGATTTGAAGTTGGATCCGAATATTTTAACCAAGTGAAAATTGCGCGTATTAAGAAATCCGCGCTTTTACTGATACGTCGTTGGTTTATGTATCGTAATATCTTGTCGCATAATCTAATTAATATTCTATGTAAATATGATGAAATAGGGACTACTATTAATTTATCTCACATCCTATCCTACATTAAATTACAGCGCTTTGCATAAAATATAAATGAACGTTAGAGTATGCAAATGTTGCAAGCAAAACGCACTATTTTACATATAAAAGGTCTCGTGGGTAACTGTCTGAATTTGCAATTTAATTGTTTCCTTTGTAGCGTTTGGATAAAATAGTTTTTTGTGCCCCAAATTAAGTTTAATAAAACTAGTCGATGGACACTCCTTATTGTAAGTAATGTAATTTAAAAATAATTCAATTGAATAAAAGAAGTATTACGTGTAATTTAAAGAAAGAAAGAAGATTAAAGAAAGAAAGAAATTAATAAATGTTATATTATGCTATTTGAAATCAAATTATTTGATTGTGTCGGAGTTTCTTTGATACTATGACAATAATATTATACAAAATATTTATTTATTTATTTATTTACACTTCGTTGCTAAATAAAAAGAAACAATACATAAAAATTATAAGGGATGCAACGGGCGGCCTTATCGCTAATAAGCGATCTCTTCCAGGCAACCTAAAAAAGAGAATAACTAAAAAAAAAGAAACATGATGCGTGCGAGAAGTGCAGAACCAAATGTTATATAATATATATATATATATGTAATGGAATGATATTTCATTAATTTGAATTTGACGCGTCGGAGTGACACGCGATAAAATGGCGGATGACGTGTAAATTAATTTAGTGGATTATAGTGTAAAAAGATAGATAAGTGGACATTAAATATCGTTTCTTTGTATTTCAGAGAAACAATTTTGTGTTTTCATTTAGAAAAAATCCATAATAATATTCCTTTATATATATAGTACCTTAATCTAAAGTAATACAATAAAAAAAAATATTAGTAACAGACTAAAAACTTAAAAGCTAATCATACAAATACATGAACAGCGAATAGTGATGTAAAAGGAAACATAAGAATTATACAAGTCACGATTGATCAGGTTAGGATAAGGTTAAAAGATGACAGAGCGGTAGCCAATCGTACGGAGTCAGGCAGCGTATTCCACAACTTAATGGCGGAGATCGTAAATGAATTGCCTAAGAAGGATGAAGGATACATCCGCATATATTGTTTTTCAATTCTGTAAATTCATAAAAGGATTTTGTTTAAATTACTTAGAAAAGTTTTAAATTATCTACTAAACATTACAAATAGACTAAAGTGGTATTAATATTTTCCAAAGGCAGAGTACATCTAGTGCTGGCAGCATGTCTTCGATATTTTGCGCTGTGCGAGGGTAATACCAGCTTAGGGTACGGTACGATCAAAAATACATAAAAATCATTTGTTTCAGGAACTGTCAACCCAAGTAACATCAATATCATCGTTATCAGTGATCTCCTTCATACTGTTATCAGTATTGGCGCTCGCGTTATTACCAGCAGCCGCAGAATGGGAGGCTTTCGCGCTGACTGGCTCCGTCTTAGTCACAATAAGCCTCGGTGCTGGTACGCTGATGGCAACTCATCATGCACCATTGCCACTCTTTGCATTAATTTTGGTAAGTTCTTTTTAAATACATATTGTTCACAACCACACAAATTCAGTTCTTGATTTAAACCTGTAAAAAAAATTGAACCAATAATTATGTTTTTTTGAGTTTTGCGTTTTGCTTTTTAAATACATATTTAAATCATTGTTAAGTATAGAGATGTTTATTACTTTTGTATGATGATATGGTATTTACGATTTAGGTTAATAATTAGGTACGTACTTTGTTATCTCGTCGCGTAGACTTGATTATACAACGAGGTGTTTAATTTTTCATAGGACAACTTGAACTTAGATAGCGTCAGGTGAAATTATTAATTCAGTCGTGTTCTTACTCGAATTAACTTGATATTTAATGATATGGTCTAAATATCTAATTTTCATTAAAGAATTTGATATTAAAATCTGACCCAGCAATTTCCGTATTGCCTCAGAATGAATAGAAGTTGAATGAACAAAGTCAATATCTGAATTAATTTCGGTTCCTATTGAAATAAAATGAAAAACTCCAGATGAATTTAAATTCAATTGATGTACACAAATTAAAGTATGGCATAAAATTAAACAAGTATTTTCATAATTCGCAAAAAAAGAACAGAAAACATACAGAATTGATAGCAAATTCATATGATTCTCTCGTATTTCAAACGTATCTCAAATAAGACGTAAATCTATGTTATTTTATGGAAAACCAGGTTTTACAGATCTTATTGCAAGATTTGTGTATAATTTCTTCAAAACCAACAATCAATAACAATTTTGAAATAAAATTTAATTGCTTTTTAAAAACACCTAGTTCCTGGCTTCGCACGGTTAAATCTTTTCAAAAAATATAAATTAATGTGAAATAAATATATCCTGAGTTCATTCTGAGATAATGTAGCAATCTCATGGTGCAAAACTTAATCGGCGCAAGCAGCGGTTTTTGTGTTTATTCTTTACCAAAATACATCCTTTTTATAATGTTAGTATAGATTCAAATATAGATTTCATGTAGTAATGACCAATCGAAAGCTTATATTGTTAATGGTGAACTCTGCCCTGTTTTATTTTTTATATTACCAATCGAGAACTCTGTACTTTATACGAAAAATTTCATCGTACATTGTTGCTTTATTAATTATAAAAAAAAATTTTGTGGAGCTTGTGAGAAGTGAAAAATTAAAATTAGTTTAAATTGTCTTTTGATTCTTTAAACATTTTACCATAATTTATAGTTTTACTAGAACCCTACTTATTAATTAAATTTTAAATTAAATAATTAAAAATAAAAATAGCTTTTATTCGAGTATCTAACTACCTACTATAAGTATAACTTTAAGTTTATGTTATTATATTTAATAGTCCACGACCTCCGACGGAGTGAAGTCCAAATTCTTGCATTTATCTTTCATCTTCACTACTGTTTTCCAATCTATCCCCGCTTTCTATTTTACTTCATCTTCCCAGAATTGTGGTGAGCATCTTCTCTTTTTTCTTCCCAAGTAAGGGTCTTTTTTTGTAAAATGAGATATGAACTTATAATTCAAATGTAATACAATTATATAAACTTCTAGAATAACAATCAAATAATGAAATAAGCCAATTGACTCTGCGGTATAAACTGCATATTTATTAAAACGTTTAAAATAATAATTACTTTTGTCATTAGGGAACCAGGTTTAATAAGAGCATTTTCGTTTACATTTTTAAGGAAATTCGCGTGGGGTTCGACGCTGACTCTGCATAATTAGATAAAATTTGCATACCTTATCGCTATGTTTAAGTGTAAGCTCGCCCAACACTGTTTAGTATAGAAAATTAAGGAAAATGAAAATTTCAAATTCAATGTAGAAACTATCGGCATTTGATGGTAACGTTATAAATAACACGACGGATTAAAGATTAAAGTTCCAGCTTTTTTTAGGTCTAGGCCTCAGATTTCTATATCTATTTCATGATCATTTGTCAATCTAATAGACATTCATAAACATTCATAATAATAAAAAAATTATCATACTAGCCTGTTCTACTGTTACCGTTATACTACCCTAGTCCTACCCTAGAAAACGTGTGGACCCAACCACACGTTTTCCTATACACACCTTTTAAATTCAAAAATATCTTATTGTAAATCTAAACCATTCTCGAATACACTGAGGTGTTTAATTACAAGCCTACATATAAAATATTTATGTACATAAAGATGACACAAGAAGATCTCAGCTACGAATGACCTGTGTAGCTAGTTCTTTATTGTCGACGTTTTTGAAGTGAAACTTCTTTAGGCGCATGAGGCTAAAATTGTTACGGATACGTCGCGAAGATGTGCAGCGTTTTTGTCGAAAATAAGGAGGAGAGCGATTGAGAGACAGTAAGAAGGGCGAATTACCTTATAAAAAAATTATATTTTTAAAATTAAAATTTCGTAAAGAGAATTTATGATATATTATATTTTATGCAAAATAATTTATTGAAATCTCAAATAACGAATTGTAAATTAAAATGCCACGCGTTTTTATGACCGAAGAAATGAATTTATAATTAGTATTAATTTTTGACTTTTAATATTTTAATGACAATTAAATTCATTAAATTCCTGTACATTCCTAACATTTTTCCCTCCCTCTGAGTCGCGATAATTTTTAGATTTTTATAAATATGAACAAGACTTCTTGCCTTGCCAAAGAAGTTTCACTTCGGACATGTGTACTTTGTACGCACGCACTTTTTTCTGTGCATATTATTTGATAACGTACTAAAAAGGAATTTTTTTCATTTTTTAATACAAATAGTAAATGTTAACAATGAATTCGATTAGATTGTGTGCTCTCTAAATTGCAATCACCATGCAATTTGTTGAACGGAATTAAAAGGGAAGAAAAAGCGAATTCAATTCCGCATGTGAGGTCTGGACGTTTGATCGTAATTACTACGATTGTAGGTGTAAGTGAAATGTGCTAACACTTGGCAATATAATAGATTAATTTATCTCTCTTTGTATGTAATATATAGATATCTTGAATTAATAATTGTAAATATCTTTATAATTCGTGAACTGTGAGATTAGCTTTTAGTTTTTAGTTTATTTTATTATGCTTTGAAGGGGAAGGTGATTAAATTTTAATGGCAAGGTGCGTGTTGCGTGGGAGAGTATTTGAGACCATCAATTTTGAAAACAATTAAAACTTATCTGTTCTTATTATTAATACATTATGATATTTATATGACATTTGCTTGCTTATTTTATATGGCTGATTCTGCCGTTTTGTTTTATAATTAATCAATCTGAATGTGCCTACCACTTTTTTTGCAAATGAATAATTTCTTTTTTCACACATAAAATTTGATAGTTCTATAATTGCTCAGTGTTACTTGTAATTTTGTTTTTGTTGATTAAGCACAATATTTCTATATATAGGGTCGCGTTAGCGATAAGGTCACCTGTTGCATCCCTAATAATTTATATTATTTGTTTTTATTTTAATGTAACGAAGTTTAAATGGACTAAACTATGACTATGCCACTCAGTTTTGTTCAAGTCCTTCTCAGACATTTTTGTATCATCATCTTTATAAGGGTACCAGTTGAGCAGTGTTGGCCTAGTGGCTTCAGCGTGCGACTCTCATCCCTGAGGTCGTAGGTTTGATGCCCGGCTGTGTACCAATGGACTTTCTTTCTATGTTCGCATTTAACATTCGCTCGAACGGCGAAGGAAAACATCGTGAGGAAACCGACATGTCTTAGAGCCAAAAAGTCGACGGCGTGTGTCAGGCACAGGAGGCTGATCACCTACTTCCCTATTAGATTTAATTAATTGAATTAAATGATCATGAAAATAGATTCAGAAATCTGAGGCCCAGACCTAAGGAGGTTGTAGCACCACTGATTTTTATTTATTTATAAGGGTACGTTTATGGGTTCATCTATCGAATCCAAAAGTTTGGGGTGAAATAAGTTTTCCAACCCTGAGCCACAGAGGGAATAGAAATTGATTCAATAATTTTTACATATAATATTATATTTAAATACGCGATCTTTATATTTTTCGTTTTTCAGATGGTGCACACAATGATGCCTATAGCTCGTTCAATAGCGCTTGTAATGGCGACAGCACTTACCCTCGCTTATATCGCTTTGGCTGTGGGCTTGGGTCCAAGAGGGCAGGAAGATCAGTTTTATCAACAGGTAAGTCAGTAACAAGCTCATGGGTTCGAATCAAGGCAGTGCACGAAAGGACTATTATGCCCTTAACACTCACTTGTACGGTGAAGGAAAACACCGTGAGGAAACCAGCATATATTAAATCTTAAAAGTTGTTTAGACCATGATCACCTTTTAGTCCTTAATGAAAAAAATCTGGTCAAGAAACAGATACAAACATTTTCTAGATTCGCTTCTACAGAGCGAAGACACTTTTTTTATATAATAGGGGGGCAAACGAGCATGCGGGACGCCCAGAAAGGGCAGTCTTCGCAGCCCATAGATACTTAGTGGGTGCATACCATTTTTAGTGGGTGCGCTGCCGGCCTTTGAGGGGGGAGTACACTCGAATTTCGAATAGTTGGAGGTCGTATCTCTCAGGGAAGACTCCCACCGGGAATCGATTCCACATTTCGCTATTTATTCTGTGAATTTAAATAAGCAAATTTTACATAAATCATAATAGTATCGTCGTACATCAGTAGATAAATGTATATTATGTATATAGTGCATACAAATTGATGTTGAATGTTTCTGTATGTTTTGATTATTTTCTCCATCTTCCAAATTAACTATGAATTAAATACAAGTGAAATATAAATAACGACCATTTATCGTTAACTCCACGTTTAAAGAAATATTCCATGCTCAAAAATAAGGCAATTGTCTAACAAGCGCCTAACAATCTGATAAGTATCACTTCAACAGACAAGATTGCTACTATTGAATTTACAGGCGCAACATTTTTATGGACAATATATCAAAAGCCTTTTAGTTTTATCGGACAAATTCACTTTTATGTTAGAGTTTATACAAAAAAAGGATTTCAGTAACGAGTCAAATTATTAATGTTTTGTTTAGAAATTGTGTGCCAATCCTTGGATGAGGCTTCCAGGCGTCTTATCGAAAATTGGAACATCAAAGTACTCCGCTCAGCATATAACATATTCAGCTTAGTCACTGGGGCCATCCAGTTAGTAGCTCAACTGGTCGAGAATGCTACCTTTACAATAGAGGCACAGAAAACCATACTTCTCCACATAATAGTAACTGTAAAAAAGGATATATGTTTCTTTCTCGAATCTAAGTCCTAAGCCATAATTACGTCTACGATCAGAACAACCAACGTTTTATATTTAAATTAATTTTGAATCTTGTCAGCTAAAGTTTGATTGAAAAGGATATTGAATCGAAAACAAAACCAAATCAATTTTGTTGGTTATGTTCGGGTTAGGCAAATATTTGTGGAGTACCCTAATATCAGCGTTTAGTGGAGAATAAATCAGTGTTATTCCTACAGAGACAAGATAAATAAGTATGTGGCATGTGGTTTCATCCTTGTTATTCGGTCGTAGTTTGATGTTTTTTTTATATAATAGTGGGCAAACGGACGTAGACGATGAATCTTTCACTTGATCGGTCCATCTGGTTGTGAACGGCCACATGATCTTTTGCCTTCTGTGGTACCAAACACGATCAGTTTCTCCAAGTTCTCATCGTCTCCGCGCATTGTATGGCCGAGATAAGATACGAATCGCTGTAGGCATATGGTAGACAGGCGAGTCCGTATGCAGAGTTGGGTCAGGATCGATGTATTGGTGGGCTTCGCAGTCCACAGTAGTCTGAGCATTCACCACCAGCCATCGATCCTTTGCCTTTCTCGAGCCATGATAGTCCACGTTTCTACTCCATACAGGAAGATAGGGAATACTACAGCCCGTATCAGTCTTATTTTAATAACAAAAACTGTCCTAGTCGTTATAATATTAATGTAAATCTTTATATTACAATAATTATTGTTTGGCATCTCTTCTGCATTTTAATAAATAAATAAATTGTTAAAATGACATTCTGTTCTTTCCAGCTGATATGTGAGCTAGCACTCCTTCTATCAGCCAGTGGTATTGGTTTATACTACCGGGCGCTCACAGAGAGGGCTCATAGAAAAACCTTCGCCGGCACCAGAACCTGCCTGGAACAGAGGGTCAAACTCGAGTGCGAGAGGGAGCAGCAGGAAAGTCTTTTGCTGTCTGTAATACCAGCTTATATCGCGGCTGAGGTAAGTCATAGCATAGATCTCCACTTGCTACCGTCATAATATCACAACATCCGGGTAATTTACCATAAGCTACTTACTACTTTTTATGGTATTTAAAAAGTTTTTAAACTATCGAGGTCTTAGTGAAATAAATGACTATAATCGTCAAATGTTTAATTACGGCTACGCAACTATCAAACGATAACTTTAAAAATAAAAAATAAAATAAATCAGTTGTGCTACAACCTCTTTAGGTCTTGGCCTCAGATTTCTGAATCTGTTTCATGATCATTTTTAAATCTAATAGGCAAGTAGGCGAGCAGCCTCCAGTGCCTGACACACGCTGTCGACTTTTTGGGTCTAAGAAATGTCGGTTTCGACAGGGTCTAAGAAAGTTCATTGGTCCACAGCCGGGGATCAAACCTACGACCTCAGGGATGAGAATCGCACGCTAAAGCCACTACGCCAATACTGCCTTAAACGATAACTTTACGTGTTTATTATTCTTGCTTTCAGTAATTTCACTTATTCATAAACCTCACGTACCTACTACTTATGTAATAATTTAAGCATATAATGACGTCAATCATACTTGATAACTTTTTCATTAATTAATTTTTTTAAATGTTAGAGGAAATTGAAAGAATAACTACGTTGAAAAATAATTAAAATAGCCTTTGTGGAATGGTCAAAGTTGCAGTAATTATGCTTTCGTTTATTTGCGGGTCTAGGAAAAACTAACGAGATTCTTTCAAAAGAAAATCTTTTAAAGTAATTTTATAAGAATAGAACAGTTTTAAACCCTGACAACTTAGTCTGTTTCTTAAACGACAAATAATTATTTTGTACTCCATTTTGAAGAAATATATTTTTTTAAATATCGCAATACAGCGAAATGCTGCCAGCCTTTAGGGTACATTGCCACAGGGACCAAACTTTTAAAATTTGTTTTAATTTTCTTTTAATTTTTTTATTATTACTATACAGAAAATTGTAAATATTGTATATTTGATTTCTTACATAATTTTAATATGGAATAAAAAAAATTCCCGCAAGAACGTCAAAATTAAATCAAGAGCTGTTAAAGCATTTCTTCTGTACATAGTTTGGCATAGTTGACAGCGCTCAACTAGAGATTGTGACTTGAGACGGATTAGTATATGGACCTTAGCGTCAAATAGTGTTTTATTCCTCTCATTACTAAAACTTAATTTGCAACGAGATTGGATTCTGTAACTGTTTGAAGCTTAAAGTACATTTTATGAACTAGTCACGTTTTTCCTTGTTTATTTAATATTATTCCAACATTGCGACTTCACTGTAGAATACCAGATTTTTTATCGGTCAGCGGCTTTTCAACAATGCAAAAAATGTATTAATTACATTATCATTACACTAATTGCGTTATACGTTTACTTTATATTTTTTAATAATGATTACATATTTTATTATCACACAGATATACAGTACTTACAATTTTCTTAACTTACATACTTAATAATAATTATTAAAAATGATTGAATTGAAAATCAAAACAAATTTAGACAGTTTGGTCCCTGTGGCAGTGTACCTTTAACGCTGGTAGCGTTTCCTCGCTGTATTGCGATGCTTATTCGTTGAGCGAGGAAAGCACCAGCTGGGGTCTTCGGTACTATTTACCAGGCCCCAACTTAAATCTTTAAGTAGCGCTTGTGCACTTGAACCCCACGGCCCAAGAGTCTCTACTCTAAAGGGAACAAAATCGAAGTTGAAGAAAATACTCTTATATGTGAGATATTTATTATTTTCCACCTGCTCTGCGGCCGCGCCAGCTTTTTTGCTTGATCCCGAGGGAGGTAAGACGGGGCTAACGTGTCCACACTAGTAGCATCCCATACCAAAGCCCGTCCCATTCTCCAAAGGATCAACGACATCCCATCCGGCAATGGCACTGTCAATTATCTTTTTTGTTGATAATTAGTTTCAAACAAAAAAGTTCAAGGTAATTCCAGGCTTCTCAGCGACTCCGCGATATCAAGGCTTTATGTATGTTAATTAGCTACTTACATTCCAAGGTAAAGTAAGATTTGTTTCAGTTCAAAACAACGAAGAAACGTGTACTAGGTTTTGAGGTTAATATTGCAAAAAAACTAAATTTATCATAAAGGCTATAAAATGTTGTGAAAGTTTAAGAAACAAATTGCGAAATCTATTTGCTAATCATATTATTAGACTTAATATAGTTCTAGGTTATTTTTCACAAAGCAAACTTTCGCTCACGTTACACAAATCGTTGACTGAAGAAACACAGTTTATCAGTTCGTCCCACTGAGCTCATTCACTGTTCAAACATTGTCATGATAATTCTTCACTCACGAAATCGCTTTGTGTGTCACTGTGAATAAACCTTTGGGAAAATTGTCTTATCATTTGTAGGTACAATCATGTATGTCCGATTATGATTCATATTTTTCTAATAAACTAATATACCACCACTATGAAAACTAGCTGCCCACTGAAGTATTTTCGAACCAATTTCATTTGGGGCTTTCAAGAAAAGAGCGTAACAATTCTTAAAAGGCCGGCAACTCCTCTAGTATTGAGTGTCCATGGGCGGAGGTATCACTTAACACCAGTTAAGCCTCCTGCCCCTTTGTGCCCTGTTCTATAAAAAAAAACTTAATACAGATTTCTCCAACTGGCACAGTCGAAAAAGAAACTTAATACAGATTTCTCCAACTGGCACAGTCGATTTTTGGGTCTAAGTCATGGTATCCTCACAAAGTTTCCTTTCGGACACGAGCTCGTCGAACATCTTTAGTTTAGGGTTGAGAACAGAGATATTATAGAGATTGGTATTTTTTCATAATGTATTGTCAACTATTATTGAGAATTCATACATCGTACAATTCTTTGACTTGTTTGAACGTAGCGAACGTTCAACACATGCGTGTCAAAAGTTTTCATGGCATTTAGAAATTCATAACGACACGAAGGCTTTGTTCGCTTAAGCACTTCAAAACAAAGGCATGCTTATGAAGTAATGTATAACACTATATTATGTAGTAATATGCTTACAGTATTACAAATTGCAAAACCTCTGTAGCTTATCGGATAGCATATATTAGGATCGATTTCTGGTGAGACATTGTGGTTGTCGGGGAAATGAAGTGCAGAAATGTCTGTCCGTATTATGTGATTATAAAAACTTTCTTAGAATTTCCAAGATTAAAAATGAAATTGTATTCGAGTTGTTAGTGAGTTAGTACTTGAAGATACCAATTTGTGTATTCCATTGTACTGCAATAACTTATTTGTAAAGTACCAAGACTTTGTTAATATAATAAATAATTGTATTCGCTACATTGTTATGCAGATTTAGTTATGTTCTTACGATTATTTCTTGGTGGTATTTTATTTAATTATCGTTATTTGTTTAATTTCAACTAATCCTCAATTTTATGCATTTATATTATTTATTTGAGAAGAGAAAATTATTAAATAAAAAGTAGGGCAACTCGCGGCATTATCGATTTCTAGCGATCTCTTCCAGGCAACCACTGTGAAGAAATAATAAGGTGATTGAGATATGTGCAAAACTCCTTAAGATAAACGATTACTTAGACAAAAATAATGGAACAAAACAAAGCAATTAAAACATATCGTAGACAAAAGGACACATGAATAATGATAAAGTTAGGGATACGGTGTAGACTGGTAATGATAGTAGAGTAGAGATTTAAAGGAAGATCGAGAAGGAGCTAAGCGGATAGGGACGGGAAGTGAATTCCATAGCCTCACTTCAGAGGCTTAGCTGAGACTTTAAAGGAATTAAGAGTTATGTGATGGAATATCAAGGATATAGTTTTCAGAAGAGCGTAGGTTATAGCTATGAGTGGGAGCTCATTTATCATTTAAAACATAGACTATTTTCATTTGCAAATATGTTTTTTATAACAGGCGTGGATTTTAGAGTTTTTAAGAACTTTTAACTAAAATTTAATATTAATTTAATATCAATTATTGTTAGATTTTAGTTTCATGAAAGCAGTATAGTTACTATACTCTCAAAAATGTCTCAGTACATAACACTATCGAATATTGAACATTTTATAAAATTCCGTTTGGAGATTTATACGTAAGTATTATGTAAGAATGTTGAATTGTGATAATCATAGATTCGTTTGATATATACCGTTTCATAAGGGCGTTTTTGCACTATGTGGAACCAGCTGCCCACTGAAGTATTTCTGAATTTCAATTCGACTGAGGGACCTTCAAGAGAGTACCAATTCTTAAAAGGCAGGCGACGCCCTCGCGAGCCCTCTGGCATTGAGTATCCATAAGCGGCGGTATCACTTACCATGAAGTGAGCATCCGTTTGGCGCCTGTTCTAAAAAAAATGCGTGCGTACAAAGTACATAATATGTACGAAGTGAAACTTCTTTGGCAAACTAATTTTTAAGTCTTGTTCATATTTATACAAATCTAAAACTTTAGATTTCCGAAAGGGAGGGAAAAAGGAAGATATGTTAGGAATTTAATGAATTTAATTGTCATTAAAATATGAAAAGTGTCGAAAATTAATACAAATTATATTTTTTTTTTCGATAATAAAAACACGTGGCATTTTAATGTACAATTCGTCATTTGAGATTTCTATAAATTATTTTGCATAAAATATAAAATTCTTATATTTCATAAACTCTCTTTACGAAATTTTAATTTTAAAAATAGATTTTTTTAGGTAATTCACCCTTCTCACTCTCTATCAATTGGTCTCAATCGCTGTCTTCCTTATCTTCGACAAAAACGCTGCACATCTTCGTGACGTTTTTAAAAAAAATACCCTCATGCGCCTAAAGAAGTTTCACTTCAATAAGTGTTTTTTATTTTAAAAATAATTTACTTCAAAGGCAGACGTCAAAGAGTCAAAGTAACACACAGTACAGTATAGTGCTTTTCATGAAAGAAGTCCCGCGGATATTTTTGGAACTAAATTTGACAGGTCGGCAATGTTGTCATTCGTCGATGTTATCAAGTTCGTTTGTTGTGGTAGATTTTTGTGAATTTTTAACTATCTTAGTGCATTTTAAATATTGATTACAATGCCAAAAGTTGTAAAAAGTTCGGCTCGAGAATTGATATTAAAGGTGAAAGAGTTCTGTGAAGCGGAACAAAAGAATAAAGGTGTTTTAATACCACTAAACAATGTTCGGAAGAGAGTTGCCGCCATAACAGGTACTTTTTAGAGTTGCCATTTAATAATTTTTTGCTGTATTGATGGGAGTTTTATGATAATATAAATTCGTTTTTACGACAAAATTGAACAAATACATAACGTGATGAAACTAGGTAACTGAAATTAAAACATATATTACATAAGCATTATAAACTTAAAGTTACTATTATTTTTAATTGTTCATAATTTAATTGCAGGTGTGTCAGAGAAAACTGTATCAAGAATTACAAACGAAGGTGTAACAGCGGCGTGTACTTCAAAAAAAAATTGTAACCCCGGGGAAGAGTCGCCCGCATCCGAAAAAGTTCGACTTAGACGGGTTCGATTTGTGCGCTATCCGGCAAAAAATTTACAGTTTTTACGTCGTATATAAAGAATTACCAACATTGGTTAAATTACGGGCAGCTCTGCGAGAGGACATCAATTATCAGGGAAGCATCACAACATTGCACAGGATATTAAATAGAATTGGTTTCAAGTACAAGCGATGTCAATCCAGACGAAAACTACTTATGGAACGCCACGACATTACCGCATGGCGTGCAAGATATTTGAATAAAATACGAATAAATCGCACTGTGGAAAAACGACCAGTTGTATACTTAGATGAGACCTATATACACAATACTTATCATACAAAACGTTGTTGGCAGAGTGAGGAGGAGCCAGGAATGTTCGTCTCAGAATCATCAGGGAGTCGCTGGATAATCGCTCATGCGGGAACAAAAGATGGATTCATAAATGGTGCATTATTAATGTTCAAATCCCAATCAAAGTCCTCAGATTACCACGATGACATGAACTCAGCAAATTTCTTAAAATGGGTGACGGAAAAACTAATACCTAATCTACCTGAAAGGTCGCTTGTGGTAATGGATAACGCTCCTTACCATTGCACTCAATTAAACAAAGCCCCTTCTATGTCAAATATAAAAAGTAGTATGCAAGAGTGGCTCCGGCAAAAGGGTATATATTTTGAAGACACCTGGACAAAAGTTGTGCTGTATGAGCTAATCAAACAAAATAAAGGTCCACCGATATTTGCAGTGGATGAATTATTAACAGCTCACGGACACGAAGTATTAAGGTTGCCGCCTTACCATTGTGACCTCAACCCGATTGAGAATATCTGGAGCCTTGTAAAAAGAAAGGTGGCGGATAAGAACGTGGCACAAGATCCAAAAGAAATATTAAAATTAACTAAAGAGGCCTTTGAGTCTATTACGGCTGAAGATTGGACAGCTCAGTGCTCGCATGTCGAACATTTAGAGGAGGAATATTTAAAAAATGACGGCCTTATGGATGAAGTGATGGACCGAATAATTATATCAACTGCTAGTGATACTGAAACAGAATCTGATTCTGTTTCAATACACTCTTCGGACAGTGATGTCCCTATGGCCGTTGATCACAATTATGCAATAAAACTCTGAATAAACAATTGTATTGCTTTTCTTTACCCTATTTTCTTATCTTTTCCCTGTAAGTAGGTAGAACACCGCAATATAAGTAAATAAAAATATACTTTTTACATAACAGATATATTGTTTCATCGAAGTACGCAGAAAATAGTATTATTTGATAAATTACATCTGCTAAATGTAAATAAAATAGGTAAATTTTTTACTCATAAATGGCAACATTACGTCATGCGATTGCAGCGCCGCGTCTGGGGGACTTCTTTCGTGAAAAGGACTATACAGTCTGTTCTCTGTACAGAGAATAAAATAATTTCGTCATAGATTCCAGACTATCTAAACATTCTGTTTCGCAAATATTTCTGTAAATTTATGACTTATTACAAATATTGCGGGTTAGGAGACTAGTTGGTTAGTTGGTTAATTATGTTTGTCATAACAATTTTCGCCTACTTTTCGCCACGATTACAAGTTTTCCTTTCTATTTTCAACTGTGTCCTAGTTCGCGGACATTTTACACAAATGTATTCAGATTCTCCCTAATTATTAAACTAGATTTTTATAAGTTATACTAGCTGACCCGGCACGTTGTTTTTCCATGTATAGGTATTATTGCTAGGAAACATATTTTTAGTTCAATAAAAATAATTACCTACAATGTTAAAAAATAGGAGTTGATCGTGGAGGGGCGAAAATGGGGTTGGGGAGGGGTTGTATGTATTTTTGTAAGCTGTATCATAAAAAAGTAAAAACAAAAAAAACAAAAAAATAAAAAAATTGGGGTGGACACCCCTTATCACTTAGGGGTTTGAAAGATAGATAGTAGCCGATTCTCAGACTTACTGAATATGCTTCAAAAATATCATAACAATCGGTTGAGCCGATTCGGAGGAGTATGGGAACGAACTTTGTGACACGAGAATTTTATATAAGTTATATTTAATTATTATATGGCAATTGTAAATGTAGTTGATTACGTTACCAACTTTATTTATTGATTTCACATGAGCGTCGATAGACCCTCGTAGTGTTCATTAGTCAGCTGTCGTACTTACACTTAATTAAAGCACACTTTCGTCTCTTTCTATGAAATTGTATTCAACTCCCCTCCCCCCCCCCCCCCCCCCCCCACCCCCCAAAAACAAAACCAACAAACAAAAAAAAAAAAAAAAAAAAAAAAAAACAACCCCACCACCCCCAAACCCCCCCCCCCCCCCCCCCCCCCCCCCCCCCCCCCCCCCCCCCCCCCCCCCCCCCCCCCCCCCCCCCCCGCGGCAAAAAAAAAAGAAACCCAGGGGGGCGCCCCAAGGGGGGGGGGGGGACCCGGGGGCCCCGGGGGGGGGGGGGGGCCCGGCGCGCCCCCCCCGCCCCCCCCCCCCCGGGCCCCCCCCCCCCCACCCCCCCCCCGCCCCCCCCCCCGGCCCCCGCCGGGGGGCCCCCGGGCCCCCCCCCCCGCCCCCCCCCCCCCCCCCCCACCAGGGCCCCCCCCGCCCCCCAAAACCCCCGCCCCCCCCCCCCCCCCCCCCCCCCCCCCCCCCCCCCCCCCCCCCCCCCCAAAAAAAAAAACCCGCCACCCAAACAAACAGCCGGGGACCCGCCACCCCCCCGGCCGGGCGGGGGACGGCGGGGGGGGGGGGGGGGGGGGGGGGGGGGGGGGGGGGGGGGGGGAAAGGAAAGGCGCCCAGGGGAAACCGGGGGGGGGGGCGGAAAACCCCCGGCGAAAAAAACCCCAAAGAAAAAAAACCCCCGCCCCCCCCCCCCCCCCCCAACCCCCCCCAAACCCCCCCCCCCCCCCCCCCCCCCCCCCCCCCCCCCCCCCAACCCAAACCCCCCCCCGCCACCACCCCCCCCGGGGGCCAAAACCGGGCGGGGCGGAAGGGGGGGGGGGGGGGGGGGAGGGGGGGCGGAAAGGCGAAAGGGGGGGGGGGGGCGGGGGGGGGGGGGCGCCCCCCCCCCGCCGCGCCGCCCCCACCCCACCCCCAAACCCCCCCCCCCCCGGCCCCGGGCCCCCCCCCCCGGCCGGCCCCCCCCCCCCCCCCCCCCCCCCCCCCCCCCCCCCCCCCACGGGGGGGCGGGCCGGGGGCGGCCCCCCCCCCCCCCCCCCCCCCCCCCCCCCGGGGGGCGGGGGGGGGGGGGGGGGGGGGGGGGGGCCCCCCCCCCCCCCCCGCCCGCGGGGGGGGGGGGGGGGGGGGGGGGGGGGGGGGCGGGGCGGCGGGCCCCGGGGGGGGGGGGGGGGGGGGGGGGGAACCCCCCCCCCCCCCCCCCCCCCCCCCCCCCCCCCCCCCCCCCCCGGGGCGGGGGGGGGGGGGGGCGCCCCCCCCCCCCCCCGGGGGGGGCGCCCCGCCGCCGGGGGGGGGGCCGGCCCCCCCCCCCGGGGGCCGGGGGGGGGGGGGGGGGGGGCCCCCCCGGGGGGGGGGGCCCCCCCCCCCCCCCCCCCGCCCCCGGGGGGGGGGGGGGGGGGGGGGGGGCGGGGCCCCGCCGGGGGGGCCCCCCCCCCCCCCCCCCCCCCCCCAAACTACAATAGAAAGAGACAAATTACTTCTTTTATTGAAATGGCTGATTTTTTGTATAAATAAGGGCGGTTCTTATAGAACGTTCAAAAATGCGGTATCTGAAAGCAAGTGCTAGTAATAATATATTGAGGCAATTTATTAATTGCGCTTTTTTATACATTCTTATTGTTTCCTTTTATTGGAGTTGCCAATTTATTTTGGATACGTTTTACGTTACACCAAAAAATAGCTCCTTTAACTAATCATACATGGCAAAGATGCAGATAGAAGGAGACCTGGCCGCAGGCGCACGCTTTGGTTGAAAATTGGTTTGGTCAAAGCAAAGTCAAAGTCAAATTCAAATCATTTATTTCAATTAGACCACCTAAAGTGGCACTTTTGAACGTCAAAAAAAAAATACAAAGAAGATTCTAGTTGCCCCTTCCAAAAGGTAGTTTCGTGTGGAGAAGAATGGGCAATAAACTCCACACTTACTCTTTTAAAATAGGTTTACAATATTTTGTTACATTTGTTAAATAATTATATGTGAAGACAATGTACTCTTAGAGCACCAAGTCATTGTTTAGAAGCGCGGCATCTAAAATTTAAATAGCCATGATGATCGTCAATTTTCGTAAGGAGATGAATAGAAGGAGTTGCCAAGTAAAAGAAGATTCATTTCTTTCATTTATTATTTATTTACATTTCGTTGGGAGTATTCAGAAATACAGTACAATCAAAGTAATTAAATAAAAAGGAGGGCAACCAGCGGCCTTATCGCTTTCGAGCGGACTCTTCCAGGAAACCACTGTAAGAAGTGAGTAAGTGTAGAAGTGTGTAAGAAAAAAAGTAGGGTGAGTGCAAGAAGTGCAAAAGTACGTACGACATATAGTTATGTAGACAAATCTAATGGAACAAAATAAACAATCAAAACATATGTAAACAGTGAAAGGGACAATAATAAAAAGGACACATGAATCACGATAATTTCAGCTCAGCTAGTCCGAAAGTTAGGGATACGATGTGGACAGGTAATGCTTGTACAGTATAGAAGATTGCGCCGTTATACGCGTTGCAGACCAAGAGCTAAGCTACGTTAGTTAAGCTTAGCTCGCATAGCTGCGCATTTTCCATACATCTGTGCAGACCGCAAACTATGCGAACTAAGCTATGTGAGCTAACTAAAATATGCGAAGCTAAGTTAGTTGTGTATGCCGATGCGCAGCTACACGAGCTAAGTTAAGCCCCTCCCGCTACACCGCACACCCTTTGCACATACTATGCAACACTGACTGAGCTTTGGGTTAGCTGTTGGTGCAGCTATTTATTTCTAGCTTAGCTTAGCCTAGCTTGCTTGGCATAGCTTAGTTTAGCCTTGGCATAGCTAAGTTTTCGGTCTGCAACCGGCTTTACACTCTCTAAGTTACGTTGAGTATTCAAAAGCCTTTTCATAAACGTAAATCCATAATAAAATCATATCGCAGAAAGATATAATATGAATTGAATAAAATCTTCAGATACTTTTATCGCTCTTTATTTCTCACGCCTCGGGATCGCTACGAGAATAATAATGAAAAAGCTACTAAGATATCATATTGTGATTTATTTTACTAGCTTAAGCCTGTGAGTTGTATTGCTATGTATGTCCAGAACTGTTTCAGTCGATTTTGGAGTGAATTATTTGGAATATTATTTTAGAATTAATTGCTTTAAAATAATAATGAAAGAATTGCTTAAAAGGCCGGCAACGCATTCGCGAGCCCTCTGGTATTGAGAGTGTCCATGGGCGGTGGTATCACTTAACATCAGATGAGCCTCCTGCCCGTTTGCCGTCCATTCTATAAAAAAGATGATAGATACCTATAATTTATAATTATATGGCGTTTTCTAAAGCAGTTTTTGCCGCGCACCACCGTTATGTGGAACCAGCTGCCCACTGAAGTATATCCAAACCAATTCGACTTAGGGTCCTTTGAGAAAAGAGCGTATCAATTTTTAAAAGGTCGGCAACGCACTTGCGAGCCTTCTGGCTATGTGAGTGTCCATGGGCGGCGGTATCACTCCGGTGAGCCTCCTGCCCGTTTGTCTCGTATAACATAAAAAAAGCTACTAGGCTAATGGGTGTCAATTAATAAAAAGCAGATTTATGGTCTAAAATCCTATATTTAAAAAATATTTACAATACTTATATCTTAAGATCATCAGTCACATCTTTAAACCCATATAAGAACACTGTTTATAAAATGGAATGTTACGTAATACCTTATAATATGGCCAAATATCTAAAAGTGTTATTTTCCAATAATACATTTAGGAACGTGTTTGAAAAACATTAACATGTTAAAATACTTGAACATTGGAATACTTTAAAACACATTAACAATATTTAGTTCAATAATGACTAGCAAAACTATTAAAATTAAAAATCAAATAAATACGATAGTTGACCATAACCTATGAATACTCATTAACATTAAGAAATAATTCAAATAGGAACACTGCATCAAAATACGTAATGTATACAATATCCGCCATTAAAACGTCTAATATCACAATCTCAGTCACATTTACTACATCACGTTTGAATAATTTCCTTTACGGTTGAATCGCTATCAGTTTTCCCTATATTAACATGGATGGTTATAGCTTCATCATTCTCGGATTTCAAGACGACATCACTCCACTGGACCTCGGCTTTCTTACTGTACGCCTCGTTCTCAATAAGTATTGCCGATTTGGTACACAGCGCTTTACTCTGAAATTCTACTAAAGCGCAGTAATCGCTTCTTTTGCCTTCTGATTTCACGTCTGCGATGTGTCCCAGTTTCCGCCTCATGACTTCGACTTTGACGTGGTAGTTGTAAATGCAGACTTTGATGATGAAAGCGCTTTTTTGGTAGAGGAGTATGATTTTGTACTTCGTCCTGCAGCAGGCCGTTTTCTTCAGTTTCGTCTGGAAGTTTTCTATGAGGATTTTGATCTTTTGGGAGTAGACGGCGATGATGTTGTGGGTGGATTGGAGGTGGGCTGAGAGTTCTTCGAAGGGGACGGAGCAGCAAGTTGCTGTGATCGGACACACCATTGTATCGTGCTTGCATTCTTCTTCGTGTTTGACTCTGGTGTTTGCTGTGAGGAGTTCCGTACAGCCTCGTCTGTGGACAATGAAAAGAAAATTAGTTTGTGTACGTAGAAAAGTTTTTGTATTCTTTTAAGTGCTGCAGCGTTGTGAAAGTAGATAACATTCTAATACCCAATGTCAAGTTGAAGGTGTTAAAACGGCCTTGGCTTGTCACTAAATATGCAATCACATTTAGTATTGAGATTAGACGAATTATACATCAAATAAATTTTCATCTCAAAATTAAATTTATCTTAAAACGATATTATTTTTTTCCTGAAAGTTTTTACAAATTGCAGCTTTAGCGAATAAAAGCTCATCGCTATGAGCTTTAAAATTGAATTAAGAATTATAAAACTGAGTTTCTTGCTTTACAACTTGCGTATACACGCAATTACGCTGTAAAGACGCTTTTAATTTACGATTCATCCGAAAACATTTTTAACCTTTAACACGGCATTTATTATTCAAATACATCTTCTGCAATCAAATACTACAGTGATAAGATCTATAAGTGTATTCAAATATTAACAATTCAGCTTAATAAAATATATCAAGAAATATCTTTACTATTTAACCTTCTCATTAATATGTTTTATTTAGCTATTCGCATACATAAATATGCAATAATATTGTTTTTGTAATATTAAATTCTGAATATTAATTTAAGATATTTTGAAAACATATGATATTCATAATAAGAATACTATATATTTAAGTATCGCAATACCGCGACGAAATGCTGCCAGCAAGGGTATACTGCCACAGGGACTAAACTTTTTAAATTTGTTTCATTTTCTATTTATCCATTTTTAATTATTATTATTACTATGTAGGCTATAAATATGGTACAATATATATTAAATAATAAATACTGTGTGTTAGAGATAGTGTGTCTTAAGGTGAATATTTTGTTTAAACCCAATCAAAATTACATTCATTTGGTATTTTTTATTGTAACTAAAACAGGACTGATAAATTTAGTTTCCAAAAACAGCAGAAGAGCTGGAGAAAAATGGGACTCGGACCTCGTATGGCCAATTCAAAAAAATCTGTGTAAAAGAGTTTTATTTCACCCGCAAAGGAAAAATATCAAAGGTTGAAACATTCGAAACCGCACTGTGAGTGAAACGAAAACATTCATGCATCAGTATACATTTTTAAATGCAAATTTATTTACTTTTCTACGTGTATTAATTTTAGATATGTGCTTACTGTCGAGTCTAAATCACATCCTTTTCCATTTTTACTAAATTGTAAATCACGTTACAACAGTTATTTACAAGTATTCTATGATATTGTTTAATCGCAAATCTATAATAAAACTTTGCAAAACCAGTGCTTAAGCGGATATGACCATATGCTAATTTTTGACGTCGTTCGTGGCGCTACAAGTCCAGTTCATGGCTTCAGATTTCTGTATCTATTGCGTAATCATTTTTCGTATAGGTCAGCCTGTGTTTGATACACGCTTTTGATTTTTAAAGAAATAAAAGTCCTTTGGTTTAGCATGATACGAGCGCACGACCTCTGGGTCCAGGGTCGCACGTTCAAGCCACTAGGCCAACACTGCTTTATGTCAACGTTAATTGCTGACAAAAAAGCACCTAGACTACCTCTATATTTCCTTTATTAAATACAATATAATATTTTCGCTTCCAATAAATACCGTTAACAAACATTTACCTAACCTTCGAAGTAGATAACTAACAGTTGTCAATTGTTTAATCAATTAAACCAATATAAACAAGCGAAATTACGTCAACAGTATATTGTGACTAACAGTTATTTGAACTTAACATTCATATGTTATTGGGATTCAAAAATTTGATGACAATTTTAAATATAATCAATTTTTGAAAAGAGTTAGTTATATGAATTTAATTTCGTAGTCGAATTGAATAGCAAATGTAGAGTTTGTGTTGTGTACCTGATGAGTCTACGTTTTTGTGCCTGTAACATTTATTTTTCGCTGAGAATCAAACTCATGACCTCTAGGTTAAACACCATTATCATGAACCCTGAAGAATGAAAGTTATGACAAGTAGCCGCTGTGTCTATGAACCTTCTTCTTCTTCAGGTGCAACTTTATTACCAAAGGTTGGCTGTTAAATTTGAACTTCCGTGTACCTTGCGCTAGTCTCTAGCTCTTCACCGGATGTGATGCCGGTCCACTCCCGTACGTTCTTGCCTTGAATTTTTCTTATCATTATAAACTGCACGTCATATCGAACTACGCAAAATATGTCCGAGATTTGCGACTTTCTGTATTTAAACAAACATACAGTTTCGTGTCGTCCTGGTTCGTTGAAGGACTGTTTCATTCTTCACTCTTTGGATCTAGCTGATGCATCTATGAAACGATTATTATTTTAGGGTTCGACTCGATCTCCTTATAACGTGCGTTAACCACGGATGCGGTTGTATCGACGTACAATATGTATACAGACCTTGAAAACAGTACAATAAAGACTCCTAGTCATAATCTTAAAACAAATAGAATTACACGCGGAGTAATCTATAGATAATTAACCGGCTTAAACCACTCCCTATCCGAACAAGACACGCTTCTCGAGACTGATGGCTAGCCTCCAGTAAAGCAGAGGCAACAAAAGTAGAAAACCCACTCCAATCAATGGCAACCTCAATTTCATTAGTTACTTTATGACACTATAAGACAGGGAATGCACTTGGCTTTTTATGGATTCAAGCTTTTAAAGCTCATTTCGATTGAGTAATGTTGTAGAATTAGGTCAATATATCTACAATTCTATATACTAATATATATTTATAAGGTTTTTTAATTTCTTACTATATGCCAAAAAAAAATTGACAAATTCTTGAGTTGGAAATATGAAAGCGTGACGTGAAACGTTTAAGTATTTTAAATTAATTAATTACTAAAAATTAACATAAACAGACCTAATTAGAACGCTATTTGTATTGTTTAGGCTCGATCTCGCGCTATTTGTCATTAGAGTCAATTTAGACGAAGGAAAGTACTCGTAGTTCCAACTTATTTTTTAATCTGTTCTCATAAAAACGTCTCACAACAATCAGCATGCCGAATCCGTAAGTATGTAATCATTTTTAAACAGACGGTATAACTTGATAACACAAATGCGATAAAAGCATATATGCTTGCTAGATTGGGTTATAACCTAATCTCCGTGAATTTACGAACACTCAAAGTATTTCTAATTTGCATTTACGAGTTTGCGTCATGCGTTATTTAGCGTATGAGGATAAATATTCTTAATACATAAAGGGTTAAGAAACTTTATAAAAAATAAATCAGTGGCGCTACAACCTATTTAGGTCTGGGTCAGATCTGGGCTGATCATTCATCCATCTAATAGGCAAGTAGGTGATCAGCCTCCTGCGCCTGACACACGCCGTCAAATTTTTAGTTCTAAGGCGAAGCTGGTTTCCTCGCGATATTCTGTCACTGTTTGAACGAATGTTAAATGCGCACATAGAAAGAAAGTCCATTGGTGCACAGCCGGGGAGGGTTATTAGTTCTCCTTGACATATTATATTTTATAATTATAAGTGTCACAGTTAATTACAACAACGCAGAAGAAATTATTTTTGTATATTATTGTTTTGTTTAATTAAGAGTCAAAGAGTTAATGGGTCTCCTGATAATAGTTACTGGTTGGTCGCTCGCTGTTGCGAGACTCCAATAAAAAAATATATCGAGGCCAACAGGCCTTAAGGGCCTTTACAGCTAAGCTCGGGCTATTTTGGCGAGCGTAGCTCAGCCGGAATGGGCGTTTTCCCGCGACTAGCGCAAGGGCGTCTCCCGCAAGACTTGAACCTCGGCTTGTGCTGTCGCAGGGCTATCAATCGCTTAAAGGGTAGGACGAAAGCACACTGGAGTGAGCGAAGTGCGAAGTAAAGATCCTTCCCCGATGAAGTTGGTATTTACCCTAATTTGACTTAGACTATTCTTTGCCGAGCGAGCGGCTTTTAATTTGTTGTTAGCTATCGTGATTTAATCATCCGGATCCGTTAGAAAATGTAGGGGCCTCATACGGGCCTTTTTTGCCGGAGCGACCAACTAGCAAGAGGGCAGTAGGCAGCGAGAAGACAGCAGGCAGCATGAGGAGGTGAGCAGCAGACGATGAACGCGTGCGCCTGTACAGCGCCGAATGACTCACAAGGAGCGAGCGGAGTAGCACGTCCGCACGGGTCGGCAGTTGAGCGCAGATTGTGGTTTTTCGATATGGTGGTATTTTTACTATTAGGGCAGAGTAGGCTCTTGAAGTCATATAGGTCATGCTTGGATAATCTCTGCTGGAAGCCGATTCCACACGTTGGTAGCTTGTCCAATAAAACTTTTGTAAAGCGAGTCATCAAGGATTTCCAGTCCTTGAAGTGACCCATATATTTCACAGTAGCAAGTTTATTTAAGAAATCATACTTAAGTAAAAGAAGTGCAAGCTTAAGTCCCAAACATTCTGAAAGTGTTTTCATAATTCTCAATCGAAACTCTTTGGTTTTTAGAGAACAAAAACCCTTTAACGGCATAAAAATTTTAGCAGCTACGATTATCTTTTGTAAAGACATAGTAGACGACTCATTGGTCTAGTGGTTAGTACCCCTGACTGCGAATCCATGGGTCCCGGGTTCGATCCCCGGCTGAGACGAACATCGATGTGATGAGCATTTGGTGTTGTGCTTAGGTCTTGGGTGTTTAAATATGTATTTATATATCTATCTATCTATAATATGTATGTATATCCGTTGCCTAGTACCCATAACACAAAAGCTTCACCAGCTTAGTATGGGCCTCACCAGGGTGGGGCTGGGGATTGGTGTGAATTGTCTTTAAAAAAATAATAAAAAAAATAGGGAGTGGAAATTTTGATGTGCCTTCGAGATGGACAACATTTATCGCTATAGCTCTTAAACCATATCCTTTAATAAAAGTATTTTTAATTACCCTTATGTTTAATTTTTGAGTAGAATAGATGATGGTAGATGGTGGAAGATAGAAGATGGTAGTTTTACCCAACCTACTAATATATGGAGGCTTTTATGTATAAACCTTGAAAAGCACAAAGTTTATTTGCTCGATATCACACATTTTAACTTGTCAGGTAGAGTCTATGCGGAAAGAGAATCCGCATCGTTGGAGGTCGCAGCAGTGCTAAAATACCTTTTTTGTTGTTGTTGTTGTGTTTACAACACTTACTTCATAATAATTTTGTAGTTATCATCTTGATACTCAATATAATAAAATTTAAAGTATAATATATTCTTTGTGAACTAATAAAATGACGCACAGAATTTTATTAGCTCGCATTACTATCATGCCGGTTATGTTTCCGCTCAGACGCATAAATAAATACCTGTAATTTCTACACGGCAGCATGAGATCATTAATCAGACGTTGAAGGGCCAGGCAGGGGGTGGCAGGAGTCCTTAATACTCCTCTGCACCATGCGCACCGGGTCATTCGACGGGAGCAGCGATTGCACCATACCCCACCACACCATGGGCAGACACAGGGTCCGCAGCACTGAAATATACAAACGAAACTTTACATTTCTTGTGTTATTTTTCAACTTACGGCTTTTTAAGCATTCAAAAGCTAAGAAATAGGTACTGAGACATTTTCCACCAGTTAGAAAGCTTTTAAAGAAATATGTTATGCGGTTTTTCTATTGTATGCATTCAACATTCTAAGAATTGGCTCAAAAAGTACTGGATTTTAAAAATTCTTCCATCATTTGAATCCTTATCACTGATTAATATAGGATATTTTAATTGCATGAAAAAAAAGAATCCCTACTTAACTTACAATAATGTTTGATAGTAAAACAATGTTTTACCGGATTGAAGTTATGTATTTACAATTATTTTTCATAATTTTAAATTTAACCCACAATAATGTTACCTAAGGTGTAACAAAATGCCTATTAAATATATAATAGCATGCGCTGTAAAAACTATTGATAATAGAACAAAAAAATGTTCCACAATGTTATAGAACATATCTTTATCTACAATTTAAAAAAAATGTCCATCTGTGCGAAGCCGGCACGGGCCGCTAGTGTAGCGGACGAAATTGGACGCATACTTAGTAGTCCCAAAAATATATAAAACAACATAATCTTGTAAATGAAAATGCTGTTATTCCGATTAAGTTTCCTGCTTGTTATGCAATGAAGTTTTAATTAAATGTATATATTAAAAACGAAAGGAAATTTATAGTTAGTATTTAATTACGTTTTGACTTAATTTCAAAGTGTATTAGAGCACAGCACAGTTTGAGCAACGACACACTGGAGAATAATCTTATCAAATTTCGAAGCACGTCTAACTTGTATTTTAGAATTTGCATAATCTTTGTTGTGACTATACTTTGTAGTGTAGACTTTGTTGGTGTAGTTGCTTCCAGTAATCTGGAGATTAAGCCATGATTCTCAACCCTGAGGTCGTTTGAACCCTGGCTGTGCAATACCAAGAACTGGCAGTTGAAGTAATTTTAAACTTAATGAATTACGATATTTTATTGAAAGCCTAGAAGTTGTTTAGAGGTCAGCCGGGAATTGATCACTTCACCTCAGATTTAAGTATTGCACGGCTAACCACTAGACCAACACTTTTCTAAATTAATTAAGGTTTACGTAAAATGTGAATATTTCGCATAATGCGTTACACAAGAAACTAGACGGTTCTTGTGTAATTACTAACAAAACGAAGAAATTATTAAAGTAATATATTTTATTTTATGTTTTATTTAATATACAAAGTATTTTAATAAATAAAATATTCATCAAGTCTTATCCGTATCCAAAAAAGTTTTGGAAAAATACCGTGTGACAGACACAAAAAATAAAAGCTATTTCCCATTACTTTTTGCTTACAATTATTTAGAATGCTTTTGTGAAAACACGTCTGGCCGGTTTTTATATTTTGGTAACATTATATAGCTTATTTTATTTGAGAATAATATTGCACTTATATGATAATAATGTTTGAAATCGGTCCAGTAGGTTTTAATACGTTAAAAACAAATCTTTATCCTGTATAACATTATAGATTACATATCAACATGTAATCTGCACATATATTGACCTGATTATGATATTTAATATATTTATTTATTTATTAACACTTCGTTGTATACAGAAGTATGATACAATTGACATAATTAAATGAGAAGGACGGCAACTGGCGGCCTTATCGCTTTCGAGCGATCTCTTCCAGGCAACCACTATGAGTTTAAAAAAAAAATTAGATAAGGTAAGGAAGAAGTGCAAAAATTCATAAGACATTTAAAAAAATCAATATAATTTCTATGTTGTTTTTTTTATTAGCACCCTTACATATCAGGAAGATCTGTGGTCGAAAAGCTAGGCAGTATGAAATCTCCCTTTTCCTAAAAAGGGACTTTCTTCACTTAAAAGCCTTGGCTTCTCCCGCCGAGATCGGGCGACAACTACTCCGGAAATATACTCATGATATATATATATATATATATTGTGTTGTCCGCATATCTATTAATTTGATTTACCTGTAATGGCTCCAAACAAATACTGCACTCGGAATATCTTGATAGTATTTCATCGCAATTGGGACAGGCGCATTGGGCGGAATGCCCCTCTGATTGAGTTTCCAAATTACTCTCCACTAATGGAAGGGATTTATCTGAAAAAAAATATTTAAATAAGGTGACATTGAAATACTAATTTATGTTAATGTGTAGTTGAGTGATCAACGATTATTTACATCCGTTTGTACATACAATTATATTGATTGTGAAGTATACTTGATTTGGACAATTGAGTAGGTATTGTATATTAGTCCAGGATCCATCGCCCATTTTTGCACTTGATTACTATCAAGCTAATTTTCCGTGAGTAGCTTTATTTTGATGAGACGCCCAATAATTTCCTGTACGAAACTCTCGATTGTGGTAGCTAACAGAAGTAGCAAGGATAAAATATGTTGATTTGATGATTCTCAAATATTTATTACTAACTGAATTTTTTTTTGTTAAATCTCAAGACAATTATTTAAATTATTCGAAAAAATATTTGTCCTACAAAATCTATGGTTTGATCAAAGAGTCCCCTCTTTCCGACATGTATCGATAACGAGGTCATCATAAATGATTACTAACCAGCTGATTTTTTTTTTACTTAGTTAATAATTATGTAATTTAACAGACATATTGTCCTACAAATTGCGCGGTACGTTATCCTGGTCCTCTTTTATCAAACCATAGATTTTGTAGGACAAATATTTTTTCGAATAATTTAGATAATTGTCTTGAGATTTAACAAAAAAAATTCAGTTAGTAATAAATATTTGAGAATCATCAAATCAACATATTTTATCCTTGCTACTTCTGTTAGCTACCACAATCGAGAGTTTCGTACAGGAAATTATTGGGCGTCTCATCAAAATAAAGCTACTTACGGAAAATTAGCTTGAAAGTAATCAATTGCAAAAATGGGCGATGGATCCTGGACTATATGTGATACTTATTAAACAAATTAATGACTTTGTACAATATAATGCAAATACAGAGGTCTAGGCTCTGAATATCATTTTGTCCTATTCGGTGTCGAGACCCTTGGTCCGTGGGGTCCTACTGCTATAAGGCTTTTTAAGGAAATAGCAATAAGGTTAGTCGACATCACAGGAAACCGAAGAGCTGGCCACTACCTCGGACAAAGAATTAGTCTAGGGGGAACGCTGCCAGTATCTTCGGAACCTTTAAAAGGGACTCCTTTTATAGTTATTATATTTTAAGATTAGTTATTGTTTTTCTGTGTTTTTATTTATTCCGTGTCTAATACAATTTAATGACAATATTACGCCAGTTGAATCGTATATGGAATAAACGTTTTGATTAAGTCAAAATTATGTAATACAATGAAGCATCAAAAATAAAATAAAACACGTCGTATTGATGCTTTGGTTTTTTTTAAGGCGTCATTTGTTTATTATCTAAGAGTCCGTGCGTATCAATATGCATGATTGATTTTTCACCGATCAACGAAAAAGCCTTCTCCAAGTACGAAGGCGGTGTTTATTTTGTAATTACTTATAATGCAACAACGTCAAGGACACTCAAGTCAAGATCATGATTCAATCATGTTTACTTCATTTACATATTGACACCTTTCAGATATGTTTAATAAGCGTCATTTAATTGCTGTTACCGCTCGGTTAAATATAACGGCGTGGCATTTAAGTCTCATTCTCCAATTATATCTGAACGCCAGTAATACAATCAGATTACGATTATTCTTAAAAGGCTGGCAACGCACTTGCGAGCCCTCTGGCATTGAGTGTCCATGGGCGATATCACTTAACATCAGATGCGCCTCTTGCCCGTTTGCCCTCTGTTCTATCGAATCATTTAATTACTGTTAACGTTCGGTTAAATATAACGGTGTGGAATTGTAGTCTCATTCTCCAATAATATCTGAACGCCAGTAATACAATCAGATTACGATTATTTTCAAAAGGCTGGCAACGCACTTGCAAGCACTCTGGCATTGAGTGACCATGGGCGGTATCACTTAACATCAGGTGAGGTTGTTGCCCGTTTGCCCTCTGTTCTATAAAAAGTGTGCTTTAAACATTTTGAAGACGTAAAGTTTTGTTAGTCTTATATTATTCTGACATTGGCCATTTATTATTGTTACATATATATAGGTATATATATTATGTTCGTTATATCGAATCATGTGCGACGTTTATGCGTCGCGTGCTGCAACGTCGTGCACGTGACTATAAACCGTTTAAGTATAAGTTAGCATGAATCGTACATACTGATCTGATATTGTAAAATCAACATTATTTACATCTTACAGTCCAGATGGATAATGACACAAAAGTTCTTATTACTTAACGATATATCAGCACTTACGTCTGTACGTGTCTGAGTCGTTCATTTACCGTAAACAGTTACTTAAGACATTAAGTAATGTATCTTTTTGTTTTTCAACGCCTTTAGTTGTATGTATGTAATCGATATATTAATCAGATTTTAGGTTAAGATCAGAGTTAATTTAATGGACTATTATTATTACTTATTAAAATACTTTTTTTTCAGTTTTATAGTATTATATTTATATTTTTTAATGTAACTGGAGGCAAACGGGCAGAAGGCTCACCTGATGTTAAGTGATACCGCCCCTATGGACACATTGTCAGAAGGCTCGCAAGTCCGTTGCCGGTCATTTAAGAATTGGTACGCTCATTCCTTGAAGGACCTTTAGTCGAATTGATAATTCAGTGGTCAGTGGTTTCACATAGTGGTGGTGCGCGGCAAAATACCTTAAGAAACGCTCAGTACGGCTATCTTTATAATTTTAACCTAATAAGTTAATTTTATCAAAAATATTGTTAAATTTAACCAGTTCAAGGTCCACAAAACAGTTAAGCGTAACCATTACGTAAGTAGTTTAAAGTAAAAGGCATAACTGGTTATGAAGACTAGACACATGTTTGGTCTCATTCCTAACTTATTCATTGATTACGGAAAATTTTGTTTCATAACATCTGTAGATAGACTCGTTTTATCGGCACATAGTTTTTGTAGCAATAATGCAAATTAGATGTACAAAAATAAAGTTTTTAAAGGTTAAATTCTTATTGTTTTAACTTTAACATATTTTTAGTTTGTTTAATTACACAAGGCAAAATATGTTGTTTTAATAATAAATTTATACACGTGGAATTTGTGTAGTTTGGCAATTTCTGCGTACTCTAGAATGATTTTACATAAAACCGTACTGAATGTACACCGTAAGGCTTAGTGACCCTAGTGATCATTTATTATTAATAGGCATGTTGGCGTTGGTCGTTTTTTGGGTCTAAGGCAAGCCGGCTTCCTCACGATATTTTCCTTACTGTACCAGCGAATGTCAATTGTGATTCGTACTCACGACCTCTAGAAGCAAGAGAAATAACACTATCTGTTGGTAAAAATATTGATACGCCGGGGAATCTTAATTTATATACGCGTTTCAATGTAGATAATTTGGTATATATTGTTAAATGATAAGAAATGAGTAATTAAAAATGTTTAATGAAACAATTTGTCCTCTAAGTCGTCAAAAGTTTATAAAGTAATTAAATATAATTTCCTGTTTTTCTTGTTATCAGACGTATTTTGAGAATAATACCCTTTTCTCATAATTTTAATACAACTTTATAGTTGAGACTCTTACATCTGTATTAATTTATTTTACAGATTATACCAGAAGTTTTATATCGATTTTTGTTTTGTTTGTAGATACTTTGATCTGTCTCAATTAAGTGACACGATCTTTTTTAAAACTTCTTCAAAGTATATTTTTAGTGTTGGATTAAACAAACCCTTTTTAAATATTCCAAAAATATATATATAAAAATCCCCGAGAAAAAGTTCAACATTGAATTAAGTCAGCTTTACAGTTGAAAAGAAACTTTGAAAGCTCGAACGTCCTGTGAAGTTAAGGAATTGAAATAGATTAAGAAAGTCTCTCAGTACTTATGCACCTAATAGTTTTAACTTAAATCTTAGTTGTTATAAAGTTAAATATAAAATTTCATGGTTCAAGTGCTCAGGCGCTAATTAAATATTTAATTGGTAGATAGTACCGGTGACCCCAGAGATGGTGCATTACTCGATTAACGAATATGTATCGCAATACTCGTACAGCGAGGAAATGCTGCCAGCGTTAAACACTGCCACTAGGACCAAACTTTTTAAATTTGTTTTCATTTTCCATTATTTAATTATTATTTTTATTACTATGTAGGTTAAGAAAATTATGTTTAGGTTTTAATAAACGAAATACTTATAAAGCTCATGAAGTTTTTGAAACATGGTCTTTATTATATTACCATGCTAGCTTTATACCACGTTTTATTAACACCGCGTAAGTTGATAATTTACTGAAAACACCTGCTTATTCACAAACGTTAAGGTTCGATTTTAGTGTGCTGTACTGTGCGGCACAGTGTTACACAGCGTACGGCACAAATGTACATATTCTATGGGATTCCAGTGATTTATTAAAATAAATAATAAAATAGTATGTTAATTCATCCTTTAACTAATTCAACATTATAACATATACATATATTTCGATAAAGATAGGGCAACAATACATAACATATAAACAGAAGAGGTGAGCAAAAAATTGTTTAACCCTGGCATTCTTTATAAGTGGCCTAATCACACGACAAGGGGATGAAACCTTTGGTTGCAGAAGTCTGAGAGGATTGATTAGATCCCAGCAGAGGCATAAAAGAAATTACATTTAAATTTTCGCACTGAGGAAACCTTTGGCGACACCGGGGATGAGATAAACGGGGGATATCATAATGTATATTGTCGCTGCGACGTGTGTTGGAACAGCTTCTTCTTTCATTCCCATCTTTCATTTCTGTAATTGAATTCACCAATAATATAGAAGGTTTATTACTTTAAAAGTCCTGTTGACACAAAAGGCCAATACCAATTAAAAACTTGGAACCACCGTAAAAGAATTGGACAATTAGCCTTACGAACAGGTAATCTATAATGATTAAAATTATCCCAAACAGATTATAGTTTTTTTTAATGTCGTGTATAATTATTTGTCTTCTTTCTCTTTATGTTATAGTAATGTTTCATGTATGTATTTGTTTTCTGATAGATCAATACTAGTTGAAGATAAAACTGTCGGTGTTGCGCTTGCGCCTTTAATCTGTAGCGATGGAATCCCATTTGGAATGTTAAAGGTTTGTACTGCGATTTCAATTTACCAGTGCTATAGATATATCTAGATTTCATACAGTCAGGATCGGTCTTGCAATACTCCGGTCACATTGAGTTATGGACTATGTGAGCACTACTATGTTTATTTTACAAAATTATTACATTTACAAAAAGGATCAATTATATACGAAAGGATATAAAACATATTAAATATATTTGACTAAGTAATACCTATGTGTTGTGAGATGGTTTAAAATTGATATATTGATATGTCCTGCGTAAGCAATTTCCAAATAGATCATGGCCAATAACGGGCTGTAGATCAGTTGTTTATCGCAAACGAGGTTGGTATTACAAAAGAATTTATTAACCTAAATCCTTTTGAACTTACTACAAAAGCTCCTAGGAAAAAACTGAAGAATTCCTAAGTGTATTTGTGCAAATACTTGAATGAATGGACAATTGACCGATTTGTCGACGAGCGGTACTTAATGGTTCGGTCCCGAGTCTCGTTCACTCACTCATGACACATTGGGTTTCCTGTTTAACATGTGTCATAGAAAAATTCGGTATTTCGAGACTAAAAATCTTAGATTATTTATAGGTATATTATCTATATTAAAAAAAAACAGTAGCCCTATACATTTTTAGATCTGGGGCTCAAAATTCTGTATCTGTTTCATGAATATTTGTTTTTTTCTAAAGCCGGTTTCCTCACGATGTTTCGCTTCGCCATACACGCCTTACAAGCCATACACGTTAGAAACTCAGAACTCCATTGGTGTGTAGCCGGGGTTCGAATCTACGACCTCGGGTCTCATAGTTGCATGCTAAAGCCCGTACTACTTTTCCGAAGTACGTTTTCGTTACATCATGCTTATAAATTTGATTCTAAGAATTTTAAAATAGTCATATATTTGCTTAAGATAAAGTCATAGGGCGTGAGTAATTTTCGTAGTAAACCAAGTCATTCATAAATGATTTTATAAACAGATTAGATCATTTTATAACATTACCTACTATAACCAGATTTTTAAAGAATTTCATCATGTTTAATATTTAATCTTGGATATTATAACTTTGTTATTTCTGATCATGCTTGAGGTATTTTTACATAAATAATAATTATGTTTTGATGTACCTCACGATTTGATTAAATAATTAGTTAGTTAGTAATATACTCAGTAGTAATAATTTGACTTCAAAATATTTCAGGTTGAAATTGTATTAGAATTATTTAAAAGTAAAGAGTGGCGGAGAGTTTATTGCCAGTTCTTCTCGTCCATTCTACGCCCTTGATTTGAGAACTGGCAGTAAATGTTAACTTCGAATCGTTTAATTCAAACGTTCATAAGTGTACAGATACAATAAGGTACTTAAGTTTTTTTAACTATGTAAAATTTTGCGAGAGCTGTGCTGCTGTCAATGGCACTAATAACTTCAAGTATCTTGGGTGTACTGTAGCGGACACAAGAGAAGAGGAAGTTGACATCCGGCTACAAAGTACCCTCCGTTCTAGTGCAGCTCCTCATAAAATCTTAACGTATTAGTTTTTAGTATTCCTGGTAGGCACACCATACTAAACTCTGGATTTACAAAACGGTTATACAACCTATACTTGGATGCTGACCATTAAAATTTGTTTAGTAGCTGAAAGTTCTGCGGAACATTCTAGGCCCGACAAGGAGGAAGCTGGAGCGTCAGGGAAAACGAGGAGATCAAGGACATTGGCGAAGCCAAAGCCCAAAGACTCCATTGGCCTGGTTATGCGAGATTATTAATGCGAGAAGAAGTGTTAAAAAAAGCGTATACCACTATACCTATTGGCAAGCAGTAGCGCGCGATCCGCAAAGGTGGCGTTCTTTAGTTTTGGAGGTCAAGGTGGTTTTGGGTCGCTGCGCCAGCGGAGTGAATTTCATATGATACGTTTCTTGCAAGATTGGATCGTGCGAAGTACGAAACTTATACCCCATATAATTTGCATGGCCCATTAACAGTACTTATCAGACCTTGTGATTATAATGAATTATTCATAAAACTAATTCTTAATAAAAACACTATTGACAATTAATTATTACAATGCTTCTTAGTTCCGTCACGTCAGCCTTCATAACACTGAGGTCGCTGATCTAATCAAAAGAGTAGAGAAAAATTAACAAGAAAATAATTAATTATAAATTTTGAGTATTTTTATTTACGTAATACAAATTATGACGCTCTGTTTCTTATTTGTGGATTACACACGTATTTTATTATTAGAGCCTACTAGTAACTTGAAATATCAAAGATAAAGTATGACAGACTTTTGCGAATCAAAATAACGTGTAAATATTAAAAAAATATGTATTCCTTGAATACATATGTTTAATAAAAGTACAGATACCTTATGGCATTGACATACATTCGTACTTCCTCTGTTGTACCATTATTTTCATATAATCGTTCTCCTTGTAATTTTTTTATCTTGAATACATAAATACTATATAATTTTATTACTTTTTCGAAAGATTAAGTAATTGTATGTATGGAGATAATGTATTTACTTTAAAAATACTATCTATATTCGTATATCGAATCCGAAAATTAATGATCGTTAATAAAAAATAACAAGCTTGCTTAATTATTATTTCTGGACTAATATAATAAAATTTGTATTGTTTGTTATAAGGTTTATTTTACAATGCAGATAACTTCAAAATAATTTTCTTATGAAATAAATAATAATGTTCAGAGCAAAAGACACAGAACTTTCAAACGTCCATACCTTCTATTTCGACATTTTCACTGCTAGAAGAATCTGAAGTATCATCTTCTATTTTCTTCTCGGTCACAATTGTGACACTGTTCTCTCCACAATCGTTGCTCTGGGACCTCTTGTCCGTCACGGAATGGAACTGTAAACAAATCAGAATTCAAATTATAAATCATATAACATTGGTATAAAACAAATTAATATGAGTTAATTATAGAACAAGGAAGCAACACAAATATGTATGTAATTCGCATTTAATCTGTTGAACTGTTGAATTTTGGCAGTCAAGGATAAGTTGACATGAGATGTTTTTGAACGTGGCTTATTGGCGAATCATTTAGGAAATACATACAACATTTCTGTGAGAGTGTATGAATATATATTAATTTTCAATGGTAAGTTTTATTTTATATTAAAAGGCAATGTGTCGTAGTATAATAATTGAACGTGTATTTTTATTACTAATGATTATAGAATTCAAAACCAGTTTTATAATTGCGTTCTAGTTATTCTAACTTATAATATTACAAATTTTTAATACAAACCACAGCGGTTTTCTAATGCATATTATGATTGTATTATATTATTTTGTAAAATAAAGAAATTTTAAAAAAAATGTGAAAGTGGCGTTCGCGCTGACTTCAAGCTGAAGTACAAGAGATTTTGTATACATTTTAATAAAGTATTTCAGTGTAAATTTAAATTAGGAAAAACTTAAATTGGTATTCAATCATTAACAATAATAATCATTTGTTCGAATAGGGCGTCTTATATTCGGTGGATCAGTTTGTTCGCTAAGCCAATAGCGTGTATATGACTCAATAACAACAAGAATAACTTGACAACAAAATTATCTTAAACAATCCATGACATGACATAACTTAAACAATGTTCTATACTCCTTTAACAGTGTCAAAACAAATGCTTCAACACTTCATAAAGTTTAATGCAAATAGAGTCACTAACGCGAGTTTAATAGTATGAAGTAGTCTTTAGTTTCGTGCGTACGTGATTCATCGCATGGACTAGAAAAATTCTAGAATCTAAAATACTTATCGTTCAAGTTATTACTGTTTAACTATTTTCAGTCTAAAGATTGCTGAACCTTGAGTGTTGTTCAATTAATTGTTATCAATTTATAAAAATCGGTTACGTTTTTGTATATAATAACCGAAACCTCCGGCGTACAATTGTTGCACTTAGGAATCTAGGTGCTATTTAAATATATATAAATGAAAACTCCTATACAATATTCATCGGTTCATTATAAGCAGATGAAAAGGGTTTGAGATAGCTTGGTTTTCATGCGATCTAGTGTTATTTTAGTGACGTATTTTTATATTGTCATAACGTCTATATTTTCTGTCGTATTTAATAAAACACTTCATCTGTTTATTTGTCTACGCTAAAACTTTGTATTCAAATAAGTTAAAGTGCTCGCAATGATTTAGGACTGAGTACAGTTTAACGAATTTAGTTTTTTTCATAAACGAATTATTATAAAATGCTTTAAAATACTTTGTCCTTATTATTTTTCTGTCACGTTAAAATAAATTTGATTAAACGTTAACTAATAAAGGCTAAGGCTTAAACACAGCTTGAATATAGGCTTTAGGACTATGTATTTATTTTGAGTTATATGTGTGACTTCGAATTAAAAAGTGAATCAATAAAAGAATTATAAAATGTTTTAAAAATATATTGCCCGCATTATTTTTGCTGCCACGTTGAAATAAATGCGACAAAATGTTATTAAGGCTAATACTTAAACACAGCTTGAGTATTACCTTAAAACCTTCGTAAGCATAATACGTTATATTAGAATGTATAGTCGAAGGTTAGTCGTGGTCATTGATCTTACTTTACCTTTGACCAAACAATGGTTAGTTTTTGTTAACTTTTATTGATTCGTATAATAAATGTAGATTTTGTGTGTCAACAAAAAGCATTTTATCAGCTAATTTTATTTACGTTTTGAGCTATAAAGCATACGATTTTGGACATTGTAATATGCTTCAGCAGTAAAATTAATAAAAGTTTAAATACTATTCAATTCTGTTTACGATTTTTACATCGGTTGATTTTTTAATTATTTAGATTTTTATTTTAAGTTTGCCAACTTAGGGGATTAATGTGAAGGGTACAAATCATATTTTACCTTGTAAAAACCTTATTCTTATTAAAAATTTATATGCCAATATCAAAAATGTCATCATCCTCACGTACAATAGACATAAAGCTTGTTATCATTACCATGACCCATTAAAACATACCAGGTATTTTCCTCAAAAGTCTCTAATAAAAACATGTAACTTATTTTCCTGGTAAATCTTATGTAGAAATATTTTTTTAAGGTGGATTTACGTTTTACGACAAATTCTAGAGAATAATTAAATTATTTTATATTTTACTAGCTGACCCCACAAATGTTTGTTTTGCCACGTATATTATTTCTAGAAAACATTTTTATAGTTCAATAACAATAACTATCTACAATAATAAAAAATAGGGGATGATCGTAGAGGCATGAAAATTAGGGGTTGAATGTATTTTTGCATTCTGTATCATAATCCTTATCACTTAGGGGTTTGAAAAATAGATAGTAGCCGATTCTCAGACTTACTGAATATGCATAAAAAAATTCATAAGAATCGGTCGAACCGCTTCGGAGGAGTATGGGAACGAACATTGTGACACAAGAATTTTGTATAGTAGATATATTAACCAAAATAAAACGATACAATATATTTGTCACTTTTCATCACAGCGTAAACATAATTTTACTAGAAGAGACAAAGGACACAGTACTTTGGTTAAAAGAGTACATTCAAAAACTAACTTTTTGAATGTTCTGTGTTTAAAAAAATTAATGCGTTATTTACCTCATCTCACCAGTTTCGTAGTATTTGGGTATTATATTAAATTATACATATAAAGTGGCAAGTAAAATATATTATCAAAGAGCATATTTTTTAAATTGAAAATTTTTGGGGTCAGCCTCATGGTATCTCCAATTTTGAATAAGTTTGACAATAAATTATTTTGGTGAATTTAGCTGACGGTTATATAAACAATATTGGGAATGTTAATTCATTTTCAAGTTAAAAAAACTACTATTTGAACTTCCATGAAAAAGCTTTCATACATTATTTACAAAGTTCAAAGTTCGATTATTCAATTAATATTTTAATGAACTTTTCAAATAGAAGGGTCATGTCCCGAATGAAGAGAAACTTTTAACAAATGAATTTTTATTGATATTACGATCGAGTTGAATCCTTTTCAATATAATCTGATTAATTAAATCACATTATCAAAAACGAAAATGATATTTTGACTATATATTTTATAATTATTATATTTTATTGAGCTCGAACTAAACTAAAAAGTCAACTTTAAGATATGTTCCTCTTTCGAACACTTACTATTCCTTCTGTGTCAAGCACAGACACATGATCATCTACTTGCCTATTAGATTGACATATGATCATGAAACAGATACCAAAATCTAATGCAGACAAAAAAGAATTATAGCGCCAAGTGGCTAAAACACATATGTGTTACGTAACATAAGCAGGTAAATCGTAAGATGCATTCTTTATATTTTTTTCGCACTAATACATTGGAGGATTGTATTAGCGGATTTGCGGAAATGTGTCTAAATCTTTCGCAACGATATGCTAACTTCTCAAATCATGTCAGTATTAAATTCATTAGCAGGGCGTTGAATAAATAAAATATTGGAATATTCTGGTTTGAAGTACTGACCACGGCTGTATGGCATGATCTTAAAATGATTAGATCACGATTTAGTTACTCAAACAATTTACTTCAACAAACCTAATAGAGTAACGATATATTATATAAACAGAGATTTATGTTCTTTATCAAGGCTGTGAGATCCGTCATACACAGGTCATCCCAATGAATATACCTATATTTTTTTTATATAGGCAATTCGGTGATCAGCCTTTTGTGCCTGACATACGCCGACGAAATTTTTGGGTTTAAGGCATGCCGCATGTACAATCAGAAAAATACAGTCGGGGTTCAAACCTACAACCCCTGAATGGGAAGTCAAAGACAGAAAAGCATAGAGCCGACACTGCTTCCCAAACCTTAACCCCTAGAGAATTTTTGAAGTCAAAACTTAGAAGCATAGCTGAACACTTTTGTATAGGCTTAAAACTTTAAAAACATTTTTGGACTGATGCTGATCGAAAAGCGTAAGATCTAGGGGAGGAAGCAACTAGTATTCCCTCTTCTCTACCGTGAGTGTCTGAATTTTAGGCGGCAAAGGCGATTAATATTTTGTTTGTTTTTAAAATTTTCGTGTATTAATACAGCGTTCCTTTATAACCGCCCGTTTGTTGACTGCTGATTCAAGCTAATTTAAATATACTGTTTAATTCTTAATTGAATTGTTTAAATTATTTACCTATTACGAACTTAATGAATCTATTAATAAAAAAGTGATGATGAAGTAGTAAAGCAAATGAGTGCGTCTTATTTTACACTTAAATATGTTCGAATCAAAACTGTTTGTTACTTACTCAGATTATATGGACCAATTTTATAGTTGAAAAATTTGCGATGATGACTTAATACTAGTGGCGTAAAAGCTCGTTATGGATGGAAGTTGATTTTTTGAGAAAAACTTATGTAATATTTTATAACGATATATATTAAAATAACAACATATAAATTGTCAGATTTATGGACATAGCCCAATTTAAACATTGTATTGCCGTACCTCATAAATGAGAGTACTTTGTTATACTTATAATTAAACACAACGTTGAAGATCGAAGTTTTCACTTCGCCGGCAAACCCCCGGAGTGCTCCCGTTGTTAATTTCAGCACGTTACGTTCAATGGGAAAGTCACTTGTTGTTTCCTCACCGGGAGTTGGATTTCCATCAAGGAATTTTTTTGATTGTTCAAATTTTCGTTTAAAAAAGGTTCTTTTAATGTATGCTGATTAAAGCTTACTTTAAATATTTCTTAGACTTAACTGTATGTTAAAGGGGCCTATGGCATAGTAGATTCTTTAATTGTGTGCATGTTAAAGGTTGATTTTTTTATGTTACTAGAGATTAATTAATCGGGTTTAATAGCAGGAATTACGCACAGAACAGTGAGCCACAGCTTTGGAGTTGACAGTGTTTTTAGTTGACATATTTGAGGAGGCCTTTACCAGGAAGGGGTTCCGATCGACGCCCTTTTGTGGGTGCCTTGGGCTATGCTGAGGAGTTAGCATATTCTTTAAACAATTATCAACAAGTAAGACCCCTGTGAATATTATAATTTGTTTTTGGCATGTTTGGAAACGAACTGGTCCGTTTTGTTTTGCTGATTAATATTTTTAATTTAAAAAGTAAATTCAATAGTAAATTTATCGTCGAAATTATTGGTGCTACTACTACTGCTAAGTACTAGTGCTAAGATCTATGAAAACTTATTTTCATTCATATTGAATGAGGTTTGAGATTAAGAACTTGTAAGAATACGCCACGCAAAAACTATGGAATATAAATTTAGTACAATGTTTAACTCAACGTTTCGAATGCTTCACAGAAGTCATGGTCAGCGACATTTACATTAATTGAACTACCATAAACCAAAATCGACATAGTTTTTATCTCTGGTTTTTAATAGAGGTCCTTAATTGGAAATTCCGTCTTAGATACAAATTGTTTCGTTTATAACGGTAACATGTGTTCACGTAAAAAGCAGTGACCTTATTATACTTAAGAAATTTTGTCGAACGGATTACGCGAAAACCTTTCAGAGAGAGGCGATGTCTTTATTTTAGTTTGAGATAGGATTTCGAGTTTTCTCTAAGATATTGGCATTATAACTTGGGGCATATATCTGGACGTCTTTTGTGCCTACAGAAAGAAACGTTTCGCCGCGAATCGAACCTTGGACCACGTGGTATGCCATGTGCTATCAGTCACGTAATTAAACCCATATACGTTAATTTGTTTTGGTAATTTAAAGGTTAACAAGGTTTACATATTGTAGAACAAAATAGCTCATTATACGAGTCAAGGACTTTGTATGACTGCATGCTATTATAATTTAAACTTTATCACAAGTACAAAGAGTTTTATCTTCCTTGTGCGTTAATGACAATGCATCTTGCGTAATTGTCGCCTAAAGATATGCAAGGAATTTTTGCATTAAGAAACTGCATATTAAATACAATGTATGAAAAACAAATATTACGAATCTTCAGAAATATTCAAAAAATCAAAATCAAAATACGTTTATTCAATTTAGATGCTTCTTAGAGCATGCTTATGAATGTCAACAACGTTTACAAAATTCAGAAAGAGCAAGACTAGCCATCCGTTCGCAAAATACCAGGAGGCCTTGTTCTGAGAAGAACGGGGAAGAAACTCAGCAAGTTTGCCTCCCCTTATTACAATTATTCAAAGGAAAATGTCATAAACCACAACGTCATTTAAATTACATAAGTAAAAAAAATAAAAAATCTGTTCTGTGATATACCACATTCACCAATTATGTGTTCACATATATATATTAAAAAAATAACACGTTATTACAGACTTATATTAATCGCTGAACATATATTTTAAGACGTGTGTGTATGTACGGTTCCTTGGTCAGGGGCGCTTGTAATAATTGCTTGTTACATACGTTATGCTGATTAAAATGTTGTAGATTGCCCGCGTCCGGCTAGACTTGGAGTTAAGTCCGATTTTGATAGCCGCGCCTAAACTAAGAGAACCTGAGCGAGCAAAACAGCCTTGACTCGTACGTTTGAATGTAATAACAATTATGTTGGATTTAGTGGTCTCGCTTACCTACTACTATATAATTGATGGGCGAATGGTTGTAGAACATTACTTAAAACAAAAGAATTTTAAAATATATGCCATGAACGTTAATGACAAGCTGAATTTCTCTTAGTTTATTAATTACATTTTATTATAGCTCGGGCGAGTATTTAGACCATTAGTTCGGTTCAAAGATAATTTATTTCTCAGAGAATTACATTCACTTAGCGATAAAATTTAGGGTAAGTTAGTTATGTACATTGTGTTATGAAATTATTTGAAAATGTTTAACACCTAGTTTGACACTAATTATAAATAACTTAACTTAATATTATGACATAATGTTACTGTTCTTATTATATGATAGTATAAAAATTATTATAAAAATTTGCTTGCCTATTTGTGTATGGCTGATTGTGCGGATTTTTATAATTAATCGATCTAATTGTACTTACAAATAAAAACTCTTTCAAATAAATAAAAATCTTTGCAAATAAACGATTTATTATTATTATCAATGTTAAATATGAATACTATTGTAATAATAATAATAAAGATTACTTTTTGGAGATATTTTTGTACCACATGGACTGAAGAAAATACAAAAATAATTAATTAAAAAACAGTTTTGCAGTTTTTTGACTCATTATGTATGATTGAAAATTATTTATATATTAAAAGCTCACCGATTTCCCAAGCAATAACATTTTGTACTCCCTTCGCAAACTCCTGTAGTCCCTGCTGCCGGATCCAGAATTTTCATACAATGCCACGTATTTACGCATTCTTAACGTCACTTTCGAGTTAAGTATTGCGATAAACAGTTTAGAAAGCCCTATAACCGATTCTATTGTGAACCGACAAAAACATCTACCTTGCAAAACCGTTCACAATTCGGCGGTTTTTTCGAGATTTTAGACACGACCAATCGAGGTCTAGTAATGGAATCGACTAAATATTTGGACTGATAAAAACTATGAGAACACTTAGGAAAAGTCATTCATTGTTTGAAAGACAATGCGTTATTTTGTCTTGCGGTTATAAGGTTGCGCATACGCAGTGACACACGCTTCTTAACTCAATGTAGGTAATAATATGGTAACACGTATATTAATACACGAAAGTTATGATTAGCCTTTGGAACCTGAATGAATTATTTCCAATAACCAAGTTTGTAGACAATTACAAACAAAATATAGACTCGTATTACTTATTAAATCCGTGGTCGTCGTGGTCAGCAAAGAAACATCGGACAATCTCATCCAGTTTTCAGTCCAGCGCCTCTTTTATAACAGTGTATTGTTTTGAGGTTGATGAGTCTTTCAGATGATCGGTCCATCTGGTTGGTGAACGGCCATGTGATCTTTTGCATTCTGTGTTACCAACCACAATCAGTTTCTTCAAGTTCTCAGTATGGCCGAAATATGATATATTCGCTGTTGGGATATGGTAGACAGGAGAGTCCATATGCGGAATTAGGTCAGGATCAATGTATTAGTGCACGCTACGATACTTACATAGTGACTCTTCTTCTTTGAGTTTCTCTCCATTAGTGGAGGCCTGTGCCAGATGCACCAAGACCTGTCCACTCCCTAACGTTGCGAAGCCATGATTTCTTCCTTCTACCAACACGCCGTTTACCCTGGATTTTACCCATGATAATTAATTGAAGGAGGTAGCGGTCATGGCGCAACACGTGATCCAGGGAACAACTTTCTGTTGTTTAACTGCATAAGTTTTTTCGACATTCCATCTCGTTTAAGAATACGATAGTATAAAACATGATTTCGATAAAGTTAAATAAATAAAAAAGTCAAAGGGCCTGTATTTTTTATACGATGATGCAGACGCTTTGTTGCGTTTGATACTTTGTCACCCATTTTAGCGACAGTTGCCTCATTTACATTCGCCTTTACACGCACACGTGACGCACATCCCGTCTCATACCAAACACTTCCGGAAAGTGAATGAAACTCTTTGTTTACAACAACTCTGTTGTTTACGGAAACTACAAAATATGTCGTTTGTTAGAAAGGTATATAAGTAATGGAAAATCTTAATGTAACCGTTGAGTTAACTTCAGCGTAAAATGTTAATTAAATAAATTCAGTGACGCTACAACCATTTTAGATCTGGGCCTAAGATTTCTTTATTCTCTTTCATGATCATTTGTCAATCTAATGGGCAAGTAGGTGATCAGCCTCCTGTCGACGATGTCAAATCAAGTCAAGTTAAAATAACTTTATTCATATATAGGTAAACAAGTACACTTATGAACGTCAAAAAAGAGGTTATATTAATTCTAAATTTACATTTACTACCATTTCGCAAGTCAAGGTATGTTACATGCGCACATAGAAAGTCCATTAGCGCACAGCCGGGATCGAACCTACGACAATCAGTGATGAGAATCGCACGCTGAAGCCACTAGGCCAACACTGCTCTTGTGGTAAATTAGTGACGATAAATAAATATTGCATTTTAATCGGAACAATAACCTCAATGATATAACATCATGTCAACACTTTGTTATATAACGACAACGGTTTGAAGAGAATAACAAACAATGAATTTAGAATGATACGCTTATATATATTATACTAAAACCATTTAAAATCAATTAACGCATACTATATAGATAGTAGTATATATAGCTTGGGCGTTATCGCTAAGTCTTTGCAGTCACAACAAATGAATGTTCGTAATAAGTATGTTAATTATAATTCAGTGGCGCTATCCTTCATCGTCTTATGTATTTGTATGTGTGTTTCATGCCTTATGTGACATGTTGATTTTATGGTTTAGAGTCGTTTCCTTGGCAAATTTTTTTATATCGTAGAAGAAAGTGTCTCATAGAAAAAAATCCAATTGAATGCGGCTTCGAATAGGTTTTTTGCTATGCCTCTCAAATCTCTGAAGCTTTATAATTATTTAGACCGTTGTATCAACTTCTTATGAATCTTTCTGTGCTCATTTTTTGATAACGAAACAGCTCTCTCTTAAGGCAGTTTTTGCCGCGCACCACCACTATGTGGAAGCTGCCCGCTGAAGTATTTAACGAAACAATTCGACTTAGGATCCTTCAAGAAAAGAGCGTACACATCTTAAAAGGCCGGCAACGCGCTTGCGGGCCTTTTGGCAATGTTAGTGTCCATGGGCGGCGGTATCACTTAATATCAGGTAAGCTTCCAGCCCGTTTGCCTCCTGGTTGCATACTAAAAAATAAAATAAACAATCAAACATGCTAACATTATTTGTTATTCAAGTCCTTCAATTCCTTTAGAGTATCATTAGTTTATCTTAATGGCTCTTAATGTGTCCTCTTGCAATTAATTGGCGCCAAAATGATCGGAATATCTTTAATTTGACGGAAATTGTGTTAATAATTGAAAACAAAAATAACTTAAGCAGATTTTAATATTTGTGATGAAATAGAATAATTATTTATTGATTTTAAAAATTTAATCGGAATTCTGGTTTACGTGACAGAACTAGATTCACTTTCGTAATAGTATTTCTCCCGTTATACCATGGCCTGACTTGTGTCAGGCAGATTTGTCTTATTGATGATTTTTTTAAGACCAGCCTTTTATCCCTACCAAGCCGGAATAACCATTATTTATGGTTATGGTATTATAACAAAAGGGATCGAACTTTGCGTGCACGGCATATGTACCTCAGAGGTAAATTGAGCTTTCAGCATAGCAATTCGAAAAAACCTTCCGCAATAACTAGTGATGATATTTTTTCACAATACATTTTGTCCAGGTACGTCCAGTATATCAAGTGTAACAAATTATTTACTATAAAATACTATAAAAATAGCCTGTATTCCAGTTCTACATAATCAGGAATAGCTTAAGTTTATGTTATTATATTTAATATTAGTACCTTCACGATCGCCGACAGGCCTCTTCCAAATTCATTTGTCTCATCTTCGGTATTATTTTGCAATCTTTCCCCGCTAGCTCTTTTATTTGTTTTCCCAGGTCTTTTTGTTAAATTATTTATTATAAATGCATACATCTTTCTTTCTTTGTATGAATAGTTGCGACAGAAATCATAAAGTTATAATATTAACACATCAAGTTCGATGACCTAAGGGATCCTTATAAGCAAATATAACGGGTTATGTTGTCCAGTTCATAATTTTTATAAAAACCATATAACCGTTAGCCAATACCTTGCTTGTGAAATTACTTACATTTTGAATTATGAGGGAGGTACAAAAATAATGTCAAAATATGCGGGAAAACTTCATCTATAAAAATGAATCGCAAAATGTGTTGGTAAGCGCATAACTCAACAACGCCTGGACCAATTTCGCCAATTCTTTTTTTATAATATTCCTTGAAGTACGAGGAGGTTCTTACGGAGAGAAAATTTAAAAAAATTGAGTTGCGGAAAACTTGAATTTAAAAAAGTTGTGAGAGGCGGTACGATGTTCGCCAGGCCAGCTAGTTACAAATAAAACATCAACCGATACTTATTATAAACAAGAGTGAGAGTAGCTTAAGGTAAGATTCTAAGTTGAGACTTACCGTGATCAATGACTAAAATTCCAATAAATTTTGATTTCCGGAAGTCACACTTAGTAATGTCTCGAATCACCTTTAGCGCTGGCAGCAATTTCTTCGCTGTTTTGCCATACATATTAGTTGAGCAAGGAAAGCACTATCTACCAGGTGCCAACTAAGTTTTCAATTAGCACCTGTGCACTTGTACGCCACGGCCCAAAGTTTGTCTTCTCCAAAGAGAACAACAAAATCAAAGTTGGAGGAAAGACATTTGGGCCATTTATTATTTTATTATTCACTTATTATTATTACGCAAAATTAGACATATTATAATGCTAACAATTAAGACTTCGTTCAACCTATTTCATAATGAACGCACCCTAATACAAGATGTCCAGACGATTATTTCTGGACCGCGTGAGTCAGTCGGTGTGTCATCAATGTGTTTACATCCCAGATCCGGTGCGTCCCGATACTTTGAATGGTTTTAGTTTGTGGTATCCAATTGCCTAGACAAGTTAATGCGTCTATATAGATACCGCAACGCTAGGAGATTTTTCATGTTTTGTAAATAGAAAATTTTAAGTCGTTAAATTTTTTTTTTAATAAAAAAAAAAGGATTTTATGTTGGGGCAGAATTCTCATCTGATGTTAAGTGATACCGCCGTCCATGGACACTCAATGCCAAGGGCTCGCGAGTGCCTTGCCGGCCTTTTAAGAATTGGTACGCTGTTTTCTTGAAGGACGCTAAGTTAAAATGGTTCGGAAATACTTCAGTGGGCACCTGGTTCCACATAGTGGTGGTGCGCGTCAAAAACAGCCTTAAAAAACGCTCAGTTGTGGAACGGCGGACGTCGAGGTGATATGGGTGGAATTTCGTATTCTGCCTCGACGTCCGATGGTGAAACTCAGCAGCTATTAATCCGAACAACTAAATACGTATATGTCACTTCCTTGCTTTAAACTGCTAATTTTAATTTCCGATGATAAGGAATCTACTACAAGATATAAAACTGTATAACAAGCTTTACAAAGTAAAAAACAGTCACTTCCCGCCGTTCACGCATATCTACTACTTAACTACCAGTTAAACGATAATTAAATATTGATATTCGAATCAGATAACTAAATTGTTTCAAACATCCGCTGATGTATTTATATTCTGTGTTGAAACTGTTTAAAATTCTATCCTAGATAACTTAAAGAATCCAAATTGCATACATTTACGTCGAACACTACTTTGGGACATATTTTATGTCCCCATTAACATACAATGCACGTGACCACATGTATTTTGTTTTTGCTTCCTATTATTTTTAAATTTTTACTATACGAGTCAAGGCTGTACATTTTGCTTATTCAGTCTTTCTTAGTTTTATAAGCGTGGCGATTTAATAAATGGTCGGAGTTACGCCCGAGAGTATAGCCAGACGTGGGCACTCTCTTCTACGGTCGATGCATTCACTCGTTACATAGCAATTAACATTTCATTATTTCGCTTATATTCTATTGTTGTACGCGAGTGTTAGAGGAAAACTAAAATCCTCTATTATTTAAAGCACCCCGATGACCCAGGATTAACAGAAGAACGTTTAATTGTGTATTAAGATATTATGTTTCTTCGTTGTCTTAACTAAGAATGTTGTTTTAAATAATTGTAAGCCAGTTTCTCATTAAGTTATGACTGTTTTTTGTTATTTTAAAACTATGATATTTCCTGAGATAACGTATTTATTAGTAATCATAACAATCAAGTATACAGTATTTAACCAACATAGTATTAATAAACTGGCTAAATTCACAAGAATTAAAAAAATAACATTAAATTTATTTTATTTGTCCAGGAAAGGGGGGGGGGAAACGGTAATTCCCCCAAAAAAGGGGGGGTGTTATAAAACGATTTAAGTTTTCTTGTTTTGTTTAAAGTTCTTAGTTTAATTTTTGTAATAATAAGTTTTCTATCATGTTAAGTTACTTTAAGAATAATGAAATAAATAAATAAAAAAACGATTTTGATTATGCTATATTACTGGTTATAAATTTACACATAAAAATAGCATTGTAACTACTTAGCAATTCGCTAGTTATAGATAATTATATTATTATAGTTGATAAAGTCTGGTGCAAGTGGCGGTGTGTCGTAACAGACGGGTTCCGAAATCTCCGGCGCGGTCGATTGCGTGCAAACTCGTATAGGATTTACTAAGATATTGAGCAATTTACAGTCACTTGGTGACTTCGATAATCCTCCTTATAGTATATTGATTTATTTAAATACGATACATTTATAGAAAAATAAATAACATAATACATAAAAGTTATAAAGGATACAACGGGCGGCCTTATCGCTAACAAGCGATCTCTTCCAGGCAACCATAGTAAGGAAAAGAAACGAAAAAAAAACATATGATAGGTTAAGTGCAAGAAGCGCTTTGCAATTTTTATCAAGTATGGCTTTTTTTTTCCTCCATATTTTTAGATAACTTTTTGTCTTGAGCAACATTTATACAGTTTTTTCCCGCTAGTTCACGTCACCTGTCTCTCTTTTCTTTTGTCATTCATCTCTTTCCAGTAGGCCCGGGCCATGTTGTTGCTTCAAGTGTCCATCTTTGATCCAGAGCCCGATATATAACCTGTTCATATCTATTTAATCCAGGAGCTAACAAGTGCATCTGTAAGTTTCGTTTTGTTACGAATGTCAACATTTCTTGTTTTTTTATTCTTCTCACCTTTAAGAAGCTTCTTTCCATTGCATTCTGCCAAGACAGGATATTCTTGTTGTTTTCTTGCCCTTAAGGTTTCTTTAATACCTCTGATAAATACGCTAGTACGTCAGCCGCTTATAAGTTGCAATATAATGCAAATATTTACGCTATATTTATTTTTGAAAAGCACTATTTGAAGTCGATATAACCATGCTTTTGTTCAGCGTTTAAATGTTTAGATTATCTGTGTAACAATAAACATTCTTCCTGAATCGCATCGGGGCTTTTTTCACATGAGTGTGTTCTATGATAAAGATACACCAAAACTTAAAAACGTAATATAAATTGTCTCTTAAAAATGTTTTTATAGTTGACCTTCATACAAATTATTGAGTGGTTTAACTGGTTGTTTATGTGGCTTCTTTCGATATACCATCTGCCACAGCTTCCCACAGGATATCGTTAATTACTTCCACCTGGCTGGTCCTTATCCATACGTAACTCCATATAACTATTCACAATATGCGTTAAGTCAAGGCTCTTTTCGTCTAAATTAGTCGTAATAAATTGAATTTTGAAAAGCTAAGATTTGAACATACAATAACTAATGTTTGCGCTTTAAATATTTTATTTGTTAACAACCCTATATTAAAAACCCAAAATGGCAATATATAACTCGTTTTGGTCTGAATGTCACACGAGCCACTTACGATCAACAAGATAAAAAAAATCTATTATCGAAATTTAAATTTATGAAGTATGTTGCACCATACTAGGTAATATTGTGTATTAAGATTTGGTCTGTATATACTTTAATATTTATAAGCTTTGATTTCCACTTTTTTTTAATATAATAGGGGGGCAAACGAGCTTGCGGGACGACCAAAAAGGGCAGTCATCGCAGCCCATAGACACCCATTTTTAGTGGGTGCGTTGCCGGCCTTTGAGGAGCCATTAAAGTGTTCTATCTCTATTTTTCGTATGAACTGTTTGCACTGTTTAAACTACAGTATCATCTGACTCTTTTCATCACAGCGAAAACACAATTTGACAAAAAGAAACGAAAGTATTCTTTATTTAAATGAGTGCAATCTATCGTGTGATATTAGAGAAAAGGGGCTGATAATGTAATGCAAAAGAGCAAACGACGCGACGGTGCGTTCAGCGTTGGTTGTGATTACCCAACAGCATTACTCGCCCAACAGGCGATAACATAACATACGTGATGACGTCCATTTGTCCAGAGCTCCTCTTTCGTCTTTTGTTTTACACCGACAGGGAGGCTTTTCGACCACTGGGCATAAAGCACAAGCAATTTTCACGATAGAGTTACGTAATGTCTGTCAATACTGATAACCTAAGTTGTCATAAAATACCTAAGCAATACATGGAACATGACATATTGTGCAAACTTTGTGCAATAGTCTAGCTATTTCAATGTCTTGCAAACAAAGTTTTCCTTATTGTATTGACCTAAATATTTAACTTGTACAATAGACGGGACTATAAATGCCCTGTAAGTTATTTCTGTAAAGCAGTATTGGCACTAATTACTATACCTTACAACGAAAATCTATATACTTATTAATTAATAATACAGAGTGATATGGTAGTATAACATTCCAAATTTAAACCAAGACGGCAATCGCTTTGCAGAGTAAGTTTAATGATGGGACAGGAACATATGTATGTTATTGTATATTATGTAATAAATGGATTCTAGGTAAATAATTACAAGAAATTCCATACACTGTTAGAATTCCTATTGCATTCCTCAGCTCACATGACAAGTTTTGCTAATTCCTGCATCTAACATTACTGACCGTATTATGTTTGCCTTCATGGCTTAGTGGTTAACGTTTAGCGTATAAATAAAACCTTTGATTTGAATTACAAAGTGGACGTATTATACAAAAAAAAACATAAGATTTGTGTGATTTGGTTGCTTGGAAGAGATCGCTCGAAAGCGATAAGTAAGCCAGTTTCCTTCCTTTTCATTTATTTATTTATGTTTCGTTACATTAAAAGAAAAACAAATAACATAAATTAAAGTAAGTAAAGTTCAAGAAGTGCATAATCAAATCTTATAAAAAAATTACAGATTCACCAACCTTAAAATTAAATACAATAACAATTTGATAAAATAAACTAAAAAATAAAAGTTAATCTCACGGTTTCATGAATTGCGATGCAATACAAAAGAATTACAGAAGTCACGTTTGAGCAGGTTAGGATATGGTTAAGAAATGTTTATCTAGAAGAGTTTTAAAAGATGTTAGGGAGGTAGCCAATCGTATGGAGCCGGGCAGAGAGTAAACGAATTGCCTATGAAGGATGAGCTGTGAGATGGAATTTTCAAAAAGCATATATGACGTAATTAAATGCCTATCGTTTTAAGATAAATAAATAAAAATAAGATTCTTTAATAGTTTTTTTTAATCCATTCGCAAGCATGGAGTCAGTGAAATTTTGATAAGTGTCATGTAAATAGTATGAAAAATCGTTAATTTTAAAATTTAACTAGAAACATGTCTCCAGTAAAGCCATAATGACTAGTTATCGATAAACAAGGTATGTTCGAACGGATGTGTGTAATAGTATAGGCTGTGAGGCTTTGACCAGAGGAAATAATTATGGGAATCACGGAAGTGGTATAGTACATCCTATATTATCTATGTGAATATAGAATATTTATAATTTTGTTCTATGTAGAAATAAATCTTACATAAACATCTCTTGGGCTATGGCCCAAATACAATATGACAGGAAGAGACTTCATCATAATGAAGAGAGATAGAATTAATAAAAATTACTAATACCGCTGTTTTACCTAACCAGCTTGTCTCTCTTTATCAAAGCGTGAATATAATCTAATAGACAAATGATTTTAATGTGAGTTGAGCAGTGTTGGCCTAGTGGCTACAGCGTGCGACTCTCATACCTGAGGTCTTAGGTTCGAGCCCCGGCTGTGCACCAATGGACTTTCTTTCTATGTGCGCATTTAACATTTCCTCGAACTATGAAGAAAAACATCGTAAGGAAAACCGGCTTGCCTTAGACACAAAAAGTCGACGGCCTGTCAGGCACAGGAGGCTGATCACCTACTTGCCTATTAGATAATCGATGATGATTTATGATTAATAAAACAGATACAGACATCTGAGGCCCAGACCTAAAAATATTGTAGCGCATCTGGTTTATTTTTTATTTTATGTCATAATAACTGTCAAAACATATTTATGTGTACTTAATAAATTTAATTCAATACCGACTTGACTACAAATCGATTAAAGTAAAGCATTAGTGTGACGATTCAAACCTTTTTGCGTCATTAATGTAATTTATCGCATTATTTTATAATCAAAGGATTTAGAAAAAACTGTTTTATTATGTTATAATGAACGTTTGAGTTAGTCGTGGAATCTCCAATGACGCATAGCCTATACGGAAAAATTGTTGGGAAAAAGTGTCGGGAATTGATTTCGGAACCTCCATGTATACAACCAACACTCAAATACAAAAAAGTATCACTTATATTGTTAAAATAAACTAAAAAAATCCCTTTGAGAATATTAAAAACAGTTTTTTTTACATGGCGTGTTCCGAGCTATTTCGTTTTACCACTACTACAAGGATTGGTGAGGTTACTCGCAACAGTTTCATAGTATTAGCAACAGATGCATTTAACATGTCATGGTAGAGCTACTAAGCATAAAAATGGCATATAAGTATATATGATATCCATAGCGCTGAATCGCCTGCATCATGAGCACACGTCACACACACACCCACACATACATACCCTCACTTTCACACCATCACACAAGACAGGCGAATTAGGTATTACGTATTTAATTTTTCCTTTTGTAAATGTTTGAACCTTTTTGTATATATTAGTATTCCATCTTTGGCTGTATGTTTAGTATAATTGATTTTTGTTATATGTTAGCTGTTGGATTACAAAATAAATAAATAACAACTTACAATATAATATTAAATTAATAGTCATATAAAAACTTAACGAATCTATGCAACGATTAATAAATAATCTACAATTTACTGTTATGTTATGGTAATGACGTTAATGTTGACGTCGATTGATGATATGTCGTATTCGCTTTTGATTTGAATCTTTCAAGCAGTTTAAACTCTTACTCCTGGGGTCGTAGGTTGATTTCCCGGCTGTGTACCAATGGGCCTTCTGTCTATGCTCTCGCTGGTACGGTGAAGAAAAATATGTATCGTGAGGACTGACATTCTATACACACTGTCGACGGTGTGTTTCAGGCACAGAAGGTTCCACCTATTAGAAATGATTACGCAACATATATTGCACCGCCATTGCTATGTATATGTACTTTCGTTTTAAATTAACAGACTTTCAGTATCTAGTAGTTTATTGGCATTAGGAAAAAATTACTATTTACTTATTAAATTTCTTAAATTATATTACGGAGTAGCCCTGAAGAGCAGTGTTGGCCTAGTGGCTTCAGCGTGCGACTCTCATACCTGAGGTCTTAGGTTCGAGCCCCGGCTGTGCACCAATGGACTTTCTTTCTATGTGAGCATTTAACATTTCCTCGAACGGTGAAGGAAAACATCGTGAGAAAACCGGCTTGCCTTAGACCCGAAAATTCGACATCGTGTGTCAGGCACTGGTGGCTGATCACCTTCTTGCCTATTAGATTTAAAAATGATTATGAAACAGATTTAGAGATCCAAGACCTAAAGAGTTGTAGCGCCATTGATTTATTTATTTAGCCCTGAAAGCTTAAAGCCATAAAACTCTCATAATAATGACGTGAATGTTTATATTTGTGTATTAATAACGTTTTTCATTACGGCCTCATTTAGTATGCAAAAAATATTCGTAAAGGATGGTTTTAATCAACCAAGTTTATGTTAATGTGTACAATTTACATCGTTAAAAGTTTTTAATTTATTCTATCTTTTTTATTTCTGTTTTGCGCTAAAAACATAAGCTGTTATCCTATATGAGTCAGTAATAGTCCATTTTTATAACTTGACGATCCTTATCATTTATGGACAATCGGCTTTTGTTTTATCGGTTTATTGTGTCACGTGAAATTCCTAACTACGTACTGTTATAAAAATAATCTTTTGAGCTTGTAATTGATAGGTTATTAAGAGGGATACATAACATCTCGTATTATAGGGGGTGATATGAACAATAGGTAAATTTAAATTTATATACTGTAACTAGCTGCCCCCGCGAACTTCGTTTCTCCTTAATGTGATTTTACTTAGCCTACCTTTTTAGCACATACGAACATGGAACATTTTGCTATGCTACCCCAGAGACTGTTTGGTTTTCCGGAATGAATACTTTTTAGGTTTTTCTGTGATTTTTTTCTATATAAACCTCAGAGTTCAAGTCATACGTTTTTAATTAAAAAATTAAAAATAGGGGTTGATCGTAGAGGGGTGAAAATTAAGGGTTGTGTGTATTTTTGTATACTGTACCATAAAAAAATAAAAACAAAAAGTTTTGTCTAAAAAATAAAAAAATTAAATTTGGGGTGGACAACCCATATCACTTGGGGTAATGAAAAATAGATGTTGTCCGATTCTCAGATTTACTGAATATGCATAAAAAATTTCATAAGAATCGGTCGAGCCGTTTCGGAGGAGTATGGGAACGAACATTGTGACACGAGAATTTTATATACTGTAATGTTATTTTTTTATTTATTTTTTATTGACAAAAGCTTCCCAACGCTCGGCACACTGATATAGTAGTATAAGAACCACAATATACAATGTTTAATGTGAGAGAATACAAATATTAAAGAAAATAATTAAAACTAAACGAAAATCGATGATATTGCTAGCAAGAACAGTGGTGATATTAGGTATTATTTTTTAAATCCAATTTTTCTATTCTAAAACACCTATTAATGATTTTATTCCTATTTTCAGTATATAATTGCGTGAATTAGGTACTGTTTAGTTGGCAACGGGAAACATAACTTAACAATAATATTTTTTTTAATGTACTGTTAGAATAATTTATTATAAATAATTACTAGATGATTTTATTTTAAGCTTATATCGGACACAATACCATCCGTATCACCTCAACGTCCTTCGTTCCACAACTGAGCGTTTTTAAGGCAGTTTTTAAGCCAGCTAGACCAGCTATCCACTGAAGGATTTCCGAACCAATTCGACTTAGGGTCCTTGGGTCCTTAAGAAAAAGAGCGTACAAATTCTTGAAAGGCCGGCAACGCACTTGCGAGCCTTCTGGCAATGTAGTGTCCATGGGCGGCGGTATCACTTAACATCAGGTGAGCGTCCTGCCCGTTTGCCTTTTTAGAAACGATTTTTAGGTTTAAGCCCATGTCATTGCTAAACGCGCAAAGGTTTATTCGAACTCAGTATGGAGATTCGCGTCCTAGACCTCTAAACGTTGTCTTCTTTAAGTGCCAATATTTTGAGTAACATATACCCATGTTTTACTAGTCAAATGTATAAAAATTTAAATTGTATGTAATTTTTCGGAATTGCAGGAAATATGAGAGAATTGTTTATGTGAGTAGTGTGAATAATGTGATTTAAATAATATCCGTGTAAGGGCTTGATAGAGAAAATGTCGACTGTCCCATAAAGTTTCATCTTAACTTGTAAATACGACGATCGAGCGAGAAAAGAGACCTTGAAGTGTAAGGTAAAAAACATATACATTGACAATAGACATCTTTCAATAAATTTTCATTTAAAAAGTCTTGATTATAATATATTCCTGTATATGTCACAGCCAACTAGCTTAATTAGCTGCTCAATCAACAGCCTAGCATCTAAACTAAATAGCGCCGTTTAACTAGTGTCCTGAAAGATATTCAGCCAGTTGATCAAACAGCTAGGCATGGATCGATTACTTGCCTAGCCTGTTGACTGTTAATTTAAATTTAGTTCCACTTTCTGCCACCTAGTGGCTACCGACGAAGAAACTCTTCAAACTGTCAATATGACCACAACTTGGAGTTTTCCAAAGTTTAATGAAAAACAACAAGTACAATGGAAGAGTGTCAATAATAAAGTGAATTCAGCTGTGGCTGACCGAAGCAATGTAATTTTTAAAGAAATATTTTTTTATGTCTGATGTTTCATCTTTTTTACTTACGTCACATGGTCACTCTATCGTACGAATGGCTAAGGCATTACCCAGCCAGTTTATTAAATGTTGTCACAAACGCGACGGCTATCTTTCAGGCCGCTAGTTAAACGGCACTATTTAGTTAAAAAGCTAGGCTGTTGATTGAAAGGCTAACTAAGCTAGTTGGCTGCGACATCTATACAAATTATTTTTTAATAAAATTCCTTGCTGACTGTGTGTTTATAGTTTATACTTTATGCTGTATGTAATCTAATCGAATTCAGTACTCAAATTTATTTGAAAATCTTATTAATTCTACTAAGTGGATAGGTTTGTAAAATTTAGAAAATTAATTATCTTCCGGCTCGAAGGACCATGAACAAGAAAACTACCATTTCTAAGGCTGAGTTATTCAATAATAATACCTTGAAAAACGTATTCTTAAATCAAAACAATACCGCGATTCAAGGTTCCACAGGCGACATCTATTGGTTGAACATAAAACTTTAATTATTTAAACAACTGATAATATTCAGGTTTTGTACATAGTTCACACGAAACAGGTTGCAAAAAAAAGCTTTACATACTCGCTCGTGGTAAAACATAATATACTTATCTATAATTCATACCAAATGTTTGGTGATGTAAACACATATTATATAATATGCTTTAAAGATACCGGTAAAAGGTTTTTTATCCTGTCTATAGATTAATGCTGTATTTGATATCACATAATATGATATGACATGCCAACTAAATACAAGTAGGGCCTGCTTTTTGTATACGTTTTTAGACTTATGGAAGCCCGACTAATTGTTGACCACTATTATATATATCTTTTAATAATAATAATCGAATAGGAGCAAATTAATTTATTAATATTTAACTATCAAATATGAATATGGGGAAAAAAAACATTTTTTATAAAATATGAGCAAAGCTGAATATATATTTGTTATTAATAATTAAACCTAATATCGTTTATTAAACCCTAAACATAACAATAAAATATACAGTAATTAAAATTTTTTTAACCTACATAATAATAATAATATGTAATTAAAAATTAATAAAAAGAAAATTAAAACAAATTTTAAAAGTTTGGTCCCTATGGCAGTGTACCTTTAATTCTGACAGCGTAATAATAATAATAGTTATCCTAAATAAATGACTTATGAATCTAAAACGTTTCTATAATATAACCCTTCTACCAGGATTAGTGTTGGAACCAGGTGCTGCGGTATTATAAGCGTGGTATTTGTGTAAATAATGCTTTAGGATCCGAGATTATTATTAGCTTAGCTCATGTTGCAAAAAATTAATGGTATGTCATTGCCAACTAAAACCATTTAAACATAAGTCTGTGTTCCAACATAATGATATAGTACGGGAGGTAGCAACGTTTTCGAGAAAGAATTCCAGGTCAGCTGATTTTGTGATATGTCTTCCTTCTTGCACTTCCGGTTAGAGTCTGGGCAGTCTGGCTGGCGGTAGCGGTTGCGTTCATTAGTGCGCATCCTATCTGTCCAGGTAATAATCCTGGATTTTAAAAGCATTTTAAGAAGCGTAATTTTTGATTTTTCCTTTTTAAATACGTCTACCTGACATACTTTTTTTATTGCCAGACATTTTTCACGTTGCTAACTATGTGCCAGACGCGATTTTAAGTTTTATTTTTATAAAAATTTCAAAGCATTTTAGAATGTCTGTAATTTTAATATTATGTTATTTAAATATAAGAAAAACTGAAAATGATTTTGCCAGACATTAATTCGATTGTTAAGTCTTGAATTAAAACTATTGAAGAATCATTATCGTGTGAAGAACACGAAGAAGCTGATTCTAGGATAATTTTTCATATTTGCCAAATCGATTTTGACGCAGAAGTTGTTATACGCTGTTCTGATTCTGATATTTTAATTATACTTCTGGGAAATATGGATCACCTGAAAAAATCTTTGAAAATTTGGATAAATATGGGTGTTGGAAATCATCAGCGTTACATAAACATCAATGAATTGTACCGAATTCTTGGTGACTCTTTATGCAAAGCTTTACCATGCTTCCACGCAATCACCGGATGTGATTACACGCCAGCTTTTTTTAGAAAAGGCAAAGTTAAGCCTTTTAATATATTAGAAAATTCTGAGGAATACCAGTTAGCTTTTGATAATATAATTTCGGATGATAAAGAAGTACTTGAAACTACGTTTGTAACCCTGGAGAAATTTATTTGTCAAATGTATGGAGTTAAAAATTGTTCGATTGTTAATGATGTTCGATTTCATTTATTTTCAAGTACGTTTAAGTCAAAAAAATCAGATGAGAACTTTGACAAAAAATTTCGAAACTTTGACTCATCCAGTTTGCCACCCTGTAAAGTGGAATTGGAACAGCATTTATTGAGGGTTCGTTACGTGACGAAAATTTGGAGAAATGCTCACTCAAAACATCCAACATCTTTATCTCCAATGGCTTTTGGGTGGACCATTAACGGTGACAAATATGATTTTGTTTGGTTTTTGGGAGATCAATTACCATCCTCAGTTGCAGATATTATTGTTCAAAGTAAGTGTTAAATGAAACATTTATCAATAATAACTAAAATGGTTAATAACGAACAAGAAAAATTACACTGTTTATTTTTTTTCTGTTGCAGATGATTTAGAAGATAACGAAAGTTCCCAAGAAGATGATATGAATGACACCGACAAAGACAGCGACGATGATGATGATGATTATGAAGATGCCTCTTTTTTGTGACGTCACTATAGGCTAAAACAACTTGTAAAACTCAATATTAATTATTCATAACTTACATTTAGTAATTAGGACAATTTAAATAAAGTGTTGATTATTAATTTTAATCAAATTTTATATTTCTTTTTATGCTCGTACTACATTATACTGCAATACTTTTCATGACTTTTACATTTTAATTCAAGGCTTAACAATCGATTAATGTCTGGCAAATTCATTTTCAGTTTTTCTTATATTTAAATAACATAATATTAAAATTACAGACATTCTAAAATGCTTTGAAATTTTTATAAAAATAAAACTTAAAATCGCGTCTGGCACATAGTTAGCAACGTGAAAAATGTCTGGCAATAAAAAAAGTATGTCAGGTAGACGTATTTAAAAAGGAAAAATCAAAAATTACGCTTCTTAAAATGCAATGCTTCATCATACTGCAATACTTTATCATTTTAATTCAAGACTTAACAATCGAATTAATGTCTGGCAAATTCATTTTCAGTTTTTCTTATATTTAAATAACATAATATTAAAATTACAGACATTCTAAAATGCTTTGAAATTTTTATAAAAATAAAACTTAAAATCGCGTCTGGCACATAGTTAGCAACGTGAAAAATGTCTGGCAATAAAAAAAGTATGTCAGGTAGACGTATTTAAAAAGGAAAAATCAAAAATTACGCTTCTTAAAATGCAATGCTTCATCATACTGCAATACTTTATCATTTTAATTCAAGACTTAACAATCGAATTAATGTCTGGCAAATTCATTTTCAGTTTTTCTTATATTTAAATAACATAATATTAAAATTACAGACATTCTAAATTGCTTTGAAATTTTTATAAAAATAAAACTTAAAATCGCGTCTGGCACATAGTTAGCAACGTGAAAAATGTCTGGCAATAAAAAAAGTATGTCAGGTAGACGTATTTAAAAAGGAAAAATCAAAAATTACGCTTCTTAAAATGCTTTTAAAATCCAGGATTATTACCTGGACAGATAGGATGCGCACTAATGAACGCAACCGCTACCGCCAGCCAGACTGCCCAGACTCTAACCGGAAGTGCAAGAAGGAAGACATATCACAAAATCAGCTGACCTAAAATTCTTTCTTTTCAAACGTTGCTACCTCCCGTACTAATAGTTATAATAAATAACTTATACTAAAATTTATTACTGTTATGTAATTGAAAGCCTATAAATCTAATATATAAAATTCTCGTGTCGCGGTGTTTGTAGTTAAACTCCTCCGAAACGGCTTGACCGATTCTCATGAAATTTTGTGTGCATATTGGGTATGTCTGAGAATCGGACAACATCTATTTTTCATCCCCCTAAATGTTAAGGGTGGTCCACCCCAATTTTTTTTTTTTTAGTTTTTAGATAAATTATTATTTTTCAATTTATTTATCATAAATAAATTGAAAAATAGGCAATCATCAAAAAATACATACAACCCCTAATTTTCACCCCTCTACGATCAACCCCTATTTTTTATTATAAATGATATACATGGCAAAACGTCGTTTGCCGGATCAGCTAGTATGAATATAAAGCAGTGTAGTTGTTGGTGCGATCCCCGGCTGTGCACCTGTGGACTTTCTTGCTATGTGCGTATTTAACATTCGCTCGAACGGTGAAGGAAAACATCGTGGGGAAACCGGCTTTCCTTACACCGAAAAAGTCGACGGCGTGCGTCAGGCTCAGGTGATTGATCTACTTGCCTATTTAGGCCAGTCATTATAGACATTCGAAATCGAAAATTTGATAATAATTCCAAAAGTTTTCAAACTTCGGTCAAGTGAATGGTACATTGGGACGACAATAAATCTCATTTTGCAACCTTGTCCGCAGTCCGGAACATTGTTAAAATTGCAATTAAATTAATTTTTGCTGTATGGTCGTGAAAAAAATTCCAAAAGTTCTGCAAACTTGGGGAAGTTTTCGATATAATATTTCATATCACGTATAAAATTTGCAACCAACCTAAGTGTACGGAACATTTTTTGTTATTTATTTTATTTTCGATATATCTGTCAAATTTGCAGAACTTTTGGAACGTTTTCCTTCAGTTTAATAAAGAAAAACATTAATTTTTAATAACAAAAAATGTTCCGTACACTTGGGTTGGTTGCAAATTTTATACGTGATATGAAATATTATATCGAAAACTTCCCCAAGTTTGCAGAACTTTTGGAATTTTTTTCACGACCAAAACTTATTTTTAACAATGTTCCGGACCGCAGAGAAGGTTGCAAAATTTTATAGTTTGTTTTAATACCACTCCCGACCTTACATCAAAATTTGAAAACTTTTGGAATTATTATGAATTAATTGTCTTGACTGACTGGTCTAATTAGATTGACAAATCATGAAACAGATATTAAAATCTGAGGCCCCTAATTAAAGGTTGTAGCTCCACTGTTTTTTTTTATATGGATCTCGCTATTCAAAAAACCTCCTTTTACCTTTAAGACATAAAAGCCATCAAACGAGTCCTTATCTTCAATGGAAGAAATTAACAGACTAGAATTTAACTTATTTAGGTTTTCGATTAATGTTAAGTGATCAAAAATGATTGTAAAGGTTTTTTTGTGTTATAACTTTTACGGATTATGACCCGTTTTTTTCAATGTCAGATTCTTAATTACTTTCATTATGTAAAGCCATGCCTTTTATGAAAGGTCAAGTAATCTATATTGTACCATTTTATACGAGTGACACTTTTAAAGGTATTTTATAAATGACAGGACATTTACATGAGAGGGTTTTTTTGGTTTAGTACATCCAGGTCTTCACTTAATAAATAATTATCATATCTATGTATACAAAATTTTGTTAAAACTATTTTAAAGAGTAGTATGGAGTTTCTCTCTTTTTCTTCTACTACAACTAGAGTCATGTTTTTTAAATATTTTAACTTGTAATTTCAAAGGTGCCTTTTTAATAGTCCTAATTAAAATATATAATTTGACTCTTTTGACTTTGATAAATGGTATTTTTTCATTTTTCTTATCGAAGTATATTATTTGTTTAAATAAGTATTGATTTCACAATTATTACTATTAATGCCAAATATTTTCTCTGATGTAAAATAATAGTTTTAGCAACATATATCTCAGAAAAAATATACAATATCTAAGTAGAGAACCAACTGAGTGGTTTATTTCATGACTCAATTTGCTTCCTCATATGTGATTCAGAGAAATTTCAATTACTCTTAAATTTGAACTCATCGACACGTCATTGTGTTCTTAGAATTACGGTAACTTTATTACGAATATTCTTTTCTAGGTTACCTAGTTGTTGACTCGTATGACGTTTTGCCCGCGACAGGTTCAATTTTCGACTAAATAATTATTTGTTTCGGGTTCAAAAAGGCTTCAAAAATATAGTACTATATCATGCATGTAGAGGAGACTATGAAGATATACTTATCTCAAAATGGTATTTAAATATCATGAAGTCATATTTAGGGATTATACCTAAAAAATAGGTAGCGTTGGCCTAGTGGCTTCAGCGTGCGACTCTCATACCTGAGGTAGTAGGTTTGATCCCCAATCGAACACCAAAGGAGTGTCTACTTTCTGTTTATATGCGCATCTAACAATCTCCTGTACGGTGAAGGAAAACATCGTGAGCAAACCAGTATATTCCAAATTTAAAAATCGACGACTTGTACTGAAGTTTGATCACTTTGACAGATATATTTTGCGTTTTATTTTACGTTTTTGCTTTCTGATATCATAGTCTAGTCGAAAGTTGAAAATGGAACAAAATAGAGATACTGCTCTTAAAATTATGTGCGATAGCTCATTCGAACCGGAATGACGCCTAGAAAAATGTGCTAAAAGCGTGTATTAGCCCACATAAAAAGTTCCAAAAGGTTATAGACCATTAAAGATTGAAAAAAAATGGAATTTAGTTTTTGCCAATATTTAATAAACTATTAATATTTAAGAAATTTCAAATAAAGATTCTGAAAGAGGAGGAAATTTCCAATAAAAACTCTCAGCTCGGAACTCTATCTCCATTATTTATAACTTTAATTTAACGCTGAAAATAGGTCTGTGCGTGACATTTTTAGGATTCGCGCGTGGCGTCAAAGAGCGCACTACGGCACATTAATTAATTTATTTAAGGTATTGAATATTTTTTTAAATTTGAAAAAATTATGGTGTGTTCTGAACACTATAATTAATTTATTCCCGTTGGGAAATTTTACTTAAAGTTAATTTTTCAACAAGTTAAATAATTGTTAACTAACGAAATTTTCTCGAACGACCGTCTTAATTGTAAGTGAAAAAAAATGTTTTAATAATGGTCGTAAAAATATTTCGCTTCGTAGAGCCTTTCTTACATACATACTTAACAAGATCGTGCCATAAAAGTTAAAGAAATATTTATACTTTGTTTATAAATTTTTACTTTAAACAAAAACTTAAAAATCCAAGTAATGTTGTTAAAAAATTTTTTTTTTTTTTTTCTAAATCATCATATTATCGTTTTTATATTAATACAAGATATTTATTGATTTGCAAAAAAAAATTTCCCCCATTGTTGATAATTTTTTTAAACAAATTGATTAAATCAATTGTTTTAAAAAAAAATTTCTAACTTTATTACATTACAAATATTATGATTGTTTAAAAAAAAAAATTTCCTTAATAACATATTTTAATTGTTTATAATCGTTTTTTTAATTTCTATTGTTTAAATAATTAGTTAAGAAATTTTTTTTTCTAAAAATCATAATTGACAGTCCTCTATAAAGTAACAAAAAATTTTTTTTTTTTTAATCAACAATTCTATTGTTTATTAATCTTACCAATTTTTTATAAACAAATGTTCAACTTTTTATATTTTTTTCTAAAACTCTCTAAAAAAAATTAACAAAAACAAACATATATAACAAAGTCTATAAAAAAAAAAAAAATTTTTTTAATAAAAGATATTCATGATAATCAAAAAATTTAAAAAAATGTTTTCTATATTTTGTTATATATGGTTGTTTTTGTTAATTTTAGAAGTTTTAGAAAAAAATATAAAAGTTGAACATTTGTTTATAACAAATTGGTAAGTTAATAAACAATAGAATTGTTGATTAAAAAAATTTTTTTCTGTTACTTTATAGAGGATTGTGAATTATGATTTTTAGAAAAAAATTTCTTAACTAATTATTTAAACAATAGAAATATAAAAAAAACGATTATAAACAATTAAAATATGTTATTAAGGGAATTTTTTTTTAAACAATCATAATATTTGTAATGTAATAAAGTTAGAAATTTTTTTTTTTAAAACAATTGATTTAATCAATTTGTTTAAAAAAAATTATCAACAATGGGGGGGATTTTTTTTTGCAAATCAATAAATATCTTGTATTAATATAAAACGATAATATGATGATTTAGAAAAAAAAAAATTTTTAACAACATTACTTGGATTTTTAAGTTTTTGTTTAAGTAAAAAAATTGTTATAAACAAAGTATAAATATTTCTTTAACTTTTATGGCACGATCTTGTTAAGTATGTAAGAAAGGCTCTACGAAGGGAAATATTTTTACGACCATTATTAAAACATTTTTTTCACTTACAATTAAGACGGTCGTTCGAGAAAATTTCGTTAGTTAACAATTATTTAACTTGTTGAAAAATTAACTTTAAGTAAAATTTCCAACGGGAATAAATTAATTAAGTGTTCAGAACACACCATAATTTTTTCAAATTTAAAAAAAAATATTCAATACCTTAAATAAATTAATTAATGTGCGTAGTCGCTTTTGACGCCACGCGCGAATCTAAAAATGTCGAAGACCTATTTTCAGCGTTAAATTAAAGTTATAAATAATGGAGATAGAGTTCCGGGAGCTGAGAGTTTTTTATTGGAAATTTCCCCCTCTTTCAGAATCTTTATTTGAAATTTCTTAAATATTAATAGTTTATTAAATATTGGCAAAAACTAAATTCCATTTTTTTTCATCTTTAATGGTCTATAACTTTTGCAATTTTTTATGTGCTAATACACGCTTTTAGCACATTTTTCTAGGCGTCTTCCGGTTCGAATGAGCTATCGCACATAATTTTAAGAGCAGTATCTCTATTTTGTTCCATTTAACTTGTGATGATATCAGATCGGGAGTTACAAAGATATATATACTGTAATAGGATATATGTAAAATAATCTAGAAACCGTGTTAGAAACTGAACAATTACATTACCTATTTAGAACAGGAAAAGTGATAGAAAGCGTACTACGTGATAATAATGAATAATATGCGGTAAACCAATCAGACATAAGATAGATTAAAATTTCATTTCGTATTTGGTTTAGTAGGTTAAAGACTGCTATAAAATAATTAAATGAGGTTACTTGGTTATAATTATCATAACGAACAAACTTTTATGATTTCCAAAAATATTTCTTTTAAAATTTTAACATAATCTTTGGTTATGACTTATGTGTAAACTTAAGTTTAAGGTTGTGTAAGCAAGGTAATCAAGTCCATACGATAAAGTAAATGTAATAAATTCAACCTTTCTGTAATGAATTATTTATTTGGTGTAAATTGATGCAATGGTAACGCACTCGTGAACAGTTAAATAGTGAATTTAGGATGATCTAATTTTAATTTTTTAAGCTATAGTACAAATGCAAAGAAAACACAATTTAAAATCAATATCAGAAACTGTAAACAGAATATTACACGATAAAAATAAATTATACACTTACCAATCCTTGTATTCTCGGAAACATATTATTTATTTACCGTCACAAAGTTCACTAAACTTCACTATCACTCACAATAATTTCATAATCGAAAGCGAAGAACCGCAACACACGTGCGTCGAGCACAACGCGTCGAATGGTTATGATCGCTAAACGGTCGGTGGCAGCGCAAGCGCAGATGAATCATACGCAGTTGGAGACTGCGTAAAATAACTGTGCAACGTTACAACTTACAGTAGATTCCGGAAAAGTTCGGTAGATTTTTAAATATGTATCTGTTGAATGACAACATTATGTATAAATTTATAACGGGAGAGACATGAGAATTATTATTATATTATTTTGGGAAAAAAAAAAAAAAAAAAAAAAAAAAAAAGGAAAAAAAAGGGGGGGGGGGGGGGGGGGGGGGGGGGGGAGGAGGGAGGAAAAAAAAAGGGGAGGGGGGGGGGGGGGGGGGGGGGGGGGGGGGGGGGGGGGGGGGGGGGGGAAAAAAAAAAAAAAAAAAGAGGGGGGAAAAGGGAAAGGGGGGGGGGGGGGGGGGGGGGGGAAAAAAAAAAAAAAAAAAAAAAAATTAGAAAATGGGGGTGGCCGAGGGCGGTGGGGAAAAAGAGGAAATTATTTTAAAATTTTGAACGACCGTTTAAACAGTAAATATTATTAAAACAGGCTAATTTTTACTGTTTTTTAATAGCTATACTACTCTATAAAAGTAAGAATTCCTGCCAACCTCGATTCCAGACATCAATTGGATAATGTAGAGTCAATTTTCGATAACAGCGTTTAAATAAGATAGGCGGTGTTTGTAAACAATAATACTAATATATATTCTGATAAAGGTAATTTATTGCTTCACTAAAGACTTATTTGCTCTTGATATAAGGACATAAACTTTCTATTACCTATTTAGTAATATACTCTACGTTATTAAATAAAACGCATTTACTAAAATGTATTATAAATATTTTACAAAATTGTACACAAAGAGATAGAAACTGCGGCGGCCGATTTTTAACAAATATGTTTCCGAAACTATCCTTCGTAGCTATAATCTGTTCCTTTTCCCTACCTATCAAATATTATTTTGCTTGCGAAAATTATAGAATATTTTAAAACTATAATCAGCTTCGCTATTCGTATCTACTATGATAACATACAACAATTAACTATAATTGTTCGTATTAAGGACAAATAAATGACGATTTCTAATACAATTGCAATTGTTAGGTTTAATAAACGATAATTTACTGTAATTTTTTCTTTGTCACCAAAGACGTATTATTTCTATAATCAACGTAAGTCTTGCATTATAATTATGCATTAATGGCCTAGTGGCTTCAGCGTGCGACTCTCATCCCTGAGTTCGTAGATTCGTTTCCCGGCTATGTACCAATGGATTTTCTTTCTATGTTGACATTTAACATTCGCCGGAACGGTGAAGGTAATCATTCTCACGATGTCGTGAGGAAACTGGCTTGCCTTAGACCCAAAAAGTCAATGGCGTGTTAGACTGAGTTTCATCATCGGACGTCGAGGCAGAATACGAAATTCCTCCCGTATCATCTCACCTTCCGTCGTTCCAAAACTGAGCGTTTTTCCTGCGCACTAGCACTATGGACCCACTGAAATATTTCCTAACCAATCGACTGAGTCCTTCAAGAAAAAAAGTACCAATTCTTAAAAGGCCGGTTTCCACTCGCGAGTCCCTGGCTTGAGAGTGTCCTATAAGCGGTAGTATTACTTACCATGAGATAAGCCTCTTAAAAACATGGCTCTGGGTCACTTTCGTTTTCTATCTTTGTAGGTCTCAGAGATAAAGTATCTCTCTTTATTACATTCCTGAGTTAAGATCAACATCCTAAGTTATAACATAATATCCGTTTAGGAGATCTGATAAACAAACATACATGTTCACATTATCGCTAACAGCCAGATAATATGCCAATGATAGACATTTTTTAAAATATTTAGAAATAAACGAGGTAATGTAGTGAAAGAATTTTTGAAATCCGTTTGTAGTTTTTGTGTTTATTCGTTAAAACTGTTCAAACCTTTCCACTTGATAATAAAGGATATACAATATAATAGAGTGAAAGTGATGGCTTTGACATTTACGATATGATATTTAAACAAAAGTTTCCCCGGTAAAGCGAAATATATACGTCATGGGTATAAAACCAATGTACGTATAACATAAGAAAATAAACAGTTATTTTCCATAGAAATTGGAATTCCGCGTCCGTGTTTCATCCAAGGTAATATATTAACTGTATGTAACTGATATTTATAATTAATTTCTAATTGTTCATAATAATTTAATTGTTAAGTGATTACGTCAGTAATTTTACCAATTAGATAATAACGAAACATTGTTTACTTTTACACAGTGTATGCATTAATTGATTTTATAACTTGAACACGCATGTCTATTGAAAATGAAATTGCATTTAAATTTAAGAACATCAAATCATGTAACATCTGGGATTACTGGTGAAATGTGTAAAAAAATCAACACTTTCATAACGGTAAAGTATAATAAGGTCGTTTTTGATAAATGTCACAAACGATGATAATGTCAAAGCAATCTTTACACTGATATGATAAAGTCTTGTAATAATTGTTGGAATAAATACTATTTCCCTGGCCCTGCCCTCCAATAGTCCACATCTCACGTAACATCAGGTGTGGTTATGGCCAATCATCTGTCCAGTTCTGTATAAAAAATATAAACAACTCTTTTATGGGACAAGGAACTAACGAACAGATCACTTAGAATAATGTGCACACCGCTGCCCATGGACCAGGAATCCATGGGCGGCGGTTAGCTTAGATAATATCTAAGATTAGATTAGATATTACTATTATAGCACTAACGACATACAATTAAACAAAATTACAAAAAAACCTATAATACTTTTAAAAATATGACCCTACATATTATAATTATATACCTCACATAAATTGTCTATCTTATTTTGCATACTTTTCAAAAATTAAGGAAATGTTGCATTACGTTTAATATTTTAAAATGTTCAATTAGTAAATAAAACTTCACTTTCGCTGCTCATAAAATATTTTTGCCGACTTCCTTTAAATTATTTGTGTAAACAGTTTAAACAACAACACGTAGTTTTAAGAAATACAATTCTTGCAATAATCTTCGACAATGCCCTATTGTTTAGTTTTATGGCACTCCGGTTTAGTACCTCATTAGAGTATTTACCGCTACTAGGGCATTATTGATACTATTATTATAATTGATAAAATTTAAGCCTACCTAAGCGATGCTAATCCCTCATTCTTCCGGGTATATCAGGTATTTATAAATCGACTTTTTACTCTGTTCGTGTTTCTTATCTTTGCCTTTAAGTTATTGTAACATTAAATCTTGTATTATATTTTTCTTAAATATGATACAAGATTTAATTTAATGATACCCATGTATCAGTGTGCCGAGCGCTTTTATATATTGTACTCCTTTATTTTTATTTATTAACAAGTCTTCATTGTATGTACAGAAATATAATACAATTGACATAATTAAATAAAAAGAAGGGCAACTGGCGGCCTAAGGTAAGAGCAAAAAGTGCAAAAATACATAAGATATATAGTTATTTAAACAAAACTAACGGAACAAAACAAAGCAATTGAAACATAACATTATGTAAATATTGAACTGGACAATATTAAAAAAGGGCATTAATTATATTAACTACGTCATTAGCAGAGATTTTACGCTATTACTACTGACGTTTTAAGAATGTATTGTCATTAAGTTGTTGTTGTTGATTTATATAATTTTATCTTGATTCCTATTTTGGTGTTGTAGTGATACAAATAGATTTATTATAGGTATACATATTATAATTGTTATTTTTTTAAGTTAAAACAGAAATAAAGATTTCATAACCATGTAACTTATAACCATGTTAAGACATATAATTATATTTTTTTAATAATTAATTTTGTTGTCAAGTAATTTTGTAATAATTATAAGTTTTTAAATGCAACGCACTTGCGATCCCTCTGGCAATGTGTATCTATGGGCGGCGTTTTCACTTAACATCAGATGAGACCCTGCAGGGGGCTAACTTTTAAAGTATTTAGGGATTTAAAAAATAAGTTAATACTATTATATAATTATATATCTTGATATGTTAAAAAGAGTTTAATCTGTTGACTTGATTTTGTTCAAAATTGTTATAGGTCTAGTTCCAGATAAAGATATTAATTTAAAATTGTCTATCATGCGCTGCATTTGCCTTCCTCGGATATAGATAGCACACATAGATTAGACCAATTTGAAATCGATATCAAATTATTTAATTTATAAAATTTCATTTGTTTATTTACCGACTATCTATGTATAATTTACTGACATGGATTAATGCCCTGATTTCGTTTTGCATGCGTTATCTCTTTTACCGTCAAAATAATGATTAATTGATTATAAACAATTGAGTATGTTACTTTTGTTATTACTGGTATGTCCATCATGAATTTCTTTACCGATAGCCTGTTCTGAACAGAAACTGAAACACTGAGCTGAAGCCATCATAAAAAAAGGGTGCGTGTACTTATGTACGCGCGTAAGAAGTTATACTTCTTTGGCATTATTAAAAATAGTTTTTGATTGCATGCAAATAATTAATTACAATTAAATAATCAAACACTGGAAAAGGAGTCATTATAGTCAATAAAGTTCAGTTTACATTTGAAAAATTAAATAAATAAATATTTATTATTATTCTCTTACATTAAGTGTAACATAAATTATATTATTATTCGAATGTTGTTTTTAAATTATGTTCAATGCCATAGCATCTTCCGTGGGCAACTTAATTCTGTTATTTTTGTGTCACGGTGAGCGCGCATCGTATAATTTCACTCTCATCAATCTCATAACGCGCCTAAAGAAGTATAACTTCAAAAATAAAACTTATTTATTCTGGTCGAATAGTTAGGTTAGATTTAATTCGTATTTCTTTCATAGAACATGCCATGCATTATCTGTTTCAAGATCATTTGTGAATCTTATTGGAAAACGTCGACTTTTTGGGTCTAAAGCAAGTCGGTTTTCTCACTTCCTTCACCGTTCGAGAATGTTGAATGCGCACATGGTCCACAGCCGGGTTTCGAACCGCAGGCCTGAGAGTCGCTGAAGCCGTTAGGCCAACACTGCCCGAAAATATTATATAGAAAACTAGAAATTTTTCCTATTAACTGTATTACATCGTAACAATTACATTTAAGAATTCAATGTGTATCTCGAGTATTGATAAAACACTCAAGTGGAGTGAGCTTGAGTAATTATTTTGCTTAGTTGTCTTCGGCTTGTTGATTATCTCATAGATACGTTATCACAGTCTTTGTTTAAAATGACCAGCGTCGTTATATTATCTATGTAGACTAATTAAATAAACTAGATTTTCGATGATCTTTAAGCTAAAGTATATTTTAATCTATTGGGTAATTTTTCCTATATTACATAAATCTCTAGACTGGGAACAAACTTCAAATGTTTATCGAGAATAAATTATTAGGTAATCGTAAACTACTAAAGGGTTTAGAATCTCTGCCATTTCTCTGCCCTAACATCTTTTAAAACTCTTCTGCATAAACATTTCTTAACCATATCCTATTCTGCTTAATCGACTTGTAATTATTGTATTTCTTAATCTTTTGTATTGCATCGCAATTCATGAAACCGTGAGATTAGCTTTTTAGTTATTATTATTTTTTGTATGATTAGGAAACCTGCTTGCCTTAGACACAGGAGGCTGATCACCTACTTGCCTATTATATAAAAATGACCATGAAACCTAGTGGCTTCAGCGTGCGACTCTCATACCTGAGGTTGTAGTTTTGTCATCATCCTCGGCTGTGCACCAATGGACTTTCTTTCTATGTACGCATTTAACATTTGCTCGAACAAAAAAAAAAAAAAGAGTGAAAATAAGTCCTAATTTAGGTGAAAACATCGTTTTATTGAGGAAAACGTGGGTCGATAGTCGAAAAATATGTCAAAATTTATTTTCAAGTTTTAGACCCAGCAATAGTCGACTAATTAAATCGCATTGTGTGGACTTAGAAAAATTTCATTGTTTTTAAAGCATGAGGCGTGAAATCTACCGTTTATGCTCTTCGACATATATGTAAAAATGATCATGAAACAGATTCAGAAATCTGAGGCCAAGACCTAAAGAGGTTGTAGCGCCACTAATCTTTTTGTTGTTGTAAAATAGTATACTGATACGCTCATATTTGTCTAATTAATAAACAGCTAATTAGCAATAAATTAAGTAATTATTTTTAATAAATAATTAAACCACATTTATTTATATTAAGCTTTTTAATTACCCTAAAACATTAAATTAGAATATTTATGTTTCACTATTTAAGAGTCAGAATCTGACTTAAATTAGGTTTGGAAAAGAGCGTACCAATTCTTAAAAGGCCGGCAACGCACTTGCGAGCCTTCTGGCAATGTGTGTCCATGGGCGGCGGCATCACTTAACATTACGCGGGCCTCCTGTTGGTTTGCCTCCTGTTATATACAAATTCTGGGTAGGGCATGTTGGATTGTCCATCTCCGATCTGTTACTAATCGGCTTGCTTATCTTTCTTTATATTTAGTCACTATGCTCATTTCACCAAGTGTACCAACTATGGAGATTGTTTTGACGAATTGTTTAGGTTGATCCCACTGCTTCGATTAATCACTGCACTATCAAATGATGCAGCAGCATAATTTCAAAATTCGCGTCCAAAGGCTAGGTTCTTATGTTTTTAGGGTAAACCCCGTTTTGGATAAATGCTTCCTTCAATTCCATCTAATGTTGACATTGGTTTGGTGCAGCCTCTTTACGACGATATCTTTGACACTATCCTTATACCTTCATTTACAAACAAAACATAATATTTACAGAATACAATCAAGTACAAATGCGCTGTATTAAATATTTTAACTAAGATTACAAAAACTTTATCTTGACACTCAAAATATTTCATCTTGTCTGTAAAAGCTTGGGATTAGCTTCGTTACTTGAGTCTGACACTGATACTTCATCCAGGTCGATTAAAATCCTGCTTTTAATATAAAAAGTTTGTGACGGGCGAACTTGTCAGCGACAAATAGAAAATTCATTATTATCAAGTTTTGTTTGGTATAGAAGAAAGCTTTGTATTCTTAAATTGCTTTTTGCAGCTGAGGTTTGTTTAGTCAAGAGGACAAAGAAATTATACACAAATAAATGATGAGAAATTAAGGCTATTAATTTTATTTTGCTGTCTATAAAGCTTTTTAATGTAACAGAAGGCAAACGGACAGGAGGCTCTACTGGCGTTAAGTGATACACTCACATTGCCAGAAGGCTCGCAAGTGCATTGCCAGCTTTTTATTAATTGGTACGCTCTTTTCCTGAAGGATCCTAATTCGAATTGGTTCGGAAAAACTTTAATGGGCAGCTGGTTCCACAAAGTGATGGTGCGCGGCGGGGGTGGTGAACTTCTTACGTACACTGAAGATGCTCCTGAGACCTAATATTTAGTTACACAATTCGTTCGTTCACTCACTCACTCACTCACATGCACCCACACACTCATTGGCAACTCATTGGGCACGTGTTGGAAACAGTTGAATAAACCAGAATAATTTAAATGATATACAAATGGATTTTTTAAATAATTTCTTATGTATCGTTTGTAATTTTTTTTCATTCGTTATGCATTCTTGTCGATTTAACACGGTTAGGATTGTGATTTTTATAAATAAAATCTTTCATATTTTGTCTACTTACAGGTAAAACGATCCATAATGTTGAAAATGGCTGATGCGTGCGTAGATAGCAGCAAGCAGACACGCTTCCATGAAATGCACGTGCAAAGACATAACAATGTCAGCATATTATACGCAGATATTGTCAACTTCACGCCGTTATCTGAGAGACTCAGTGCTTCAGACTTGGTGAAGACACTGAATGAACTATTTGGAAGATTCGATCAAATTGCGCAGGTTAGTATCCATTAATTTACTGCTAGAGAAATGTTTCTGTCTGTTTTATCAAATGTATCCGCAATATACTTTTGTAAGAAGCGTATTGACCGTATTGATAAATTAAAAATTCAATACAAAAAAATCTGTTTTTATCACGTTCGACCGTTCTATCAGACAAATTTGTTTTGTCTAATGTTATTAGGGATCGTGAGTATATAGTTGGCGGTCGTACATTACATTAGTATTTATTTACACTTCGTTACCATAATTTACAAAATCATACATTTAAAAAAACAAAAAAAAGCAGGTTACATAAGTTATTAGGGCCAAAAATATAATAAATAATTAAAAAAGTATTTTAATTCATGCATTCTGTATATTACATTCGAAACAAGTTTACAACTGTTTATTAATGTCACGATAAGAATTGACGTCAACATTTATATTTATTAATAAACGCAGTGTTGGTCAAGTGGCTTCAGCGTGCGACTCATACCTGAGGTGGTAAGTTCAATCCCGGGCTGTACTTAATAGTTGTCTATGTGCGCATTTAACATTCGGTCAAACGGATAACATCGGGAAAACCCGGCTTTCCTTAGACCCAAAAAGTCGGCGTGTGGTACAGGTGGCTGATCACCTACTTGCCTATTAGATTGACAATGATGAAACACATACAGAAATCTGAAGCCCAGGCCTCAAAAAGGTTGTAGTGCCATTGATTTTTATTTTACACAAAACCAAAACAAGTTTATTACGGCATTTATAGCTGCTGTAAAAAAGTCTTAAAATTAATTGAAATTGTTAGTCTCGACAAAAGGGTTACTTTAGCAAATACACTAATGAAGGTTTATTAGGTTTGTATAGAGGCTGTTTGCTTTAAACTTAATGAGGTTTTAGACAAATAGCATTCAAAGAAAAATCTTAATTATTGTGATATAAATGGGTTAAGTTTGACGATAAAAACGCATCAGCTGGTTGGTGGAACATTTACATTAGGTCTGGGCCTTAGATTTCTGTATCTGTTTCATGATTATTTGTCAATGTAATTGACAAGTAGGTGATCAGCCTCCTGTACCTAAGATTTTGGGTCTAAGGCAAACCGCTTTCCTCACGATGTTTTCCTTCACCGTTTGAGCGAATGTTAAATGCGCACATAGAAAGAAAGTCCATTGGTGCACAGCCGGGGATCGAACCTACGACTTCAGGAATGAGAGTAGCACGCTGAAGCCACTAGGCTAACATTGCTGCTTGGTTTTGTGTTAGCCTTACAAATTACTCAAAAATATCTTTCAATCGGTTAAGGCAAAGTAGCAGTTTGATACTAGATTACTAGATTGATCTACCTAGACTGACTAGGTAGGTTTTAGACAATGAACCTTCGCTACCGCGGTTATGAAAAAAAATATTTTTTTGTAAGCGCAGTATCCAAACTCATCGAATTCACCGTTCATAAGAAATCGAAAAAATACTAGTGGTGCCTTTTATGTCTGGGCCTCATTTTAACAGGCAATTGACATACATGGGCCTGAAGAAGAAATCTCTCAGAACGAATATTGGATTTCGGACTCTTCACAGAATGTGTTCTTTGATTCTAGAACGACGCCCTGTTTTTTTACTCCTCTTCTGCTTCATTTAAGAATAAATTCAAATATCCTTTTTCCTTTGCTTCGTATTATTTTTTCATTAACAATGAAGTAATTAGAGTTTTTGACGTCCCCTCTGAATATTATATTAACTTCATTCTGCTGTCATTTTTGTATATAATTTATTTTGTATTTGAGAAATTATTTTGGGATACATTCCATAAATTAACTTTATACTTTTTTCTGTTGTTGTGATGTATCTGTGTTCTAATCAATAAATGTATATAAAATTGAACACCATAAAAAACAAGGTGGTAAAGGTTCTATCGTATTTTTGGGTCTTTTAAATCAAAATAAAATTATTTATAGTAATTAAGTTTACAGTCTCCTTCAAACCGACCCACTGACTATCTATTTTAAGATTAACTCAGGTTCGTAGCCCGGTTGCTATTGAACATTGATGTCATTGCATCAATTTTAAATTAATTGCTTTATTAATACGTTTAATGTCCCACAATTAATATTTTATGGATGATTTTAAATATATATTCAGCCATATGAGCCTACGAACAAATAATTATTATTTCGTCGAACACAAGAGACCAGAAACCTAACTAAATTAGTAACTCTAAATGAAACTAAAATTTAAACTTTATAGTTTATTTAGATAGTGGATGACATTTATGTGATTATTTTTAATCAAAATCAAAAATCAAAATCATTTATTCATATAGGTAACACAATGTGCACTTATGAACGTCAAAAAAGAAATATAGGTATATTAAATGCTTCTAATTTTACATTTACTGCCAGTTCTCAAATCAAGGGCGTAGAACGGAAGAGAAGAACTGGCAATTAACTCTCCGCCACTCTTTTTAATCGCCAAGTTTTTTGTTTTACACAACGTTTGTAAGGAGCTGCAACCATTACATCATGTTCCACATGATATCAATTAATAGTTTATTAATAATAATAAAATAAATTAAAAACAAAGATTTGTCCTCTATCAGCAGGAAGCATGGTGAAATAGGAGCATGCATTTACATTCTCGTGGGAACAACACGCAATCTTCTAAGGAGAAGGTTAAAGAGGTCTTAGATATAATTATATCTTAATGTAATAGTTTTTACAATATGCTGTCGAACACGTCTGCTCCACAGCATAATGGTCACCCAGGGCCAGTAACAACCACAACACACACACATTACACACTTAAAATGTACCTTATTCATTAAAAATATCCTTTCCTTTCCTTTTTTTTATCATAATTATTTTGTATTTCTGTGTCTGTGTTTCGTTAGTATTAAATTTTATGTCTATGTCTATTTTAAAAGTGATTATGGAGTTCCTTGCCCATTCTTCTCCATATGAACCTACCTTTTGGAAGGGGCAATTTTTTAAATATTTTTAACTTTCAAACGTGCCTTTTTATAGGCCTAATTGTAATAAATAATTTGACTTGACTTGTTAAGACTTACAATCACTTCAAGCAAGCCCAGTACGGTTAGCAAAACCTACTTCATATAAGTTATAATTTCTTAATTAAAACAAAATAAAGAGAAAACAAAGTTATTGTAAACGAAACAATAATTTACTAATTTAATTTTACGACACTTTACAAGGAGTTGTTATTTCAGAAAGTTGTAATCTCAACTCCTGCAATAATTTTCTAATTGGGTAAATGTAAAGTATCCCATCGGCTTTATAATTTAAATAAACAATAACGTTTTGTTTGGAATTTCCAATGTTCTAATCTAAATTTAAAGTTAAAACAATAGAAAACTCAGTAACAAAAACAAACTAAATAATAATTGTGTTTATTACTCAATATTATTTACGTGAATAGGCATATAGAATAAATTGTTTAATGAATATAAACGTGAATTTATAACATTACTAGCTGTTCCCTGCCACGCCACGCTGTGGTACATTGTGATTGAATGGTTGAGAAATAAGAAACAAAACATTTCATATAGGTTTAATTTTGCAATACTTATGGAAAAAATAATGAAAAAAGTGATAAAAAAAATAGATAAAAATCCTTGATGCGGAGTTTTTGAAGCGTACACAAACTCACACCGATCGAGCTGAAATTTTAGCATGTGTTATATATTAGGTTGGGGAAAAAGTCTTTTCGCATTATACTATGTATGAACTTGTAATAAAATCTCTTTGGCTATACTATATGTATTTGCCTGTTTTTGTTATCATTGAAAGTTGAGATTTTAAAGAAGATAATTCCAAATTCATATTAGGATAATGTGTGATTTTTATTTATTTTTCGTACCGTCAAGATAAGTGAATCTAATGAAGAAATTCGATACATTTTAAAATTTTACTACAAAAAAGACAGATATATTGTCAACTTCACGCCGTTATCTGAGAGACTCAGTGCTTCAGACTTGGTGAAGACACTGAATGAACTATTTGGAAGATTCGATCAAATTGCGCAGGTTTGTATCCTTTAATTTACTGCTAGAGAAATGTTTCTGCCTGTTTTATCAAATGTATCCGCAATATACTTTTGTAAGAAGCGTATTGACCGTATTGATAAATTAAAAATTCAAAACAAAAAAATCTGTTTTTATCACGTTTGACCTTTCTATCAGACAAATTTGTTTTGTCTAATGTTATTAGGGATCGTGAGTATATAGTTGGCGGTCGTACATTACATTATACATAGTATTTATTTACACTTCGTTACCATAATTTACAAAATCATACATTTAAAAAAACTAAAAAAAGCAGGTTACATAAGTTATTAGGGCCAAAAATATAATGAATAATTAAAAAGTATTTTAATTCATGCATTCTGTATATTACATTCGAAACAAGTTTACAACTGTTTATTAATGTCACGATAAGAATTGACGTCAACATTTATATTTATTAATAAACGCAGTGTTGGTCAAGTGGCTTCAGCGTGCGACTCATACCTGAGGTGGTAAGTTCAATCCCGGGCTGTACTTAATAGTGTCTATGTGCGCATTTAACATTCGGTCAAACAGTGAAGGATAACATCGGGAAAACCCGGCTTTCCTTAGACCCAAAAAGTCGGCGTGTGGTACAGGTGGCTGATCACCTACTTGCCTATTAGATTGACAATGATGAAACACATACAGAAATCTGAGGCCCAGACCTCAAAAAGGTTGTAGCGCCATTGATTTTTATTTAACTCAAAACCAAAACAGGTTTATTAAGGCATTTATAGCTGCTGTAAAAAAGTCTTAAAATTAATTGAACTTGTTAGTCTCGACAAAAGGGTTACTTTAGTAAATACACTAATGAAGGTTTATTAGGTTTGTATAGAGGCTGTTTGCTTTAAACTTAATGAGGTTTTAGACAAATAGCATTCAAAGGAAAATCTTAATTATTGTGATATAAATGGGTTAAGTTTGACGATAAAAACGCATCAGCTGGTTGGTGGAACATTTACATTAGGTCTGGGCCTTAGATTTCTGTATCTGTTTCATGATTATTTGTCAATGTAATTGACAAGTAGGTGATCAGCCTCCTGTACCTAAGATTTTGGGTCTAAGGCAAACCGCTTTCCTCACGATGTTTTCCTTCACCGTTTGAGCGAATGTTAAATGCGCACATAGAAAGAAAGTCCATTGGTGCACAGCCGGGGATCGAACCTACGACTTCAGGAATGAGAGTAGCACGCTGAAGCCACTAGGCTAACATTGCTGCTTGGTTTTGTGTTAGCCTTACAAATTACTCAAAAATATCTTTCAATCGGTTAAGGCAAAGTAGCAGTTTGATACTAGATTACTAGATTGATCTACCTAGACTGACTAGGTAGGTTTTAGACAATGAACCTTCGCTACCGCGGTTATGTAAAAAAATATTTTTTCGTAAGCGCAGTATCCAAACTCGACGAATTCACCGTTCATAAGACATCGAAAAAATACTAGTGTTGCCTTTTATGTCAGGGCCTCATTTTAACAGGCAATTGACATACATGGGCCTGAAGAAGAAATCTCTCAGAACGAATATTGGATTTCGGACTCTTCACAGAATGTGTTCTTTGATTCTAGAACGACGCCCTGTTTTTTACTCCTCTTCTGCTTCATTTAACAATAAATTAAAATATCCTTTTTTCTTTGCTTCGTATTATTTTTTCATTAACAATGAAGTACTTAATTAGTATTTTTGACGTCCTCTCTTAATATTATATTAACTTCATTCTGCTGTCATTTTTGTATATAATTTATTTTGTATTTGAGAAATTGTTTTGGGATACATTCCATAAATTAACTTTATACTTTTTTCTGTTGTTGTGATGTATCTGTGTTCTAATCAATAAATGTATATAAAATTGAACACCATAAAAAACAAGGTGGTAAAGGTTCTATCGTATTTTTGGGTCTTTTAAATCAAAATAAAATTATTTATAGTAATTAAGTTTACAGTCTCCTTCAAACCGACCCACTGACTATCTATTTTAAGATTAACTCAGGTTCGTAGCCCGGTTGCTATTGAACATTGATGTCATTGCATCAATTTTAAATTAATTGCTTTATTAATACGTTTAATGTCCCACAATTAATATTTTATGGATGATTTTAAATATATATTCAGCCATATGAGCCTACAAACAAATAATTATTATTTCGTCGAACACAAGAGACCAGAAACCTAACTAAATTAGTAACTCTAAATGAAACTAAAATTTAAACTTTATAGTTTATTTAGATAGTGGATGACATTTATGTGATTATTTTTAATCAAAATCAAAAATCAAAATCATTTATTCATATAGGTAACACAATGTGCACTTATGAACGTCAAAAAAGAAATATAGATTAAATGCTTCTAATTTAACATTTACTACCAATTCTCAAATCAAGGGCGTAGAACGGAAGAGAAGAACTGGCAATTAACTCTCCGCCACTCTTTTTAATCGCCAAGTTTTTTGTTTTACACAACGTTTGTAAGGAGCTGCAACCATTACATCATGTTCCACATGATATCAATTAATAGTTTATTAATAATAATAAAATAAATTAAAAACAAAGATTTGTCCTCTATCAGCAGGAAGCATGGTGAAATAGGAGCATGCACTTACATTCTCGTGGGAACAACACGCAATCTTCTAAGGAGAAGGTTAAAGAGGTCTTATATAGGAGATATAATTATATCTTAATGTAATAGTTTTTACAATATGCTGTCGAACACGTCTGCTCCACAGCATAATGGTCACCCAGGGCCAGTAACAACCACAACACACACACATTACACACTTAAAATGTACCTTATTCATTAAAAATATCCTTTCCTTTTTTTTTTTATCATAATTATTTTGTATTTCTGTGTCTGTGTTTCGTTAGTATTAAATTTTATGTCTATGTCTATTTTAAAAGTGATTATGGAGTTCCTTGCCCATTCTTCTCCATATGAACCTACCTTTTGGAAGGGGCAATTTTTTAAATATTTTTAACTTTCAAACGTGCCTTTTTATAGGCCTAATTGTAATAAATAATTTGACTTGACTTGTTAAGACTTACAATCACTTCAAGCAAGCCCAGTACGGTTAGCAAAACCTACTTCATATAAGTTATAATTTCTTAATTAAAACAAAATAAAGAGAAAACAAAGTTATTGTAAACGAAACAATAATTTACTAATTTAATTTTACGACACTTTACAAGGAGTTGTTATTTCAGAAAGTTGTAATCTCAACTCCTGCAATAATTTTCTAATTGGGTAAATGTAAAGTATCCCATCGGCTTTATAATTTAAATAAACAATAACGTTTTGTTTGGAATTTCCAATGTTCTAATCTAAATTTAAAGTTAAAACAATAGAAAACTCAGTAACAAAAACAAACTAAATAATAATTGTGTTTATTACTCAATATTATTTACACGTGAATTTATAACATTACTACGCTGTGGTTCATTGTGATTGAATGGTTGAGAAATAAGAAACAAAACATTTCATATAGGTTTAATTTTGCAATACTTATGGAAAAAATAATAAAAAAGTGATAAAAAAAAATAGATAAAAATCCTTGATGCGGATTATATATCATGCTAAAATTTCAGCTCGATCGGTGCAGAACTTTTTGAGTTTTTGAAGCGTACACAAACCAACATAAAATTTATATTTATATATATAAATCTATCTGTACAAATTATTAGTAGGCGGTTAATAAAACTTCCCAGTGGTCAGCGAATCTGTGACCACTATTCTTAAAAAGCCTTCGAGACGTCCAATCTATATTTATATATATATATATATTTATATATATATATACACATACACACACATTCGCTATTATTAGGTCACAGATTCGCTGATCACTGGGAAGTTTTATTAACCGCCTACAAATAATTTGTACAGATAGACATATTTTATTTAAGTCAGACCCTTTTTAATCAGCAATAAGGTAACATCACATGGGTGATGTCGTTATATGTTATATCGTTATATGAGCGAAATATATCTATAGTATTTGGCGAATTATTTAGGCAAGGCCCTTGATTATTGAAAAAGATAATTAAAATTTGAGCAGTGTTGGCCTAGTGGCTTCATCGTGCGACTCTCATCCCTGAGGTCGTAGGTTCGATCTCCGGCTGTGCACCAATAGAATTTCTTTCTATGTGCGCATTTAACATTCGCTCGAACGGTGAAGGAAAACATCGTGGGAAAACCGGCTTGCCTTAGAACCAAAAAATCGAAGGCGTGCGTCAAGCACAGAAGGCTGATACCCAACTTGCCTATTAGAGTAACAAATGATCATGAAGCAGATACAGAAATCTGAGGCCCAGACCTAAAAAGGTTGTAGCTCCATTGATTTTTATTTAAAAATAAAAATTTTAATTAAACCATTTCACAGAACCATTTACATTGACTACCGGTTCTCAAATCAAAGACGTAGAACGGAAGAGAAGAACTAGCTGACCCGGCTGACTTCGTTCCGCCTTACAGTCTAATAGTATCGTTGTTACTTTAGAATTTCATTAAGGTAATACAACTTTTTTGCAAATACACAAATGTTTTATTGCGGAAGAAGAATGGTAGTTTTACACATTAGGCTTCTTCTCTCTAGCGCTAATATTGCGATACTGCATGTTAAAGCACTTTCTGATATACAAATTTTTTTGATGAGGTAACACATGTCTTCGATCAAGATGCATCTCCTACAACAACAAGACCGGAATTTCTTGAAATGTCACGAATTTGACGTAAAATGATGCGTACGAGTAGTTGCTGTTTGAATTCGTAAAATTAATTAATTTATTTATTGTTATTCGATAACTTATTCGAGATTTTATTACTTATTCTTCTATTCGGAGCGGAGAAGAATCCACCAAAAAAGAGATAACTTACATCGGCCCAGCCGATCTTGAGTTATAAGTGGTGTAAGTAAAACGACTTTGCTTTATATATTTAGACTAGTGGACCCCACAGACGTTGTCCTGCATGATATTTAAAGCGATTAGGATATTAAGCAAAGTATGAAAGTACCGACTGCAGTGCCATCTGCCGGGCTGATTTGTGAATCTAAACCATTCCCAGATCCCCTTGAACACACACAAAAAATTTTATCAAAATCGGTCCAGTCGTTTGAGAGGAGTTCAGTCACATACACACGCACAGAAGAAATATATATATTAAGATATATTTGTCTGTCATGTCATATCATCTGCCTGAACCCTGATGAGCCATCTACTGCATTTGATTTGATCTTACAATGAAAAATACTCCTTGAAAACAGCTGTTTACACACTGTGTGTCGACATCTTAGGGTTTAAGTCGCTTTAACTACTTTTTTAACGTCAGGAAATGCAGTTGCGCATATCCCTACGGCAATTTTTTCAAGTTGGGATTCAAATTCGAAAGTCATTTATTCATCTAGGTACAATTTGTTCACTTATGCATGTCAAATTTACGCCATCTCACTATCATATAACGGCATTAGTGCCCACACATTGTTATCATCTATGTATTCTTGAACTGTGTAATATCCTTTTTTATTAGAGTTTCCTTGATGTAAAGTTTAAACTTATGCAACGGAAGTTTGGTTACGTGATCTGGAATTTTAATATCGCTATACCCCTATATCCCTTAAATAAGTGAGCAGTTTTATGAAGTCTGAATGCTGGAAAAGCATGTCTATTTCTACTATATATGGGCCTCTTTAGCCTACCCACCAAAACCTCACAGATGCCTTCAGCTCGCCAATGGGTGGAGATAGGTTCAGCTTTTTCTTTACCCCCGTCAAATGCGAATGTCACAACGCTTAGCTTGACTCTGTTCACCCAGCCAAGTTGTGTAATAATTAATTTCAGTAGTTTAATATTGTGTTACGTATTTGCAACTCGACTGCTAAAGTCAACATTGTCTTAGTGCATGTAGTTCGGCAGTTATATCAACTTGAGAACTCTTACAAACTATAAATTAGGAAGGCTGATTCAGTACTTTGGTAACTTGTAGTTCTTTGTTTAATACCTCAATAAGCTGTGATATAAAGAGACTATTTTCCTATAGTGGGAGTTACTGTCCTTCATACGACCTCAGCATATTAGCTATTTATAAATTGAATTAATAAAAGAAAACAATTAGACAATACAAGCTTTACAATGTAATCTACATTGTTAAACAAAATATACGAAACAGAAAACATAAGTCAATTAAGTACATTAATAGATAAAGAAAACTGAAATTTGACATTAACGTTAGCCTCGTCTCACCTCCTTCCGACAAACAAAAAAGTTTGTTTGTCGGCTGTTGAGCGTAGAGGCGGAAAATAATAAACTTCGATTTTGTTCCCTTTGGAGTAGAGACTCTTGGGTCTTGGGGTTCAAGTGCACAGGCGCTAATTAAAAAATTTAAGTTGGCGCCTGGTAGATAATACCGGTGACCGCAGCTGGAGCTTTGCACGCTCAACGAATAAATATCGCAATACAACGAGGAAATGCTGCCAGCGTTAAAGATATATTGCCTCAGAGACCAAACTTTTTAAATGTGTCTTTTTATTAATTCTTAATTATTTTTATTTTTACTATAATAAAAATAATTAAGAATTAATAAAAAGAAAATTCTAAATACTGTATACCATTACACAACATTAAACAAAGTAAAACTTAATATTTTAAAGAAAAAAGAATTGTTACTACTGCTAAATAAAGTCAGTCTTAAAATATTTAGTCACACCCTCTTTGGTAAGCTGGAAAATTCTACATCTTCATAAATTGTATTGTAGTTAGCTAAATAAATTAAAAAAAAACGTGTGCGTACTTATGTACACGCGTTAGAAGTTATACTTCTTTGGCGTAACAAGATAAAACAATTATTCTACGTTTGTAGAAAAAAACTACAATTACAATAGAAAAAAACTAAAATGTTGACTATAGCTAACTTCAGAAGTCGGTTTTTTGTGACGGTGTGCGCGCGTATCGTAAAAATTTACTCTCATCTTTTTCCCTAACGCGCCAAACGAAGTATAACTTCAATAAATAATTTGTGTTCATACGAGGGACATAGAATAATTATTATGAATATCTCATTCCCAATATCGCATTGGGATTCTTAAAAAAAATTGTGACAGCAAATAGGGGTCTATCTATCCGCCCATTAATAGCAACATAATAAATCTTCCTGACTTCGCCGAAATTCTAATAAGTGAAAATATTTCCAAGAATCTGCATTACTATTGAAATATTAAAAACTAAGACAAAATCTTTTTTTATTAAGAACACAATGCAATTAGTACTCATTAGGCAACAGTAGGTACAATTCTATAGCAAAAAGGGCGAAAACTTTGTTAATCGTAAGTTCAAAAGCGCCGACTTATACCTGCGCCGTCTTTTGTTTATTGAACAATCTGTTTGTTTTGACAAAAAAGATAAACTAAATGATAAATCTATGAAAGATGCGGCTTGCTCTAAAGTTCTCAAAAGGTATAAGAACATCTCTGAACACACTTCACCATTCTTTTTAATTCTTTATTTGTTTTCCTGCTTTGCTTCACATTTCAAAATCTGTCTATAACAATATCATAACTAGCGGACCCCACAGACGTTGTCCTGCATGATATTCCGAGCGATTGATAATTAAACAAAGTATGAAAGTACCGACTGCACGGCCATCTGCCGGGCTTATTTGTGTATCTAAGCCATCCAGGTCTCCACCTAAACGCATACAAAAAAAATCATTCAAATCGGTCCAGCCGAAGTGGAGTTCAGTGACATACACACATACAGTCGAATTATATCTTATCTATTAAGTTACATTAAACTGCACACGGTGTGCAAATGTGATTGAAATCGGTTTAGTAGTTTAGGAGTCCATATAGTACGGGAGGTAGCAACGTTTGAAAAGAAAGAATTTTAGGTCAGCTGATTTTGTGATATGTCTTCCTTCTTGCACTTTCGGTTAGAGTCTGGGCAATCTGGCTGGCGGTAGCGGTTGCGTTCATTAGTGCGCATCCTATCTGTCCGGTAATAATCCTGGATTTTAAAAGCATTTTAAGAAGCGTAATTTTTAATTTTTCGTTTTTAAATAAGTCTACCTGACATACTTTTTTTATTGCCAGACATTTTTCACATTGCTAACTATGTGCCAGACGCGATTTTAAGTTTTTTTTTTATAAACATTTCAAAGTATTTTAGAATGTCTGTAATTTTAATATTATGTTCTTTAAATATAAGAAAAACTAAAAATGAATTTGCCAGACATTAATTCTGTTGTTAAGTCTTGAATTAAAATGAAAAAGTATTGCAGTATGATGAAGTGTTGCATTTTAAGAAGCGCAATTTTTAATTTTTCCTTTTTAAATAAGTCTACCTGACATACTTTTTTTATTGCCAGAAATTATTCACATTGCTAACTATGTGCCAGACGCGATTTTAAGTTTTTTTTAATTAAAATTTCAAAGTATTTTAGAATGTCTGTAATTTTAATATTATGTTCTTTAAATATAAGAAAAACTAAAAATGAATTTGCCAGACATTAATTCGATTGTTAAGTCTTGAATTAAAATGAAAAAGTATTGCAGTATGATGAAGCATTGCATTTTAAGAAGCGCAATTTTTAATTTTTCTTTTTTAAATAAGTCTACCTGACATACTTTTTTTATTGCCAGACATTTTTCACATTGCTAACTATGTGCCAGACGCGATTTTAAGTTTTTTTTTTATATAAATTTCAAAGTATTTTAGAATGTCTGTAATTTTAATATTATGTTATTTAAATATAAGAAACACTAAAATGAATTTGCCAGACATTAATTCGATTGTTAAGCCTTGAATTAAAATGAAAAAGTATTGCAGTATGATGAAGCATTGCATTTGAGGAAGCGTTATTTTTAATTTTTTTTTGTTCAGAATCAGAACAGCGTAAAACAACTTCTGCGTCAAAATCGATTTGTCAAATATGAAAAATAATCCTAGAATCAGCTTCTTCGTGTTCTTCACACGATAATGATTCTTCAATAGTTTTAATTACTTAGTTATATATCACTTTGTATGAATAACATTTATTAAAACTTACGTAAATGTTTTTATTACCAATGAAAGGCATCATACTGCCATACTTTTCATGACTTTTTCATTTTAATTCAAGGCTTAACAATCGAATTAATGTCTGGCAAATTCTTTTTTAGATTTTCTTATATTTAAATAACATAATATTAAAATTACAGACATTCTAAAATACTTTGAAATTTTTATAAAAAAAAAATTAAAATCGCATCTGGCACATAGTTAGCAATGTGAAAAATGTCTGGCAATAAAAAAGTATGTCAGGTAGACTTATTTAAAAGGAAAAATTAAAATTTGCGCTTCTTAAAATGCAATGCTTCATCATACTGCAATACTTTTTCATTTTAATTCAAGACTTAACAACCGAATTAATGTCTGGCAAATTCATTTTTAGATTTTCTTATATTTAAATAACATAATATTAAAATTACAGACATTCTAAAATACTTTGAAATTTTTATAAAAAAAAAATTAAAATCGCATCTGGCACATAGTTAGCAATGTGAAAAATGTCTGGCAATAAAAAAAGTATGTCAGGTAGACTTATTTAAAAAGGAAAAATTAAAATTTGCGCTTCTTAAAATGCAATGCTTCATCATACTGCAATACTTTTTCATTTTAATTCAAGACTTAACAACCGAATTAATGTCTGGCAAATTCATTTTTAGTTTTTCTTATATTTAAAGAACATAATATTAAAATTACAGACATTCTAAAATACTTTGAAATGTTTATAAAAAAAAAACTTAAAATCGCGTCTGGCACATAGTTAGCAATGTGAAAAATGTCTGGCAATAAAAAAGTATGTCAGGTAGACTTATTTAAAAACGAAAAATTAAAAATTACGCTTCTTAAAATGCTTTTAAAATCCAGGATATTACCTGGACAGATAGGATGCGCACTAAAGAACGCAACCGCTACCGCCAGCCAGATTGCCAAGACTCTAACCGAAAGTGCAAGAAGGAAGACATATCACAAAATCAGCTGACCTAAAATTCTTTCTCGAAAACGTTGCTACCTCCCGTACTAATAGTGGACAAACAACTTGACGCGTAATTTATATATATTAAGATTAAGTGCGACCCTTTTAATCAGCGACACTTAATTAAAATGATAATCAGCTCGTCAAATAAATTATTCATTACGAATATTGCTACTCAGTGCGCATCAGTAACAATTAATATGGGTTTAATTAATATTAGTAATCAACTTGATTGCACTGTTTAATCGTAGATGAAATTACATTACTGTGCTTACGTGTGCCTGAAGTTACTTTATTGATAATGAAGAAGTCTTTCATCTCTGTCTGTCAAATTGTGATGAAAAAAGACAGGTACTTTAATAAAAACAAAGCACTATTACGTGTAAAAGAAGACGAAACGTTTTAACTTTTTAACAATAGCTGGAAAAAACTGAACGCCTGAAATAAAATTGTTTCTTTTTGTAAGATTTTGCTATTGTTTTTTTAGCAGGAGCAATTAAACATTAGTTCTTATAATGAATAAATTGTGATTAGACAACAATTACATGGACCACCTGAATGGTCATTAATTTTCATTAAGCAACACAATAGCTCTTTGTTGCTCAGTATTTCTTTTCAGAGTAATTGGGTTATAGAGGGATATCAATGCATAGATAAAGGCGCAATTTTTTGTGAAAGTATACATTTTTAATAAATCAAAAGTAAAAATCCCATCGTTATTGTTACTAATATCGTAAATTGTAGTGTATTTTTAGATATATATCTATTATTAAATTATGTAAATTGACGGAATAAAATGATTATTAGTGAAATTCGTTCTTTTGCGAACTAGCGAACTGTAGATCGACTCCCAGTGGAGTCTTACTTGAGAGATACAACCTTTAAATGTTTAAAGATAGAGTATGCTCTTCCCTCAAAGGCCGGCAACGCACCACATAAAATGGGTGTCCATGGTCTGCGATGACCGCCCTTTTTGGGTGTCCCGTCCCGTAGGCTCATTTGCCCCCATATACAATAAAAACCTACATCTCTTTCCTTTCTTTATTGTTTATTTGCTTTTTGTTAGTTTTCAAATATTTTCATGATAGTGTTTTTTTGAGTTATGCAAGACATTTAAAAAAGCTTCTTTATCGTATTATAGGCCTGCTCAAAAGCATGTCAAACGTTGAGTTACATAAAGGAAAAATATTCGCGTAATTTTTATCTCTGTGTTGTTCTACCCTGTTGCTTATCATGAGTGTGGACGTGATAGACACTCTTTGTTTCCGACAGCTATTTTACTGAACACCAAGTCCTTTTACCGATAAGAGCACGTCAGATATCAACTTTCTGCATCGTAAATTATGGAATTCAGATGAGAAAAATACGGAAATATTCGACTTTAAACAGGGATTCAAGTTAAATTCTTTGTAAGGTGTATGTTAAATCGGAAACCGAATGTTATTGGAACCTATTTATTTTAATTAAAAATTCATTAAAAATGATTAACAATAATAAGGGACAGATTTAAATGTTAATATTCTTGGACAATTCGAGGGCTTTGTATATTTATTTGTTACTTTCATTTTCTCTTGATGTATTGTACTCGACTATGGATTTAGACGTCAAATTGTTCTGACCAACATAGTTGATTAATAGCAAACACAGTATGTATATCTATGCTAATATTATAAAGAGGAAACATTTGTATGTAAGTATGTTTGTAACGAATTGGCTCAAAAAGTACTGGAGCGATTTTAAAAATTCTTTCACCATTTGAATGCTATATTATTACTGATTAATATAGGCTATTTTAATTGCTAGAAAAAAATAACTATTCCTACCAAAAATACAATAATGTCACCCAAGATGTAAAAAAAATGCCTATAAAGTATCTTTCATTATATATATCATATATTCTATTTTCTTATTTTCTTCAATTTCTATACCTTTTTTTATAGGCTGGTAGGTGATCAACCTTTCCGAAATTAATTTGTTAAGATATGTCAGATTCCTCACGATGTTTGCTATTACATGAGAAAGTGTTCCTACCTCTACCTTTAGTACACCTAATCCGCTGTTTTAGTGGTATTTTGTTTTTCAAAATTTCTGGTATTTTTATTTGATCTATACATTTATATACAGTGGATTGCGCAGATAACGAAGATGAAGTTTCCTCTCTTATTTCGTCGTTATATCTCGAAGTCGTTACAGGCAATGGTTGAAAATTATAAAGAGTATTTTTAAAAAAATGGTTAAAGGAATTAAAAAAAAGAGGATGGGTAGAGTATTTTAAATTTACAAAAATAAATAAAAGGGGAAAATAGGGTTTTTTTTTTTTTTTTTTTGTTTTTTTTTTTTTTTCTTAAACAAAAGATAAACACGTATATGTGTACAGAAAGGTATCCACAGTTGCTAACCATCTGAGTGAATTTTCACAAAAGTTGTTGTTGAAATATTTGTGAAAGAAATAAATCTTTTTGTCTTTGGCGGCTGACTCCGGTCGCAATATCTGCATGGGATTTCTAGGAATTTGTTACAAATGATTCATTAAAAATAGTCGCTACACCCGAACTCAGCGTAACATCCAAAGACGCTATAGCCACATTAAATTTGTACTAAAATATGCTTTAAATTCAAGGGACTCAGATTTAACGTCGTTATAGCTAAATGGTCGCTACAACTAAGGTCGTAATAAATGAAATCCACAGTATTTTAATTGTATTTTTGAATTCTGTAACATTTAGATGTACCTAAATACATTTACTTAAAAGAGTTTGTAACATATACCGTAGATGTAGATTATGTATCATGTGGTTAACTTGAATAAAAAAAAGTGCGTGCGTACAAAGTACACATGTCAGAAGTGAAACTTCTTTGGCAAACAAAATTTTAAGTCTTATTCATATTTATACAAATCTAAAACTTTAGAATTCCGAGACTTAGAGGGAGAAAAAAAGGAAGATATGTTAGGAGATTAACGAATTTAACTGTCATTAAAATATTAAAAGTGTCGAAAATTCATAAAAATTATATATTTTTTAAATTTTTTTCTTCGATAATATAAACCCGTGGCATTTTAAATTACAATTCGTCATTTGAGATTTCAATAAATTATTTTGCATAAAATATAAAATACTTATATTTCATAAATTCTATCTATGAAATTTTAAATTTTAAAAATAGAATTTCTATAAGGTAATTCGCCCTCACTCTCTCTCAATGGGTCTCAATCGCTCTATCCCTTTTCTTCGACAAAAACGCTGCACATCTTCGTGACGCTAATATTATTATTATTGCGTTTCATCCGTAAAAAATTCTTCTCATGCGGCTAAAGAAGTTTCACTTCAATAAAGTATTCAATGCGTCACGCTTAAGCCTACACGGCTCTCAACATATATTATACTGTCTTTGGTGTATTTTAAAATTTTCATTGTTCCAGGAGAATCAATGTATGAGGATTAAGATCCTGGGTGATTGCTATTACTGCGTTTCGGGACTTCCGGTGTCGAGGCCTAACCATGCCTACAACTGTGTCAATATGGGCTTGCTAATGATTGACGCTATACGGTATTTGTCTGTTATTTCTGTATTAGGTCACTTAACTAAGTAAATATTTTGAAGAAAAACGCTTTTTACCGGATTAAAGTTATGTTTATTATTATAAATTTACAACTATTTGATATAATTTTAAATTTATCCGACGTTTCGCGTGCTTTACAGCGTGCGTGGTCACGGTGACTGAAGACAAAAGATGTTGAATGTCAAAAAGTATCACAGCTGCAGAGAAAGTTGCATTATCTGTGTTTATTTCCCCGGACTAAAAGATGGAGGGTTTTGGCAAAAATGGCTCACGGTGTCCTCTATTTTCGCGGATTGTTTTTCTTTTTGAGATTTTAATTTGGATATTATTGGATCCCAGGTGTTTGACAATTTTAGGCCGTCTTCTCTATTGAAAAATAACTTTAATCCGGTAAAAAGCGTTTTTCTTTAAATGTGTAAAGGTTATGTTAATCAAAGACAATACTAAGTAAATATTTTGATTAACCTTTTTGTAGATAGAACGTGAAAAATACGACACATTTTATTTTTTATTGCCTTCAAATGGGTCAAATTTGTCCTTTTTCGATGGAGACGTTTTTTAGTAGCAACACTTATGAAATGTCTGAATTCTACGGAATTAAAACTCAGGGTATAAATTGCTTGACGCTGTTAGATTTTTGAAACTTTTCTAGTATATTACAACATTACCTGTTTAAATTAAGGTTTTTATCTAAATTAAAGGACTTTTTTAATGATAATAAATAAATTATTGAGTTAGGGAGAGAAAGCTTGTTTAAAAGTAAATAAATATATATAATTACTTTATCTTTGTTTTTTAATAAATTTTAATGCGATTCATAGACTTATAGATTTTGTCAGTATTGTTTTTGCAATTAGTAGTGAGTTGATAAGTTATATCAAACCATAAACACCCAATTTAATAATAAAATACAGTATTAAAGATAAAATAATATATTTTGCTTAATTATTACTACCAGCAGGTCTCATCTGCGTATGGTAGTATATTTGTTTAAATATTTTGGATATAACTATACCCTAAGCAAATCAGGGATATCGTAGAAGAATTTTTGAAATAACTTCTAGTTCATTAATTTTCATCTTTTTAATATTATATACATACCTTAAATATATAAAAATAAACAAGTGGTACCTTATAGGTTTTCATTATATTTTTTTCTGTAATAGGCAAGTAGTTGATTAGCCCCGACGATTTGGGCCTAAACCATGCTGGTTGCCTCACTATGTTTTCCATTACCGTACTAGCGAGTATTAAATGAGCACATATATTTTTTCAGCTTCGTCCGTGAAGCCACAGGCTTCAATGTCGACATGCGAATCGGCATCCACACAGGTAATGTTCTGTGCGGCGTGCTCGGTCTCCGAAAATGGCAATTCGACGTCTGGAGCGATGATGTCACATTGGCAAATCATATGGAGTCTGGTGGGATCGCTGGGTGAGTTTATACAGATATTGTTAATATCGAAACTGCATATAATAATTATAGGATGGATATTGCTGAAGGCGTTTACAATTTTTTTTTCTACTAAGTATTATTACATTCCGTTTCTTTCGTCTTTTGCGACTGAGGCGCAAACTAGCTGCTGTGGTCTCTGGCAGAATGACCAGCGCTATTGAACATTCTGCTCCTCAGCATAATGCTGAGCCAGGGCCAAATACAGCCACATCACACAAGCATTACACACTTGAAACGAACCGAATGGGAAAAGGGTTTTTTTTTATACCTCTCATTATATATTTTTTTTTTTTTGTTATTGTTATTTTGTGTGTTTATGTGTGTGTGTTTTTGGTAGTAATAAATTATATGTCTATGTCTAAAGATGAATATTTCTTACAGTTTATTTCTTAATTACCGTTCTTAGTAAGTGTCCCTTCACTCTGTATAAGTTTTAAAACGTGTAGAGTACGTAAATTTGTATGAAACTTAGCTTTTACGTAAGTTTAACGCCAAATGGTTCTAGTCAGAATTTAGTCATAAGGAGGGTTTTTGGAAATATGTAACAAGTCTGTTGAGTGCTTCAGGTGATTATGTTGGTGTCAAAGGTGCAATTCCTGTGTGAACTTGTACCCATTTCAAACAAAACTAAATATTTTGTTTCATTTCTGAGCAATATTTTTTCTGAGCAATTTTCATATTTTCCTCTAGATTATAGAATGTTAAAGGAGTACGAAAATGAGCATTAATGTTATCAAAACGTTGCATACAAAAGGATATACTCGTATATGTGTCGGAAACATCGTCACTCCATCGATACGGACATCGTTTATTCGTCATGTGGGTAAATTGCGAGTACAAAAGACACTAATAATTATCGTACAACATTTGGTTTAGATTGATAACCATCAACGGTCCATTGACTCGATTATAACATTTACAGAAAATCCGAGTATTCCCTGACATTAAAGGCAAGGGCCCGGTCCTCGCAATTAAGCGATCCCTACCAGGCATCTATAAAACCTTATTTGAAGAGGTGTTGCAAAAAATAAAAATAGCTTCTGTGGGATATGAGTAAAACTTACTTCATTATTATCGACTTATATTAAAGTAAATTAATCAGTGGCGCTACAGTTACAGTTTAAGGAATTACATATTTTGACTCTGGCAAGACAATACATTTATGAGAATATTTTGTATGTGCAGAAAAATATAGATATTTTTAAAAAGAATAGTAGCTTCCATAATTATAGTACTCGTAATAAAGACAAAATTAGCGCACCAACCAGAAGGCTGCATAAAACGAGTAATTCTTTCCAAGGCAATTGTATACGTTTTTTCAATAAAATCCCTAGTGAGATACAAGTGTTGTCAATAAATAAATTTAAGTCGTACATTAAAGTAAAACTGCTTGCTAAGACCTATTATAATATAAATGAATATTTAAACGATCCTAGTGCTTGGATATATGTTGCTCCAGTATAAATAGGTAACACGACTGAATCTCTCGGCTGCATTTCCAGACTCTGGGGCGATCGTCAACATCCACGACTGTTTTAATGTAAAGTGGGAACAAACCGTGATCCATGTGGTATCAAATTATTTCAGTATTATTATTATTTTCTTATGTAGCCAAGTCCACATTTCAAGGATCGTCATGCTCGCTTAAATGTCATTGCTTGTGGCGGCGTCCATGCGTCGGGTTGTCTCTCTCCCTAAAATATGGCGAGGGGGCCGATGGCTGGCCATGCGTCATACTCGTGAACGGGTGCTACTTGTGGTGACTGGTCGTACTTGAATTCGTGTATGCGGTGATGTTAATTATTTCGACTATGTGTTTGCGTGTTGTTCCCACGAGAATGTAAGTGCGTGCTCCTATTTCACCATGCCTCCTGCTGATAGAGGACAAGTCTTTGTTTTTAATTTATGTTATTATTATTAATTACTTAAGATGTCATGTGGAACATGGTGTAATGGTTGCAGCTCCTTACAAACGTTGTGTAAAAAAAACATGGCGAATAAAAAGAGTGGCGGAGAGTTTATTGCCAGTTCTTCTCTTCCGTTCTACGCCCTTGATTTGAGAACTGGCAGTAAATGTAAAATTAGAAGCATTAATATGTATTTCTTTAATGACGAATCACAAGTGTACATTGTGTTACCTACGTGAATAAATGATTTTTGAATTTTGAATTTACAACCTTTTTACGTTTGGGTCTCAGATTTCTGTATCTGTTTCACGAACATCATTGTCAATCTAATAGGCAAGTACCAGCCTCACACACACGCCGTCGTTTGGGTCGCAAGCCGGTTTTCTCACGATGTTTTCCTTCACCGTTTGAGCGAATGTTAAATGCGCACATTGAAAGGAAGTCCATAGGTGCACTGCCGGGGATTGAACCTACGACCTCAGAGATGAGAATCGCACGCTGAAGCCACTAGACCAACACTGTTCATCGATTTTTATGAACAATATTAAACGCATATTTTTTCGTATCTTTAATTAAAATGTATGGTGTTACAGACGTGTTCATATAACAAAATCAACAATGCTGCAACTTGCCGGAAAATTCGAGGTGGAACCAGGAGATGGAGCATCCAGAGAAGGATACTTGGCTGACCACAAAGTGGAGACATATCTCATTGTACCTCCCAAGGTAATGTAGATTAACAGGTGAGCTGAAAAGTTTATAGGCTAACATAGATCTTTTAGATAGACCATTCATTCATCACTCAAAATAGGCTTTAGTTTCGGGGATTTCCTCTTCATCAGCGCAGCATTTCTGTCCGGCGAGCATTCTTTTGAGATCTGAGAACAGGAAAACATAGCTAAGGGGACAGATTTGTACAAAAAATCGGATTTATTACGATTGAAAAGCTTCAAACACTGCTCCACCACGTTGTGAGCTCACCGCGCGCTCACTTTGAACAGAGCTTTTGCATTTCCAAATATTTATCTAGGATATGTCCAACACGTCCCTTTGATATCCTTAGAGTCTCAGCTATCTTAATCAACATCACTTTTCGGTTATACAAAATTATGTGTACTTTTTTGACGTTTTCGTCGTAAAAATCATATTTACTTATTACTAGTAGCGCCATCTATGTGTCAGCCTAAGTTAAGGGTAAAGTTAAAGGCCTCCTACCCGTTTGCAAAAAAAGAATTCTATTAAAAAAGCCTAATTACTGTCGTGACAGCAGTATTACGAAATTACGCTTATCCAAAAAAAATTTTAGTGGCACCAATCGAAACTCAAAAAATACCAATCCCCTTTAAAAGCGCGAATGAATTTTTTAAGCGTTGAAAATTTCAAAATCTTAATAAATCTACTGCTAAACCTATTTATTATTTAAAGAAAAAACTTTTTAACCGGATTAAAGTTATGTATTATTATAAATTTACAATTATTTAACATAATTTTAAATTTATCCGACGTTTTGCGTGCTTTACAGCGTGCGTGGTCACGGTGACTGAAGACAAAAGGTGTTGGATGTCAAAAAGTATCACAGCTGTAGAGAAAGTTGCATTATCTGTTTTTATTTCCCCGGAGTTGGTATCGACTAAAAGATGGAGGGTTTTGGCAAAAATGGCTCACGGTGTCCCCTATTTTCGCGGATTGTTTTTCTTGAGGTTTTAATTTGGATATTATTGGATCCCAGGTGTTTGACAATTTTAGGCCGTCTTCTCTATTGAAATTGGGGTGGTTTTTTGATTTCAATGGCTTCGCGTACCAATCTTGGGAAGAATCTTTTTTCTTTCGCAAGTACTTTCGGTTGGTCAAAGCGTATGTAGTGATTAGGCCTATCTAGTATGTGTTCACAGACTGCTGATTTTGTTAGTCGTGTATGTCCTATAATAATACATAACTTTAATCCGGTTAAAAAGTTTTTTCTTTAAATGTGTAAAGGTTATGTCAATAAAAGACAATACTATTTATTATTTATCAATTCGCGTAAAACAAAGTATAAATTAAATGTTAAAACGTTAGTAAAATGTTTTCTTGCAATGTTCGTACAAATATTGTAACTTAGCTCGTTTGAGTTTGCTTCTGTGCACAGGTTTGTAGATTTTACGAAAGAATTATTGACTTCGCTAAGTTCACAAAAAAATTTCTTGGTTTTGGTTTACGCATAGATTACGTAACTCTTACCACGATTAATAAAAATTTTGGAACATACTACTGTGTTGCTATGTAGTAGCGGTTAAGAGTTTGGTTTATGTAACAGAAACTTCGTATGCGGTTTTCAATGGCTATCTATAATGTAACTAGTGGACCCCACAGACGTTGTCCTGCATGATATTTAAAGCGATTAGGATATTAAGCAAAGTATGAAAGTACCGACTGCAGTGCCATCTGCCGGGCTGATTTGTGAATCTAAACCATTCCCAGATCCCCTTGAACACACACAAAAAATTTCATCAAAATCGGTCCAGTCGTTTGAGAGGAGTTCAGTCACATACACACGCACAGAAGAAATATATATATTAAGATTTAAACAAGGAACTGCGATTTGTTTTCAGATTTTATGAAACAAGAATTGCAGAAAAACTACGGTTTCCACCACTAAGTATTATCATATTGTGAATATCATATAATCGATTTTTGTAGATAAAAATAAATTGAGTTCAGGACCGAATGGAATGAAAGCTGTCATAAACACAGACTATCAAGTAGAGAGCACTAATTCATCAGTGAGCTCCATTGTTACGATGTCATTAATCACACAATGACTCTACATTGTCTTTGTATATATCTACCTCGTTCACTATCACTATCAATGAAATTAATTAATTAATTCAGATCATGTTGGCTTGAGAGCAAATTTTGTAAAATATATTAATGAGGTATTTTGATGAAGAATTATTTTATGGAAGTAATAGTTAGTTTATCGTCGGATACGTTCTAAAAATACAAATCGTCAATCAAAGAAGAATCACTAATTCACAAACTTTTTTGTGCCTTAGCCATCTTATCCTCACCTTAGGCTTTCTAATATTCGTATGTTCCTTTTTTAACATTTTTTACATGAATAATAATTGAATACTTCACTTAAGAAACTTAAATGATTGGTTTTAGGAAGAAATTACTAGGATATTGTAAATGAAAACAGTTAGTAATGTTTTAAAACATATAATGAAAATTTTTAATTCAAATTCCAAATAAATTTAATAAATTGTTAAATAGCCTCCCTTTATAATAGAATTGCCCCCTGTGAAGCGTGGGTCCCAAAATTAATTCTAAAGTCACATTATATTAACTATAGAATAATTTATTTTACTACAATAGAGCAACAATTTTAAACCAAAATAAAACTTAGCATCTTTTAAATAGATTCATGCGGTTTTATTGTAAATATCAACTTAATTGTCCCTAATTATAATTTAAAAAAATTATATTAATCAACCTGGTATATTTAAGCGTTAGCGATACTATCCATTGTCTTGCATTCGACCTCCAGTTACACCAATGGATTTTTTGTGATTGTGACTTGCTTGAACGGTGAAAGAAAATATCGCAAGCAGTATGTATAAGCCCCACAAATCGTCAGGCACACACGGCTGATCATATTGACGAAAAAGAAAACATGATAGGCCTACAAATATAATTGTAATCAATAGAATTAGTGTTCAGGCAAATGCGAGTATGATGTACAAAGTAATAACGTATATGAGATTGTCAAAGGCTGTTGCGCGTCGATAGCTCAGGTAATTGGCAATGCATAGGTCCGATGTTACAATTCTACGCTCCAATGCACAAGCCAATACATATTACAAGTTGGTCAGTACAATTGTCTATTCAGCTGATTATTTGATATTCTATAAAGGAGTCTTTCCATATCTTGATAGTATTTTAATTATTAGCAATCCTAGTGCCGCCGGTTAATATCCTAGGGTAATTAAGTTACACAAATATAACATCAGATATTAGCTGTTAGTGTTAATAAATAAATATCTATTTTATTTATTTATTAACACTTCGTTGCATACAGAAATATAATACAATTGACATAATAAAATGAAAAGGAGGGCAACAATGGCAAAAAATGAAAAGGAGGGAACAGGCGGCCTTATTAGTTCCGAGCGATCTCTTCCAGGCAACCAATTTGGGTTGACGAGGAGAAATAAAAAATAAAGTAGATAAGGCAAGCGCAAGAAGTGCAAAAATACATAAGACATATAGTTATTTAGACAAAACTAACGGAATAAAATAAAGCAATTGAAACATTTAAACAGTGACAACATTAAAAAGAAAAAGTGCACATGAATCACGATAATTTTAGATCAGTTTCACATCTGTTAGTACGAAAGTAAGGACAAGATGTGGACAGGTAATGTTTGTGCAGTAGATACTATATTATGTCATAAATAAAAAATCATCACATTTTTTCAAACAAACGGGGGCAATCGGGCAGGAGGCTCATCTGACGTTAAGTGATACCGCCCATATACACTCACATTGCCAGAAGGCTCGCAATTGTGTTTCAGGCCTTTTAAGAATTGGTACGCTCTTTTCTTGAAGGACCCTAAGTGGAATTGGTTCGGAAATACTTCAGTGGGCAGCTGGTTCCACATAGTGGAAATGAAAATAAATTTTTAATAGAAAATATAAAATAATACAATTATCATTGCTACAATCTTACATTTTCCATAATTCCCTCAAACGACGGTATTATGAAAGAAAATATTATGATTCAGTTTACGTTGATTGCTCCCTTTGATTAGTTTTTCTTCAAATCCATCTCAAAATAATCTTGGCTTTAATAACAGTTGAAGATGTAATTTGATCCCTTGATTATTAACTTCAGGATAAAGTTTGGACACCTCTTTGAAGAGATTACGAATTTTTGCGTTAAATTAAACTTTTTCACTGTTTTAGTAACGAGGTTTATTTGCATAACGGCTAATAAGAGCGGTTATGGCGTTGTCTTTATAGAATAGGTAAAAAATATTTCAAATTCTGTGCTGCTTTTAGTTAGAGATTAACTCACCGTATTTAACTTTGTTTTACGTAAATTTGAAATGGTCGGAGCAGTGTGGTCCTAGTGCCTGTAGCGTGCGACTCTCATCCCTGAGGTAGAAGGTTCGATCCCCGGCTGTGCACCAATGGACTTTCTTTCTATGTGCGCATTTAATATTCGCTCGAACGGTGAAGGAAATCATCGTGAGGCTTGCCTTTGACATTAATAGTTGACGGCGTGTATCAGGCACAGGAACCTGTATGCTTATTAGATTGACAAATGATCTTGAAACAGATATAGAAATCTGAGGCCCAAACCTAAAAAAGTTGTAGCGCCAGTGATTTAGTTTTTATTTTATACTTTACACAATACACGATAGTGATTGTAACTTAAAAACTGAATTAGACATTTTCAAAAACATTAGATGCGAGAAGTTCTCAAAATCAAACTCAAAATAACTTTATTCATATAGGTAAACAAGTACACAATATATGAACGTAAGAAAAGAAGTTAAATTAATTGTAAATTTACATTTACTACCAGTTCGCTTACTTTAGTTCGCGTTCGTTAGGGCGTAGAGCGGGCAAGAAGAACTGGCAAGAAACTTTCCGCCACTCTTTTTAATCGCTACGTTTAGAGTCATTCAAATTGTTTGAACTGGAGCAAATCAATCCCAAGGATTAGGATCATTTAAATATTCGTCAAATTTATAAAAAGCTTTATTGATTAATTTACGTTTAACGAGGGCTTTGAATTTATTTAGTGATAATTCTCTATAGTCCATTGAAATGTTACATTTTTTAGGCCTTACCTTGCGTTTTTAGAGGACGCAATTTTATTTTTTAGAAGGGGGTAGTGTAAAGCTAAAAACAAGTTTGTGGGTCGCCACCCTTGTCCCAGGCCGCATTGGAAAAGGGGTCCAAAAACCACGTTTTTGGCTATATCTCCTAAACTATCCACGTACATAAAACTTTTAAAGACACATTTTGTAGCAAATCGCGTGCCTACAATTATGTATGTGTTACTTTTATCATAAATCCAAAATTCAAAAAGTTATAAATAAAAAAGTGAAAATATTTCCTATTTCTAAAGTTGACTAGGTGCGTCAAGCTCATGACAAGCCGATCAAACAGCAGTTTTACCTTACTTTTAAGATCTCTCGTTTATTTTAAACAAATTTTCCAAATATTTTTTTATTCCTACAATTTTACTTATTGGTATTCCTAGTAGGCTATTCACAGACAACTTGCTGATATGGTAATCTTCGACATAATAATTATCAATCAGTTATTAGAATGGTAGTAGCTATCATTTTTATTTATAACTTTTTAAATTTTGGATTTATGATAAAAGTTAAATAGACATAATCGTAGACACAGCGATTTGCTACAAAATGTGTCTTTAAAGTTTTATACGATAAGTTTAGGAGATATAGCCAAAAACGAGTTTTGGACCCTTTTATCCAAGATGCGGCCGGGGACAAGCACGCCAACCCCACAACTTGGTAAGCTTGACCTATGACCCCCTAATTCCAAATTTCCTCTAACGCAACCCAAATGTAACTTAATGGACTACTAATTTCGCTTGGGAGTTTGTTGTAAATACGAATCTCATTATCTTCTAAAAATATTTCAGAAACCGTCGGATAATGGCCGTCTCTCTGTATGTACGATAGACCGAAAAGCGAGCATTGTATCTTCGATATACCAAGACGTATCACCGACGAAGCCGCGGGGGAATATTAGTCCGGCTCCGTCTCAACAGAGTTTTAATGAACAGGAAGGGACCAAAGTAATGCGAGCCGAGTCCATGAGGAATCCAGGTTTGAGCTATTTTTGGACGATATTAAAAATATAAAAAAAACATTTACAGTCAAACCTGGGTAAGTGAGAACTGGATAAGTGAGAAAACTCTATAAGTGAGAGTAATAGCCGGGACCCGTCATTTTAAGCTCCCAAAACCTTTATTAGCGAGAAACAGATACCTCTGTAAGAGTGAGTCGTTTTTCCCTCATGCACCTCCGTAAGTGAGACTGCTACTTATCTTTACCTCTATAAGCGACAGTCGGGCTTAATTTATAATATGTACTTTAGATGCGTTAGAGACGGTCGCACTTGCTGTGACTTGTTATTGCTGCGTACCTCTATAAGAGAGAAACGCTACCCATATACCTGCATTAGCGAGAAACTCGGTTTAGTGAGAAACCTTTATAAGCGAGAATGAGATTGTGCTCCCTTGAACTCTCGCTTATCCAGGTTTGACTGTATTTATATAGGTACATTTAGATAGTTAATGGTCTCAACATCCCTAATGCACTAAGACCAGCTGAAGATAGAGTGGAGTGAAGGCAGCAAGTCGACGTATCGTTTAGGGCTTTTCAAGACAGTCACGACCTTCAGAAATGAAGATTACGAAGAAGAAGTGAAGACAAGGGTTGCTTAGTAGGGAAATTGGTTATATTCAATTGTGTATGCTATCTATTCTAGTAACAAAGTATTAATATATATAAAAAAAATATCCTTATAGCTTCTAATTGACCCTTCAAAAAATTTCAGGTAGATAGGACAATTATATATTTTGTGATCGTAATAAAATAATTGTTAAACTTCCAGATCTTAGCAGACGAGCTTCAGTAAAAGTAGACGGACACAAAACTGTGGCTTTTGAGAATAACAATACTGCTAATCCAGGAGACACTTTGGGCAATGGCGCTTTTGTTAAACCTAAAAGTAGGAGTGGATCCATCATTGGAGCTATTAGTCCAATAATAGGAACTGGTAAGATGGAATTCGATGTTCATACGAAGCTTATACTTGGTAGGAGGCTGGAAGTAATGCTTTTTAATATAGATGCAAATAATGCTTTGTTTGGAGTATTGTAAAATGTATCTATATATTTGCTACTTTGATGTTAAGAACTGTCTTGCTACAATTTAATAATAAAGTAATTTCTGAACAAAATCTCTAATCTTGCTAGAATTTTAATTATGTTAGAGTGTAACAAAGTATTTATGCATATAAACCTATTATAAACATTTGGTCCCTACTAAGTTCCCCTCGTGCAGCATTACGGTGTTCCAGTTAAGGACAATGCCAGTACTGTTGTAATTTATTTATATATATAATTATTTATTAATTTTTGTTTAAAAGAGCGCAAGTCGGATACACCGACACCAACCAAGGAGCACTCGGCGCCGATATTCACGCGAATGTTGAGCACAATTTCTATGGATTCTACTTGTTAGTTGTAAATGCACGTTTTTATTTTTTTAACATCACTTCCATTATTTACTCCATGACTTTTGGATCACTCATAAAGATTTAATTTTTAACATCTATTTTCTGAAGGACTTTCAAATACTTAATGGGAAACTTTTATATATTTAGCTGATTTTTATTCCTTTAATTTTTAGAATTTATTTATGTTATTCTATATATGTTTAACGTTGAACGCTTAACGTTTTAATTCAATTATTTGTTTTTTGAGGTTTAAACATGGACTTCCATGGGAAGAGGACTTCATTAAAACTTTAATGTTTCTAAGTACTTTACGTTGATTTTTTTTCATATCCACTTGAATATGTCATTTCAACTTGAAATTGAGATTTTTTCACATTTCGTAAGTTATTATTATATCATTCCTTACGTCATCTCAACTACATTAAAATATTGAATTATTCGTTTATTCAAGAATTTCAAAAGTAAGTTATTTTCCTTTCTTTGTAATCTGAGAGTTACTAGAACTAAAAGTCTTCTATACGTACCTATGGCTCGCTTATCTGCAACTTTTAATGGTCCAGTGAATTATGTAAGTTATCTTCAACCAAAATTTACCTTAAAACAAGCATGGGAGGCATTCTGAAAATTCTCAATTTGAAGAGATCCATATTTTACACAGAATTTTAAATATAATTAAAATAATTTAATTGTTATGAAAATGGTTCCAGCAATACCTGGCGTTCCGAGTAGGTCGCGGCCGTCAAGCAAAATGACAAAGTATGTGGAGTGTTGGGGCGCCGACAAACCTTTTGCAAATATTACTGATTCGACTTTAGCCAAAAATATTGGCATTTCGGTAAGTAATATTCTGTTTTATTACTTTTATATTTTAGATTCTTGATTATATTGATAAGAATCTATTGCGAAGGTCGTAAAGTTCTTGTTCTAATTTTGTTAGAAATTATTTTGGATTATTTTTAAATTACTGTGAATTCAGCCACTTCATTGTATTTTCAGTGCACTTCAGTAGAAAATATTAATGTAAATGTATGTATCTGTAGATGTAACGTCAAAAAAAATTAAATGCTGCTAATTTTACATTTACTGCCAGTTCTCAAAGCAAGGGCGTAGAACGGAAGAGAAGAACTGGCAATAAACTAAAGGCCGTAGAAGAGTTAGGTGGAACTTTGTAATGGAAATTTCAAAAAGCCAACTACGATGTGTTGTTTTCGGATTATTAAGTTACTGTAGTAATATAAAATAAGGAAATAAATAAATATTAAATTATATTGTAATTCTTTGGTTTACCGTAAACATATCTCATTTATATAGTTTTACGATTCTGTATTTGATTATTATTTATGATTTCAGAGTCTGGCTATGATCGAGCAAAATCTACTCCCACAAAGAACGTGTTGCGATTGCAGGTAGTTTTAACTTTATTAAATTGTCTTAATCTTTATGCGATCGATCCAATCTTTGACACATTAACAGTTACAACCTGTAAGATGTCTATGACATCGTGTTCTCTTATTACATTATCTCTGTCATACATACGTTATATAATGATCAACGGTTCTTATTTAGATTAACAAAATCTATTTTATTTATTCACAAAAATAAATACACTATCCTCACAGTAGTTAAACCAATACGGCAATGTCGAAAAAAGAAAGAAATAGATAATATTAAATACATAAGATACACAAAATCGCTGCTATGATCTCACTCTGCGAACATATAATCTCGATATTGTCGGAGACAGCATTCAGTGGGCAACGTCTTTAAGGGGACTTAAAGACGTTTACTACTTTAACAGACTAGTTCTGGCCCGAGGTACTAAGAAACCGAGTTCTTGGAGAATACTTGGGTTGTTGTTGTTTTTCATGCGAAGGCCAAGCAGACGAGTCTCTAATCTAGTTGGAAAAGTGTAGACTTCTAGAATATAGGTATTACAGACTTTTATAAAATCAAAATTAAAAAAAAAAGATACATTTTTAATTAATTTTAAAAGAACTAAACACGAATTCAAAAAATCATATATTAATTTTTTTTCGAAGTTAAAGCAAATTATTTTCTATTAATAGAATGTATTTTTCCAGCACTAATTCAGAAGGCATGAGCCGAATTACCTTATGGTTCAAAAATAGGTCTCAAGAGAATCAATATCGCAGTCAACCAGACACACTGTTCAAATATTATGTGGCCTGCGCGTGCGCATTATTTCTCTTATTGGCATTTATACAACTGATAACATTACCTAAGTAAGTTTTAACATTAAAGTATTCTAGAAGTTTTTTTGGGCTGATATAATTTTGTGTCGGCTTTTTTAATGAGACGATCCTTGGCCTAATGGTTTTAACGTGCGACTCTCATCCCTGGGGTCGGAGGTTCGATTATCGGCTGTGTACCAATTGACTTTCTGTCTGTACGCTCGTACGGTGGAGGAAAATATTGTGAGGAGACCTTAGACCCAAAAAGTCGACGATGTGTGTCAGGCAGAGAAGGTTGATCACCTACTTGCCTATTAGAAATGATCATGGAACAAATACTGAAATCTGAGGCCCAGACCTAAAAGGTTGTAGCGCCATTGGTATATATTGGTTCATTAATGAGTTGTTTAAGATAAGTATTATTTTGTGGCTAAGTTCCCCGCTGAAATATTTAAAGATTCAGCATATAGGGCTGATGTTTACCACAATGTGAAAAAAACCGTGAATAAAACAATTGAAAAATTGTGCCAGCCCTGTGTGCTATTTCTACACTTTAAAACAATGTAATAGGAGATAAACGGGCAGTAGGCTCACCTGATGTTAAGTAATACCGCCGCCCATGGGCACCCACATTGCCAGAAGGCTCGCAAGTGCGTTGCTGGAAATTACAGCGCTTCCTATTAAGAGATTGTAAGTGTGAACTGTGACAACTATCTAAAGCGCCAGCTTTAGATAGTTGTCACAGACTTTAAAATGAGAAACGAGGGAGATACTCTTAGAAGTTATGGAAATCAAAAACAAAATCTTATTTGTTAAACCGTACCTGTGGCAGATGTATTGATCTCTTTCTGTTTGCTGGACTAGAAAGAGATCAATATATATGAAACTGGACTTAGGGCAAAATATAAATGACATTTTCTATTTCCAGAGGTATTGTTCTGTACGCATCATTTGGCCCTACGTTGCTAACGTTAATCGTGTTTTTGTACTTGTCGTGGTATGACGGACAATTCCCTTCAAGGGGGATGCATCTTCTATCGGATGTCCCGGATATTTATTCAGACAACTGTACTAAGCCTGGACAGGTAAAAATTATATTAACTCAACCACAAATTAAATTAAATTAATTAAATTTATTACGAATAAGTATTGCAATATAGTACGGAAATGCTTCCAGCGATAAAGGTGCACTGCCAGTGGGACCCAACTTTTTAAATTTGTTTTAATTTTTTAAAAAATTCCAAACTGATGTGTCCCGTCTCTTTCATCATAGCGTAAACACAATAAGACAGAAAGAGACGTAAGCGTACTTTCAAAGAGTGCAATTAGACTTTACGACTAAGTAAAAACTGTACAATTTAACTCGTCAAAAATGACAAAAATTTTAATTATTGCCAATTCTCAAATCAATAGAACTCTTTACTAACCATTATTATGTATAAGCTTTAGTATTTGATACAGTGTTTGATATCAAATACAGTGACAGAAGTTCAATTATAGTAGTTAATTATGCCTGATGAAGATTTTTGACAAGATGACAGAATCAATGAAACAGCAGCAATGTGTCTTAAGCCCAATTCGAGGACTGTGTGCGTACATTCAACAAGCCTTATTTTACGTAATTTTAGACTGAAAAATCTAAAAAAATAATTATTAAACATAACTTAAATTATTGATATATTTTTCCAGGTGGTTGCCAGTAACAGCTACATAAGATTGACAATGTTTTTAGTATCAGCAGTTTTAATCGGCGCCTGCGCAGTTATTAATCTTGTAAGTTTAATTTTTAAGCTATTTTTATATACGCATAAACATGCGTTCTTTTATGATTAATTAATTTATATAAAGAAAATATTGGTAGGTTTTCCGAGCCCCAACGCATAAAATATTTTATTATCCGTTTTCATGAAATATTGTTTCGGATTTATTACTAACGAAACAAACACACACAATAATAATAAAAATAATTAAAAAAAAAACAAAAAAAATTATAGAAAGAAAAAGAAGGAATAAGGTACATTTTAAGTGTGTAATGTGTGTGTGTTGTGGTTGAAACTGGCCCTGGCTCAGCATTATGCTGTGGAGCAAACGTGTTCTACAGCGCTGGTCATTCTGCCAGAGACCACAACAGGTAGTTTGCGCCTCAGACGCAAAGAAATAGATAAGATAAAACCTTTCTTAATAGGTATGAAAACTTTTTCAATTTGAAACAGCAGCTCCTGAGATTATTTCAAACAAATAAACTTGTATGCGAACTATATAAATATAGAAGAAAAATAATATTTCAGTTCCAAACATATCTGATCCAAGAATTTCCGACAGAAGTCTGGGTGAAGAATTACACTAGTGAAAATGGGACGAATATCACAGGAATCACAATTAATATCGATGTTGAATCCGCTCCGGTATGTAAATTATTAAAAACTAATATTAAAAGATTTCTTTAATAAGTTGGCGCCTGGTAGATAGTACCGGTGACCCCAGAGTTGGTGCTTTCCTTGTTCAACGAATAAGTATTGCAATACAGCGAGGAAATGCTGCCAGCGTTAAAGGTACACTGCCACAGAGACCAAACTTTTTAAGATATAAATATGAATTTTGCAAAGAAAGTGGTACATTCAGTGATTAATTATAACAAAAAAAAACCGCACAATCAGTTATATAAATTTAGGCATGCAATCATATTAATTATCATAATGTCATAAATACGAACAGTTAAGTTATTTATAACTGTTGTCAAAAATTATGGACTAATACTCTTCCTTTAAAGACACCTTGCCTTTAAAATTGAATCACCTTCCCCTTGAAAGCATAACATGGCGGTGAGCTTCTAGGAAGGTGATTAAATAGTTTGATAGCCATGGCGTAACTATTCATTTAAAACAAATTTCAATTTGTTTTATCGTTCTATTTATCAATTTTTAATTATTATTATAACTATGTAGGTTGAGAATATTGTAATTACTGTTCGTGTGTTGGAAATAAATAATCAAATATCCCGAGCTATCAAACTGCTTGTAAGCTGTAGAAAATACATTTGTACGAACCCAGATTGTACATTTTGTTCAGTTAGGCTTTCTTAGTTTTATAAGCGTGGCGAGTCGGAGTTACGTTCCAAGAGTATAGCTAGACACAGGCACTCTCCTTAACAGTTACACTGCATTCATTCGTTTCAGAGCAATTAATATTTAATTACTTCGCATATTATATTCTATTCTTGTACGCAAGTAGTTAATTATAGTGTAAAAGCAAAATCCTCTATTATTTAAAGTACCCTGATGACACAGGAACCGTACAAAATCGTATTAACAATCATTAAGTTTAATTTAAATGCCTTGACATACCGTAAGCAATTTGTATATCTTTCAGAGTTACCTCTACAGCTCAGTACTAACTCTAGCTTCAATATCCGTATTTCTTCGAATCGGATTTGTTCTGAAACTTGTTCTGATGGTAGTGACTCTGGTAACACACATCACACTTTTCGCCTCCGCGGAACTGTTCAGTCAGTACCAGTACCGGGATTTTGATAGCGAGTAAGTATTTCTATTTAATTTTAGGTTACAAGAATGTGTGAATGTGAAACTTTATTAATATTATTTATCCTATCTAAATTTGTAATACCGAATTGTCTTGCTTAAAGAGTACTGATAAATGAACAATAAATTCTCCATGGAAATACGAATGTAATATAAAACTTGAATACTATAGATAAAAAAAATAGAACATGTAAATTTAATTGCCTTTAAATTTTTTCCGGATCGAAGGATCAATATCTATCGACATACATTGATATGGAATTCAGAATTTTTACTCATTATTTTTAACTGTCATATGCACTATACATGTTATGTATATGTTGGGAAGTCGTTTCATAGAATTTACTTCAAGATATTTCCAGATTCTCAATGCTTCCATATTCAGCCAAAGCGGGCCTAGTACTAGTCTTTCTAGCGGCACTTTTACACATACTGGACAGGCAAATAGAATTCACTTCTCGAACCGACTTTTTATGGAAAGACAAGCTAAAATTTGAGCAGGAGGAAGTCGAGACTATGAGAGGAATTAATAAGGTACACTTAAATTTAAAAGAAAGTGTTATTCATAATAATAATAAACACTTTTATATTTGTCTCATTCTTTTTAGGTATCTGTGTCCTTTTTTGTCTACTCCTGTCTACACTGTGCCACTCTCTGTCATGTCCACCTGCTGTTTCCTTAATTTGTTTATTGTACCTGACAAGTGATTTAAATAGTTTTCTTTGTTATATGATAGGACTAGAATTAAACAACTTTAAAGAACATTGATATTTTTGTTAATGAAATTAAAATTTCATTGGATCAGATTAGTTCATAGTATAGGTTAAAAGCAAAATAAGTACACATCTAAAAACCACATAATTATTTAATTTTTGTTTATTAGATTTTTTTTAAATGAGTATTAAAGTGTGGCTCTTCGTATCTTTAGTTGCACTGTGGATTTTTTAAATTAAAAATAAAGTAAAAATTTTAAAGATTTGACTACATGGTCAAACCAATAATATATCGATAAAAGTCAAGTGTACATAATATAATATATAATAATAACTATTAATAATTAATCATAATACTCAATTACAACCTAAGTTAATTTAGCTAAGTTTACTCTTTTTACAGATTTTACTAGAAAATATTCTCCCTGCTCACGTCGCTCAACATTTCTTGACTTCAGTTGCTTCAAAGGTAATTTATATATTTTTGTATCATATTCATTTCTATAAGTAAGTGCTCTTCTCAGGCCTTAGACGTGATTTCTTTGGACTGCCCACATATATTCGCTAGACATTTTTATTTTTAATCGGGAATCGAACTCGAAGCTTTAGGGCTATAAGAGACCCGCACGCTATCGACTTAATTATTTGTAGATTTATTAACTATGTACTTTTAATTATAAACTTCAATCCGGTAAAAAAGTGTTTTCTTTTAACTATTGTACTTTCAAAAATAGTGATTTCATTTCGTTAATTTTTTTATTACTAATGTATAGGAGGAATTATACCACGAGCGTTACTCGAGTATAGCGGTTATGTTCGCTTCGATTCCCAACTACAAAGAATTTTACGATGAGACAGACGTCAATAAACAGGGATTGGAGTGCTTGAGGCTGCTCAACGAGATTATTTGCGATTTTGATAAGGTAAGATTTTAAATCAGTCCTATCCTAATATAAAATTTAGTTTTCCAAAGAATAAACCCTTATTAATATTTTATTACCACTTGACAAAGTCCCATTAGAGGATTATAGGATTTATTGTGTCAAATTTAAACAAATAATTAAGCAAAACCCTATCCAGTCCCAAGGATCCGACCTTTTATTTTATGAAATAAACAAAACTGCATTCAAACTTTTTAAACAACTTGCCCCGGGTATCCAACCGTAACCTCTTCCACCGGCTTCTGTTCAGCTTGTTCACCTTAACTTGGTTGGATCTTTGTCTTCTGTGTTACCAACCTCTCTCCAAGTTCTCATCGCCTCTGCGCATTGTATAGCCGAAATGAGATATAATTCACTGTCGGCATATGGAAGAGAGGCGACTCCGAATGCGGAGTTGGATCTGGATCGATATATAGGTGCGCTTCACGCGAGCTTATGTAACTCGCGATAAATAAAATAAAGTCGGTCACCTGCTGGCGTTCCCAAATAACTGTCCAGAGGGGAGTGAGTATGTAAAACGTCCGTCGGGTGTCGTTTGATTCTGATTGATTGATTGATCTTTTGATCTTTAGCTCAATCACAGATGAGCGACACAATTCATCGTTTCGTTGGACAATTTCAAACAAAACATGCTTAAGTATATTATTTTCAACTGAAATTATATATACAATAAGTAATTTTGTCGTGTCGTTAACAAATTAGTGTTATGAATAATTTTGGTTTCAGTTATTATTGAAACCCAAATTCAGCTGTATTGAGAAGATTAAGACAATTGGTAGCACTTATATGATCGCATCTGGACTTAGACCGGGGAAAGAAGAACCCACCGTAAGTATTAAAAACTGTAGGGTAACTCTCAGAAGGAAGTTTAGGAAGGAACAGTTCTTCACCCAGTCTAAATTGACGTGTTTGAAGTGATCTTCAGAGATCGGAAATACTATATTAGCGCAATTCAGGATATGACGTCATTGTACTGATATAGTAGAACTTAGTTTCATATCCAATATGGTTTCATTTTTTTTATCTCTTGTGTTGGTTATATTTTTTGCCTACATTACATTAAATATTAAATTTTATATTCTTGTACCAATGCTGATACATTTGCTGAGCGTTGGCAAGCTTAAGCAAATAAATATATTTAATTAATTTAAAAAAAGTTATTTAATTTTTCAATAATATTTATGGAGATTTTCAAATAAGTTTGTCTAAATTTAATTGTATCGTCATTACTGAACCGAGCATCCGTGATGGCTAGTTCACTTAATCTTTGAACTAAACGTCCTAGTTTATTATGTATAATAAAGTTTTTACTTTCTTCTTTAGGACGCAAGCCGGAGAGAAGAACACACAGTTGCCATTTTAGTTGAGTTTGCATTCGCTCTCATGACTATACTGGAACAGATCAACCGAGAATCCTTTCAGAGATTTAAACTGAGGATAGGTATGTAGACATCACCTGATTAACACACATTTAAACAAACTTTTATGAGTAAACTGAAAAGTGTATTAAATATATATCACAGCGGATTTTATTTTTTACTAAGTATGCGGCGTTATTTGGTTGTCATAGTAACGTACCTTAAACGTAACCTTAAAAATAAAAATAATTAAACATTAACAAAAAGTTTTGTCGCTGTGTTGTGATACTTATTCGTTGAGCGAGGAAAGCACCAGCTCTAGGGTCACCGGTACTATCTACCAGGCGCTAATTAACTAATTATTATTTATTTAATCACTATGTAGGTTAAAAAATTGTAAATACCTGTATATTTGATTGTTATGCATCGGTTTTAATAAACGGTATTGAGTATTATTAGACTTTAATATTGTATAATTGTACCATTATTATTTAAAATTGTAAAACTATTTCAATTATTAGTCACCATCATATTTTTAAACCTTTAGGTCTAAACCACGGCCCAGTAATAGCCGGAGTAGTGGGCGCTCAAAAGCCCCAATACGATATTTGGGGTAATACAGTGAATGTTGCCTCTCGGATGGACTCCACGGGCATGATGGGACGGATACAGGTCACAGAAGATACCGCTAAGTAAGTATCCTCTACATACATGTCACAGACAGACATTTGCGTCATTAAGGAATAGTTATTGTAATAGAATATTAACAATAAAGTTTTATGTAGACACTTGGGCGGCCCTCACGTATTTGAAACTAAGCAAAACACAATATATAGTCAACTTTCGTTAATTCAAACCTCTCAGTATAACTCAAAGTTATCACGTATAAGTTCCTTACGAAATATCTTTATATTTCGAACTAAATCAATTCATTTTTAATGCACTTGGTAAATCGAATGTAAAAATCCGCGACGCGTTAATTTGAACTCATCGGCGTCCAACACTCGACAACTCAAAGTTTCTCTTAAAAAAAGTTATTGAACAGTCTGAGCAGCAGCAATGTGCTTTGAAGGAAACCGTATAACCGAGTTCTTTCGATATATTAATTAATTAACATTATGAACATATATGTACACGAATGTACCTCTAAACTTTTGACATTGTTATAGAATTGCAGTTAATAATTTATAATTAATAAGAAAGAATTCGAATTCTCTCACAAATTTCAAACCATTTGATATTTCAAACACTCGATAATTCGTAATATTTTATGTGCCTCGTACGAACACGAATTATTTTTTATTTATTTAGCTAACTATAAAACAATTTAAGAAGATGTAGAGATTTTCCACTTCACCAATGAAGGTGTTAAGACATATTTTAGGAAGCGGGAAGACTTTGGCTTTATTTAGCAGTAGTAACAATATATTTTTATTTAAATATTAAGTTGTTAACGTTTAATTTCAGTTTTCTTTTTTTATTAATGTATATTCATATTTGTTTAACAATGTAATTTAGGCCTTGTATATTGTCTAAATGTTTCCTTTTCTATAATATGTAGATGTGTAATGTAAGAATACTTATAAATAAATAAAATAAAAATGTAGAGCAATACACTTTTAATAAACATTGCGACGCATGTTCTATAAGGCGTTTTAATTTTCAGAGTACTAATGAATGCCGGCTACACTTGTGAATGTCGTGGTCCCACATTCGTTAAGGGCAAGGGGACTTTAGTTACATACTTCGTAAAGACACCCAATGCTGGGAGTGGATTATGAATACTCAAATGTGATTTTACAATACTCATTAGAAATTATATAAGTTTATTGCCAGTATTTTAAATGTTTTCGCTCTATTATTTAATATATCAAAAAGTGCGTGCGTACAAAGTACACATGTCAGAAGTGAAACTTCTTTGGCAAACTAATTTTTAAGTCTTGTTCATATTTATACAAATCTAAAACTTTAGATTTCCGAGACTTAGAGGGAGGGAAAAAGGGAAGTTATGTTGGGAATTTAATTAATTTAATTGTCATTAAAATATTAAAAGTGTCGAAAATCAATACAAATTGTAAATTTAATTTTTTAAATTTATTTCTTCGACAATAAAAATATTAAGTTTTTAAAAACACGTGGTCTTTTAATTTACAATTCGACATTTGAGATTTCAATAAATTATTTTGCATAAAATATGAAATACTAATTTTTCATACAATGTCTTTACAAAATTTTAATAATAGAATTTATATAAGGTTATTCGCCCTCTCACTCTCTCTCAATCGGTCTCATTAGCTCTCTCCCTTTTCTTCGACAAAAACGCTGCACATCTTCGTGACGTTTCACCCGTAAAATTTTTACCCTCATGAGCCTAAAGAAGTTTTACTTCAAAAATCTGTTAGCCACATTAATACTCTTTGTGCATATGAAATAAAGATCGAGACTTGTGTATGACAATTTTCTTCGTAGTCTTTGTTGTTGTCTTGTGTTGTTTAATATTTCACGAACGTTCCTTACATATTTCACGACAAACCACTAATTCACATATTTTTATATATTAATATGTCATTTTTACTAACCAGTCTAAAATCAATACTATCCATTCAGAGTGTAGACTGTTATTTGTTTTAGTTTAATTATTAACTTAAATATAATTTCGTTGATTTAACATTGAAATTAATATGACTTTAGACAAAGGCTACTTACAGTACCTACTACGTACACAAGTTGTGTAACTGAGCGTTTGTGGAACCAGCTGCTACTGAAGTATTTCCGAACCAATTCGACTTAGGGTCCTTCAAGAAAAGAGCGTACGAATTCTTAAAAGGCCGGCAACGCACTTGCGAGCCTTCTGGCTATGTGAGTGTCTATGGGCAGCGGTATCACTTAACATCAGGTGAGCCAGCCCGTTAGCCTCCTATTACATAAAAAAACACGATACTTACGTACGTAACTTATACATGACGTATATATACATATAGATTATATGTTAAGAGTTTTATGCCGTTTGTAGAAAAATATATAGAAACTGAATTATGTTAAGATTCACAAACTGATATATTTTTGTAAAATATAATTTATTTAATTTTTAGGATTTATATATTTTTTTATTTTTGTGGAGAACCCTGTTGTATGCGTTTTAAGACAATTTAAGTATGATTTAATAAGACTGTAAATAATATTAGTTTAGCAGTAGGTCGACCCGTATTGCCGTTTTTATGATACTTATTTCAATTACGTTTATTATATATAATATTGTACATTATATATAAGTAGTACAATCTAACTATTAAAATATTGCATTTCTCTTTAAACTATGTCTGAAAGTTTTCTTAATCGAGGTACATTTTAAATGATATTATCTCTACAATTGTAATTAACTAAAATAATGCTCAGTAGAATGTTTACAAATGTATTTGATTGTTTAAGAAGATTCACCAAATGTATCGCCTAATATAGAAATATTTAACTGTCGAATGCCTAATAAAAATAAATATATTTTAAAGGCTATTTTGGTTTCATTAATATACAGTATTTACCTTTCTTGACCTACATACTAGTAATAATAATTATGAAAAAATTAAAATAAATTTTAAAAGTTTAGGCCTAATTTCAAATTTGAATTAAAGATATCGACATACATTTAGTTAGTTTTATTTATTAACTTTGTGTGAGTTAATACTTTAATATTTTTTTATTAAAAACATATACAATTAAACGTTTATGTAGTTAAGTAAGGTCTTAAAACACTTGTGTCAGACTATTAAACATATTTCATACAAAAATATAAGATAGTATACATTTGAATTTTCTTTGCCTTCAAAACTGTCTCTGACTGAAAGTGTGTCTGTTGCATTGATTCTCTTTCCTTATAAACAAATAAGGGATCATTTTGTTCCATCGTGGACAAAACCGATATAAAGAACTGACCCCTAGACGAACCCTATAGTCGTACCTATTGCCTATTGCTAATAATAATAAAAGAAACCTGTAACCAAATTTATAACAGGCAGTTACAAATTTCATATATTGTGACAATTACGTATACATTTTCCCGAAGTGCAGCAAGGTTTGAATTTGAAATTCGAATTTCGTACGAGGCGTTTAATTGGTAATTGCGGGTTGCGGCCACCTACGCAGATGATTTATTTCAGATACGCCTCAGAATATAGAGTATTGTTTATCTATATCTTTGACCTCAGTAATATATTGTTTCGCTTAATTGAAATACACCAAAATGGTTATGACGCGTCGATTTTAATGTGTCGATCCGTCACCTTCACAGTTTCTGATGTTATATGTTATTAGCATATAACAAGTCGTTGGTGACAAATTGTTCAATTTTAATGTAATTACAATGTATGCTTAAATATCCTGAATATATGAGGACTTATACAAGTAATACTAAAGAAAAATATAGTCTACCTTTCGGGTAATATTCGTATATTAAAATTTGCCTTAGCAATTTAATCTAAAAAATTATTGAGTCCTTATCTCCTACGTAAGAACTTTTTTTTATTGGATATGCAAACGACCCTTTGGGACGCCCAAAAAGAGCAGTCATCGCAGCTCATGGACACTTTCAGTAGGTGCATTGCTGGCCTTTGAGGAATGAGTATATAATAAATAAAATAAATAAATAAAATAGCCTTTGTTGCTGTTTCTATCTTACAATAATACTATTATTAATACATCCTAACATAATTACTTTCTAAATACTTTTCTACTAAATTAAATTTAAATTACTTTCGAAGTACTTACTAAATTAAATTGGTTTAATCATTGTATGTTCGGCAACTGGATGTTTGTCTAGAACAGCTTGTCTGTCGACAAAGGCCTCCTCTAAAGATTTCCACGTATTCCTGTCTTTTGCTAAACGAGTTCATACCGGACCAGATATTTTGTTGAAGTCGTCTTCCCATCTTTTCGTTTGCCTACCTCTTTTTCTTCTGTTATTTCTTATCTTTAGAGGGTCGTGGTCATTTTTTTGGGAATGAGTATAATCTTACTTAAAACAATTGGAGATCGCGTCCCCCACTGGGAGTCGATTCCACAGTTCGCGAAAGAAAGTGTCTTCTGTAGCGGACCGTGGAAGACTTCCAGCCATCAAGGTGATGCTTATATATGTTATTTATTAAATTAAAAAAAAACTATAATAAAAATTGAACTTAATTTAAACCAACTGTAAAGTAGGTATATTTCTATATAATCTTTAGACTGTAACAAAACGTACGCCTGTCAATATGTAGATTAATCGTTATACTATTCGAGAATTGTATTGAGTTTAATTACAGACTGTTATAATTTACAACGCCTTAGAAAAATAATTATTGGTTTTGAACGTAGACAATTTAATAGAATATTATACTATACGTTACCTTCCCAAATCGGGTAAATTACTTAGATGTATGTTGATAGTATTCTCACAGAATTTTATTTTACTGTACTAGCCGGTAGCTAAACCCATGATCTTTGAAGAAGTTTTGTTGGAAGGTTAATAGTTTATTTATATTAAATTAAAATTAATTATTTATTTAATTACGCTTCGTTACATTTATAGAAAAACAAATAACACATAATAATTATAAGAGATGCATCGGGCGGCGTTATCGCTAACAAACGATCTCTTCCAGGCAATCCTAGTAAGAAAAAAGACTAAAAAAATAAATATGATGGGTAAAGTGCAAGAAGTGCATAACCAAATCTAATTAAAAAATATATATAAACACCAACCTTAATCTAAAATAATAAATATTATGGTGGATTATGGATTGAGATAGGTTATTGGGTTCGGGCGAAAATATCCCTTATATTTACTAGTCAACCGTATATATACTGCAGTGGGTTGGTAGGGATTTGTACTATACTTTAATAGTCTGGATGATCGTTAGGTTGAGTTATTAAAACAATTTAATAAAATCATATCCGTCAGAGAATTACAATTAATTGTATTAAGTTCATATAAGTTTTTATTTTGTTTGCTTATATTATATCTGTTCCTCAGTGTAGGCGATACGTGAATCGATATCTACGTTTTAATAAATAGAAAACTACAATTCCCTCCAAGCTAATAAATTCAGCTTTATTGCTGCTGGCGATTGCAGAGCTTTTATAGATAGAGGTTTTTTAAAGACAAGATTTTTAGTAATTACGTTTACCAAATTGTTTCCAATAATTTACTTATAGTACAAATAAACTTTGAGTACAACAACAGTAGATACATATTGAATGAGATGTAAACTCAATCCGAACTTATAAAAGTAATTTAAGTCCAATAAATCTATAATAGCCGTTTTTGATATAGAGTACACTATAACCTGATATAGAGTCCTTTAAAAAGTCGTACCAGCTTCAAAATAAAAGCAACGCGGTAGCTGAGTTTCAAAGAATTTGAAACAATTCAGTCAATATGCACTACATTATAGTAGCCACCAGATATAAATCTTTTCTATGGGAGATTTATTTATGAATTTCGTTATTTTAAAATGTCTTGTTTTACATTCATAATGTACGAATCTGTTATTCACTTACTCTGTGGTTTCACTGTGGAGTGTGACAATACACCGCCACTAATGTCAGATTAGCGCCCCCTACCGGCCACCGGTGTTACATTATGACTTTATTATACATTCGCATTGCCCTCTACTTACTCTAATTGGACGAAACGTCGATTTAGTACTGTTTGAATTCTAGGAAGCAAAACATTGTTTATGTGTATTCATAGTTATTGTATAGCTAAGCACACTACTGCAAAGTTGGGATCAAAATCCCAGGTTAATCCCAAGTACAAAGAATATATATATATATAGCAAATAGCAAGATGCACAGATAAATGGTGGACTTTAAAGACAACTGTATGGAAAGGACCAAGGGGAAGAAGGAAAAGAGGCGCCCTTAAAACGGTGGATAGAAAAAATAGAAGCGTTAGATGATAGAGATAGAGATGTGATAGAGACATGTATTTGAAAAGCTGAAGAAGGCCTTTACCCGTGAAGGGGTAGGAAGCTAGGATATTAGGGTTACAATGAAAAAATGTATATAACCAATCTAAGGTGTATAGTCTGCTATTGTATATTCTACTATTGTAATGATTGTAAATAAATTGGTTTTTATTATTATTATAATATAGCAAATAGTGTGTTAATTTCACAGAAATTGTGATGAAGGCTGCGTTTATTGACAGACAATTTTGTTTAGAAATAAAACAGCAATCCTTAAAGCGATGAATAAGGACTAAATATTTCTCTCATAATATAAACCTGTTTCTCATTTATGAACGCGTTCTATATAACAACAAGATTATCCAAAACATATGGTAAATACGACACATCGTAAATAAAAGTAATGAACTTTCCAATCCCTAGATTGAGACTGAAGCATGTTTATTTCGTTGATCTTTGCGAAAACGGACGCAACCGAATATATCAACAGAAAGGTCGTGTCACAGCGTTGCCCCTAGTATATGTCACGTACGGTGCATAAAATAATAAATCGTTTCTATAAATACAACATAAGAAGCTACTCCTCTCTTCGAAGACACTCTCATAAAAGCCTCAGCTAGCATCGGAATACTGGGAGTTGACATATCGAATGACGTTCAGTTTCGGGGTCATTTGGAGGAAAGGCTAAGCTAGCCACTAATTAACTTGGTGTGCTCAGCAAGCGAGACGGTACTTCACTCCGGGGCACCGCTTGCAACTCTATAAAGCGCAAATTCGCCCCCATATGGAGTACTGTTCTCACCTCTGGGCGGGAGCTCCTCGGTACCAGTTCCTTCCGCTTGACTGTATCCAACGAGGAGCGACTCGAATCGTCGACGACCAGTCACTTTCCGAGCGGCTTGATCCCTTGGCGTTGCATAGAGGTGTGGGGCATCTTCTACCGCGTTAACCATGGAGAGTGTTCAGAGGAGTTGTTTGGACTAATACCTGCAGCAGAGTTTCATCATCGGACGTCAAGGCAGAATACAAAATACCATCCGTATCATTTCGTGAGCCTCCTGCATGTTTGCCTCCTGTTACATAAAACAAACTGTTATTTCGTTATATGTTTGGTATCAATATCCACTATCTTTGGGTCGTTGGTAACTCATAGCTGAATATTTTGGTCAATTGTAGGGAAGTCCACCAATTGCTGTCGTACGTTTCTTTTAATACGGTGTATTCATTAAATATCGTATTAGGTTCTTAATTCTAAAGACTATTTTAAATTTCGTTCAATTTAATTAATAATTTCTGTTGAGAAAATAAACCATGCTTTTTCAATACAAAGTCTCCCCTCGTGCTGCGATACCGCAGGCTGCTCGATTGTGAGGAAGTTGCATGGATCTGGTCTGACGCCTTCTTAAGTTCTCATGTCATTTTCACACATGTATATCCTTTCTATAACATATTATCATAAGTATCTGATTGTCCTTTTGGTAATATGTGTGATGTTTGAGAGCAAAAATAAAATAAACAAAAAACAAACCTTAAATATTATGCGCAGTAACTAGGCTGTATTAAATTAAACTACAAAAGCCTGATTTAATGATCACTATTAATAAATATCCCTTCATAAAGTGGGGACACTTAGTAGGGTCCGTTCAACAACCGTTGTCCGAAGTGTCAATTGCCGATTGTTTTTACAAAATATCGGCGCAGTGTCAGATTCAGGCTATTATCTCACCGACTTAAGTGAATTTATTTGTCCATTCAGTAATAAAGTAGGCACGTTTTTTCCGCTTTCGATTCGTTGATATATTATATCGAGCAGTTTAACTGTAGCGGTGGATGTAGAAAAACTGGAAGGAATTGAAATAATAAATAATTAATTTTATTTACATAATTAAAATATAGAGCATCCCTCGGAGGCAGTGAATGAAGGTCCTAGGTTCCTGGCGAGGCAATAATTGTTTTGAAGGGCAGCATATTATGTTAATTATCGCTAATCCAGCCCCAAGTGCCATCGTAATTGTCAGGACATTTCTCAAATAATATAGGCATATTCTTTTTCATCTTATTTATTTATTTAATTACAAAACCTTGCCAACGCTCGGGGACCGTTCAAGTATTACGTAAGCACTATAGGAGAGAGGGGGGTCTTTGATTTTCTTATTTGGTGATTACGTCAACACTCAACAGTAATTATTTACTTTTTTACACATATTACCCACACATTGTCTATGCTTGAAAATGAAATTCATTTTTGAGGATTCCTACAAAAGTTAATACGTTTATGTACCTACTATTATTTTTGAGAGCTTTGCTTACTTTTGCTGGCAAGGGGGGGGGGGGATAAATTGCAGTAAATCTGCTTACGTAATACTTGAACGGCCCCTCGGCACACTGATACATTGCTACATAAGAATAATTCATAAATTACAAATAATAGCATTCTGATTATTGAAATACAGAATGCTCAATCTCATATTCAAATGAGCGGAAAAAATATTCTACGAAAAAATGTCATGTTTCTTAGAATGCCTCTTACACAATACCTACTTTTGTATGTGTATGGTTTCTGTCAAATCAAATATTTTTGTAACAACTGTGACGCATCCGGAATTGATATAATTCTTTGTGGTATTCAACTGCTCTGGTTGGCTCCATGTTATACAACGTACCTTGATCATATTTATGAGATGATGGCCCCAACTGTATGCGGAATAACGGGTTTTGGTACTTATACTGGCATTGTACATGAAAAATCAGAATCTTATGACGAAAATATTACATTAATTAATTTCCTTCAATCAATAATGATTAGCAATCATTTTTAATTTTACTAGTCACCATGTGAATTACTCCTACTGCTGATAGAGGCTAAATGTTTGTTCTTGTGATAGTTTTTAGTTCAGTGTCGTGTGAATCAAGGTCTATTGATAGTTCTTTGCCGGCATATTGTAAAACACAATACTTGTACTTAAATAGGGATTCAAATGACTTGCGGAGAGTTTTATGGCCATTTGAGAACTGGCAGTGTATGTAAGTTTGGAGTAATTTCATAATTTTCTATTGGACTTTCATAAGTGTATTGAAGTTACTAAAATGAACAACTATATACATTTATCTATGACCAAATTTATTATATATATGTTGACTGAAACTATTATTATTATATAATACTATTATGAAAATTAATAATTATTATTATTACTACTATGTTCTTATTGTTTTTGACGTGGGTGACACAAATTGTAAGATAAGACATTACGGACTTTACCAAGACAGCTAAACATTGTTAATACGAAATGGTATAGGATATGGTAAAAGGAATCCAGTAAAATTCAGCTGTTTCATTTATTATACATATTATATTGTAAAGGGTATTAAATAAAATTTGTACAACGAAAATATGATGTAAATGTCTTTTGTTAAGCCATGAAAAATATACTTATTTATTAACACTTCGTTGAAGGATACAGTAATATAGTACAATTAATTAATAATTAATTTAAAGGAAGATAGATAGATACACATATATATATATCCATTTATTGTACTTGTGCTTTTGAACTAAATTCTCTTCTAGCTCGTGAATTATTTCAGAATTAATGAAAAGAGTTTCATATTTTAGAGAGGGAATTAGAGAGAATTTTATATTACATACACTTATTTTTAGTAGCCATTTATGAAACACACTTAATAGCTACTGCATGCTTGTTTATTTATTCAAAGCTGCATATAAAAAAATTTGCTATGCATCGTTACTCAGGCGTCGGATTTTGTTAAGGAGCTTATCATTGCTCGTTAGGTTATGGCAAGCAATGAATCCTTAGATCGTGGATATTAATACGCCCACAGATTACTATATCTAGACATGTTTGAGATGTATTGATTAAGAATACTATTTCCAGACTCTATAACAGATATTATTAGAATTGTAAATTTAAATATTTACGTGTCTACATGCTCATATGATTAGTTTATTTGTTTGAGAGGTTCGTTTTTGTAATGTCCTTTTGCTTAGTTTTCTAGATCGGAAACTGTGTAAATTTATTTATTAACGTAGATCGTCGCCACAATAATAAAAATACTAGCCTATGTTCTTGGGATTCAGCAGTCTACCATCACGTGAATGTCGAGGCTATTCAACTCCTTGACACCACGGGCCTAGTTATTGCACGATAGTCTTAAGTGCCTTAGTGAAAAAAAATATAGAACACAAGAATAGAGTGTATTCCTCTTACTAGAGATTGTAAGATGTGTTATGGTAAATAAGGTTAGATTTATGTAATTACTTTTTAGTCAAGTTAAAAATATTTATTTATCTATTTCTTAACAATTATTTTTAATTTAATTTTATTTATTATATACTTTTACACAAGACTTCATTACTTACACTGCTAACTTTTTCTACTAAGCATTATTATTACATTATTTTTTCTTGAGGCGAAATCTAGCTGCTGTGGTCTCTGACCAGCGCTGTGGAACAGTCTGCTCCTCAGCATAATGCTGAGCCTGGGCCAATTACAACCACAGCACACACGCATTACACACTTAAAACGTACCTTGTTGTGTGGTTTGTCAACGCTTTTTTGCATTTAGGGGCCCCTTCCTTTATAACAAAATTTCCAAATCTATGGATTCTGAGATCGTAAAACTATCCAGATATAAATTAGCAAGTCACATAGAAACTACACTAGCCAAATTGGATTTCGAATCTACAGAGGCATTATATATATATGTGTGTAATGGTGAATGTGGTAAATCACAGAACTGATTTTTATTTTTTTTACTTATGTAACTTTAATGACGTTGTGGTTTATGACATTTTCCTTTGAATAATTGTAATGTAAAGGGAGGGCAAAACTTGCTGAGTTTCTTGCCCGTTCTTCTCAGAACAAGGCCTCCTGGTAGTTTTGCGAACGGATGGCGTAGTCTTGCTCTTTCGTGAATTTTGTAAACGTTGTTGACATTCATAAGCATGCTCTAAGAAGCATCTAAATTGAATAAACGTATTTTGATTTTTTTTTGATTGATTACTACATTATTATCTTGTGGTTTCATAAACTAACACAGACACAGTGCACGATCATAATAACTTTCAGGTACATTCTTAAATTCACTTCATTTGTAACACTAAATTTATAACTATTATTATTATTTTTTCTCTTTTATCATCATCTTTTTTTTTTTAACTAATTTAAATATGTACCACGAAATAATTGTTTTCTAGTTACCCACAACACAGGGCCTCCCTAGTGTGGGGACTAGCGATTTATGATTTCTGTCACAAACCCTTCTGTCATTAATAAAATTTTATTTATTTATTATTATATATTTATTATTCTTTAAAGAATAAAAAATTGTTATCATTCATAATTTTTTATATTTCTTTGATTATTGTTATTTTGTTAGTAAAATTTGTATGTCTATGTCTAAGTTTCCATGATGTCCTAGTAAAGACCCATGTATAAAAAATGTGTATATTTAATAACGAAGGTTTTTAATTTGATACGTCTTTTTTGCTGTTGCTGCTTTGCTAATCTGTGCTTAGAGCCATTAATAGCGTCAAATATTGCTGGAGACCGGCATTAACAGCTTTGGAATGTATGTATACAATTTTGTATACAAGTGATCGTTTAATTAACTTCATTAATTTAATCCTATTTTACGTCACAACATATAATTACACACAGAAACGGTATTTACGAATGAAAAACGAAAAATGCAGCCATTAGGCACGCGCCACGACGGTCCATTCATTAAATGTATTATTGTTAGAAAATGCAATAATAGCTAATAGAAAAACTGGACGCTATGCTATAATGGCCTTTTCCGGAATTTCTTTCTCAGAATTAGTTGTATATTTTCTAGTTGATGGAATCTGTATCGATTGTAATTAGTTTAATAATGCCTGTCTAGATGAGAAGTAAGGGGCATTTCATAAAGTCAGTCCATGGATATCTTTTTTAACTAAGCTGTTTGGCGTAAGAGAATCTTATTCCTAAATAGGCGCTGTGTAGAGTCTATTAAACCGCGGTGGACCAGGCAAGCGCCCTTTTCATAGATAATCATCTCAATACGTTATATATATACAAACAACTTGCTATATGTAGGTGAATTGCGCATATATGGTATGTCAGGAAATGAGGGAGCGGACGAATTGGTGAGTTGATATTATTTTAATAAGGCAAACGGGCAGGAGGCTCACCCGATGTTAAGTGATACCGCCGCCCATGGACACTCACACTGCCAGAAGGCTCTAAAGCGCGCTGCCAGTCTTTTAAGAATTGGTACGCTCTTTTCTTGAAGTACCCTAAGTCGAATTGGTTCGGAAATATGTACTTCAGTGTGGAGCTGGTTCCACATAGCGGCAAAAATTGCCTTAAGAAACGCTCAGTTATGGAACGACGGACGTCGAGGTGATACGGATGGTATGTTCTATTCTGCCTTGACGTCCGATGATGAAAATCAGATGCCCCATTTCTTACATAAATTCCATTAAAACGAGTAAAAAAATAGAGTGAGGGGAGTGCTATAAACCAGATGGAACGGGCAAGGTTAGAAATTGTTTTATACCGGTCATAAAAACAGCTCATACAATAATTAAAAGAGTACGTATATGTCTATAATAAAGTGTCTTCCGTATTAGAAATAGAAGTTAAAAATAAACATGGTCGAAAGCGCGGTCCTACTCTAAGTAGGGAATCTTAATTCGCACGCACCACCAACTTTTCTCTTCTCCCTTTCACCTCTTCTTTTAGACGAATTAGGGCTACATATTGATCTTTATGGGAGCCGGATTGATATCAACTTGACGTATCATGCAACTAGATAACTGTGTAGGCATCCATAGATAACTAAGTGACCTTTAAAACGCGTCTAATTAGAAGTCAGAGTTGTTTTAGTGGTTATGCCCCCTGTGATTTTATTTATTTACGCGTATCAAAATAATGAGGTATACAGAAATGTTAATTAAGATGGGACGTTCTGATTTTTCTTCTTCTCAATAGATAAAATTAAAAATTCATCCTTGTATTCGCTGTACCATTTAGTGGCTGAATAAAACTTACTAATTTTGATATTGTTCTCTGTATACAGTCATCTTTATCATTGCTTAATTACAATTTCCGTCTTTCTCACACAAAAAAGTATTAAACGTTTAAATAAGATAACAAATTAAAAATATTAGACCACAGATAATTGCTGCTGGCTACGTGAAGACCTGTGGATAGGTTTAATGAAAATAATAACTCTTTAAGGCGGGCTTAAGAATTGCGGTTAAAACCCGCGGGGATAACATCGCTACATTACAAATCTTTGAGAATCAAATGTATGGTTATGTCAGTATTGTCAAGAAAATCCACCGGAATAGCGAGAAAGGAAGTTGATAGCAAGAATACGTAGAAAAAGATTTTTATAGTTGTTAAAATTTCTACGCACTAAAAACCTTCAAAGGAGAAGTAGCAAAGTCATTTGTGCGTTTGTTTCATCAGTCATCATTTTTTAAAGGTTATGGGGACATTTGCCCCGTAATGAACACATAGTAACTTTTTTACTATTTTTAAAATAAATATGCCTATTTTGACTGATTTTAGAACAATCGAACGGACGAACGATGAACTACGACATCTTTATATGTTCGCAGAGTGAATCACAGTGGTGATTTTGTGTATATTATGTTTTTAATATTATATATTTTAGATAATGTATGTATTTTTGTAAATAAATAAATTGTAGTGATAACAAAAATATTAAAACGTGATTACTAGATTCTAATAGAAAAATCTAGTCAATAAATTTATTTTAATCTAGAAATAAACAGCGTTATGACCGCTAGTTCATAGTCTACCTTAAGTGAGATTCATTTCACGTAATAAGTTTTCATAACGAGAGCAATTTATACATTGTGGGTCTGTTTATTTTCTTAATTAGAACTGAGCAAATAAATTGACGTCTAAATGACGAATATCCTAATAATTTAAGTTAATTGCTATGGCCAATCTGAACTATTAGTTAATATTGATAGTTAAATCTCTTTCGTTTGACGGTGGATATTTACGGTATGTATATTGTAATTATTTATAAGCATTACATGTTTAATTTGGTGATGCTCATAAGTAAATTTAATGAACAATTAATTCATTGAATAAAAGATTTTACCACAGTAAAACTATGTACTATATTTATACTTATGTAAACTATATTGTTTCTTTACTGAGACATCATGGAACATTATGATCTAGCCTAAAGCTAACCTAATTCACCATGGAGACTGTTCAGATTAATATCTGCAGCCGAGTTTCATCAACGGACGTCGAGGTAGAATACGAAAATCCACCCGTATCACCTCGACGTCCGTCGTTCCACAACTGAGCGTTTTTTAAGGCAGTTTATGCCGCGTACCATCACTATGTGGAACCAGCTGCTCACTGAAGTATTTCCGAACCAATTTGGCTTAGGGTCCTTCAAGAAGAGAGTATACCAATTCTTGAAAGGCTCGCATTGCACATGGGAGCCCTCCGTCATTGATAGTGTCTATCACTTAACATCAGGTGAGCCTCCTGCCCGTTTTCCCCCTATTCTATAAAAAAAACCAGGAAAGTGCAACACTTCTTAATAACACTTCTTACAGTCGTTTTGTCGTTTTTAAGGGGAAGACACTCTGTTCTTGTGTTATATTGTTTAGCTTGCCACTGTTTAGCACTTAATACTTACGTGCACTAACACTAATTCGCTAGTTCAAATGATTTTGTTCTTTTCAATCTTCTCATTAGGTATCAACAAGTTGAATATCCTCGACATTCGCGTCCTAAAATATAAAAAAAATTTAAGTTATTACAATACATTGCATGGTCTTCTAGCATTTAAAATGATTTTATTAATTTAAGTTTAAATTAAATAAGAAACATTGTATCTACTTATTAGTGCAATTCTAAATGAAGTACCTACTTAAAGAAATGTATCTATAAATTGTATCTTTCGAAAAATAAGTTTTACAAAAACAAGCATTCTCCGGTGGCCGAGGTCGTATTAAGAAACAATGGTGTTTATGATCTTTAGTACATTTCCTTCACGAAATTTCATTAAAATCTTTTTAAAAGGAGTTATGGGTTTGCAAAAAACTTATGAACCGATTTTACAAGTAAGATAGACTCGCACAATTACTCATTTAATATGAGCCCATCAATTTTAATGAGCCCTGATGTGAAATAAGGGCCCATTTATTTCTTTGGAGAAACTGGACCACTTTAACAGAATATATCGTTATGTTTTAGCTGGAAGTAATGAACGAGTAAGGATATAATCGGTAATACTGCCTTCAGTATAATAAGGCTTTTATTTTAATTCTAAATTTAAATTTTGTCATTCAGTTTCTTTCTTTATTTTATACCCAACGGGCAGTAGTCTCACCTGACAGACACTCAATGCCAGAGGGCTCGCGAGTGCGTTGCCGGCTTTTTAAGAATTATAAGTCTATGGTCCTCGATCATTTACAGGCAAGGGGGTTATAATATGGTTTAATATTTTTATAGGCCTATGGTGCCTGACAAAACAATAACTGTTTCATGTTACAGATGATATTTAAGTGTGTGACAAGAGTTATGTAACCTAAAATTAGTTTAGTTACATATAGGTGTATATTATTTAATAATTAGGAGCCTAAACAAACACGCTATAGATCATAGAACCGCTGGTAACCTTTCAATATCTTTTTTCACGGTATTTAAGGAACATATAATAGTTATTAGCCGACGATTGATCCCCTAACCTTAGGGTTGAGTCGGACGCTTAAGCCACTAGGCCACTGCTCCTTATACAAATAACAGTTTCAAATGACAGTTTGATTTCAATCAATGTCTTACTATTACTAAGATCCGGTGTCTGTCCACAAAATTGTATAGCCCCAGATCTCATTACAACGAGATCAGAACTATTAAATCTGTTAAGAAGGATGACAGAGCGTTTGTTGAATAAAGGAATTGATACGTCGATACACCTTTCATTTCGAGAGTACTCTAATTTATATCAAAAATATAATACAATAATTTTATACTACTTGTTATTTGTAAAATTTTAATTTTTTGTACATTTAATTAGTGGTTTAAGTAAGGATACGATATTAATCAAATACTTGAGTTTCAACTACAAAAAGTAATAATAATATTGACTTAGATATATGATGAAACAAAAGATTTATATTATATATATTTTTATATTATACCATAAAATAAGGTAGTGGGATTACGACGCTAACAAAAACTGACAGCTTATCTAAGGGTTCATAAATCTAAGTGACACTTATAAATCTAAATGGCTAATGTTGGCTTCAAGTGTACGATGATTGCTTATATCTATAGCTCCTAATTATAAACAAAATATATATATGTAACTTAAGTAATGTTAGTTTACATAACTAATGTCACACACTTTAAGATCATCTGTAGCATAAACCAGATATTGTTTTCTCAGGCATCAAAACGTGGACCTCCGTCATATAGGGCACGTGAAGGATTAGTCAAGCAGATACGTTTTCTTTTTCAAGTTCCGATAAAAAGATTTAGTATTTTACGAATTAAGGCAAAATAATAAACAAATAAATCAGTGGCGCTACCTTTTTATTATTGGGCCTCAGATTTTTGTCTTGATCATCTGTCAGGCTAGTAAGTAGGTGATCAGCCTCCTATGCCACACTCTGTCATCTTATTGGGTCTAAGTCCGGTTTCCTCACGATGTTTTCCTTCACCGTTCGAGCGAATGTTAAAATGCTCACATAGAAATTCCATTGGTGCACAGCCAGGGATCAAACCTACGACTGGAGGAATGAGAGTCGCACGCTGGAGCCACTAGGTCAACACTGCTCGAGGCTAAATAATACTTTGTATAATATTTTGTGGTATTTTTTACCTTACAATTTAACGAAATTACGAATTGATGGACTGCCAGTTTCAAAAATAAATGAGTGAACTTTGGCAACTTTTCAACAGTCTACGGATTATAACGAGCACCAAGCGTCTTGATGAATGATCGGAATTAATAATTTTGAGAAATGTATCATGAGCATGATAAATATTATGCACTTCAGGTTGAAAAGGGTTCGTCAAATGACACGAAATTCCTTCCCAACATTTTATCTCACTTAAGATAAATACATGAGTTTCATCAACACTATGCGAGGAGACAATCTATGGTTAACATAGATATACTTAAATAAAACTTTCCACATCAAGTTAGTTACATTATATATGGGCAGCTAGAGACTGCAAAATATATTTGAAACGTTAAGTTATAATGTAAAATCACCGTTGTAATATAATGTGTTATAAAATAAAAAATAAATAAATCAGTAGCGCTACAACTTTTTAGGTCTGGGCCTCAGATTTCTGTAATCATTAGGCAAGTAGGTGATCAGCCTCCTGTGCCTGATACACACCGTCGAGTTTTTGGGTCTAAGGCAAGCCGATCCTCACGATGTTTTCCTTGACCGTTCGAGCGAATCGTAAACGCGCACATAAAGTCCTTTCGTGCACAGCTGGAGATCGAACCTACGGTCTCAGGGATGAGAGTTGCACGCAGAAGCCACGACTCTTGCTCCTGCTCTAACAAACATATTATATGGTTATTGTTTATAAAAACTATAACTAACTTGATGTGGAATTAAAATGTGATTTGGAAGTCGAGTTCTATATAAAATATATGTACTCTTGAACGAGTAAATATCAATGTGTAGAAGAAAGACTTTGCAGTCATCCTGCGGTGCTTTTATTACCTTTCAAACTTATCTTTTCCTTGATTTTAAGCTGAAAATCTAACGAAAATCTAGCGAAATATCCGCCATTTGGTGAATGCAAAAGATTTTTAATGATCACCGTATTAACATTAATATTACACGTACCTTGAAGGTGAAAGTCATATAAGTATAGTAATTCCGGGCAATAGTTTTTCTAAATTGCCATTAAAAAGCTCTCGCACATGACTACAAATATTCGTAACTAAGCCTTGAACTTTGAGGATTTAAGTCTAAATAGGAACAATTATGTCACCCGGATACTCCTAGATATGGCCTTAATATTAAAGGTAAGATAGCCATAGCTTATGCTAGTTATTTTTGGTCTTCTTTCCTTTTTGCCCGCATTTGGACCTGTTATCCAACTCGGTGCACCCAAAACTGACAAACTTTACACTGAAGCCCGTCTTCGTTATTTGTATTACACTGCAAAATTTATAAGTTTTTTATACTATATAGCACCCGCGATTGTAATTTATTAATGTAATATAGGTTTAAATTATCTAAAAAGTTCTTATAGAATTTTAGAACAATTTATTATATTTTTTCCCAAATCTAATATAACAATAAGCAATTTTGAGAGCTAAAAGTTATTCTGAATTACTATAGCTCATAACACTATCTATGGCTCGTATTTTCCAAAGAATCAAGCTTCAATCTAGTCTCAAGATCACATGAACTTGAAACTAGTTTTAATTCAGATGTTTCTAGTTTTATTATTTCAAATCTAATCTCAAATATCCCCAGGCACTGCTCATTGATTCGTATGAGATAAAAAAAATCAATAAGATACTATCATTACCATAAGTAATATTTGTCGATCATCGACTTTTATAAATTGATAGACAAATTAATGTTTAAATATTAATATCTTTGTTAATGCACTAGATACATCGTTAACTGTATAGTTGTATCATGTACCAGTTTACTATTAGTATAACTAATAAAAAAGAACACAAAAGAAATCATAGAACAATCAAATTTCATTTATGAAGGTAACTTTTGTATACGTAGAAATGTATAATCAAACATTCTATTACAAACAAATTTAAAGTCCGTACAAAAATTGTCAGTAGATTGACACTTTTAGTTCTGAAATCAAGGCGATTAGTAGATCAGGCCGTCTTCTTTTTAACGCCAAGTATTTGTTTAACTTAATTGTACAAGCAACTACGACCATTACACCTTTACAAATAGTATTAATTAATTCAATAAAAAACTTAATGTAGCAGTGATTATACCAAATTTAAGGAAAATTCATGCATTTTTAATGTACAATGATTTCTACATTATCGACAAAACCAACAGAATGTTTGTATTATGAGCAGCTAAGACTGATGATGATTTTTACGTTTTATAATTTCATAAAATATAATTTAACGATAGTTTGGGTGATTTTAGTAAACAATAGCTATACGTCGTGCTTATAATTCTATGACAAGGCATTACTTACCAGAGGTCAGAATGGACAAATTGACGAAGTTTGAAGTGTTTTAGGTTAGAATTCCTCTCGTTTACTGTATCTAATAAAATCTAGTTTTCCCAATACTGTCCAGCTGAGATTAAGATCGTCTTACAATAGTCGAATTTAATTTTCAGTAGCTTACAGTTGTTGATGCTGCAACTTAATTTCTAAACTATAAAAATAGAAAGAGGTCTTTGATATTGTTATATTTAATTGTTAGCATATTTTGAAAATCGTCATAGTGAGCAATGTAGTATAAATATTAATTTAAAAACATCCAACCTGTACATATAAGTAATCATAATAATATAATATAAATAAAGAGACCACCAAAATAAACTTAAAAGTCCTCCCTGTAGCAAGCCCATAATGTTGGTAGTATTTCACCGATTCCTCCCTATTCAGGTTCCTTACAAACGTTGGACTGGAAAAGCACCACCTGGGGTCAGACGTTGGTGAAGAAAAAGTAGGTTTTCAATTAAATTGCATTTTATATGCATTTGTTTACATGTTATTGAAATGTCAGATAGTACCAGAAAAGCTTTAGGGTAAAAATTACGAACATATAATAAGGAGAAATAACTTGATTAATCATGACATCGTAAACATAAGGAATCGCTGTTTTGGATCAAAGAAGTGATATGATTAAGTTCAAATTAAGCAATAACACTTACTTTTACTGATATGACCGTTTCGATTTTCGTGCGTAGTGCACATAAAATTTTATATATTTCGCAACATCCAAGTGATGAGTTGACAGAGGAAACGAATTTAATTAATTTTGGTTTTAATTTAACTTAGAAAAAGACACGTAACAATGGTTGTTAACAGTTTATTTTCAATACGAGTTTAATGGCCCTTTTAAAAGAAATAAAAAATAGTAATAATAATAACAATCATTCTCTTTTTTTTATATATCAGGCGGCTCATTTGATGTTAAGTGATACCGCCCATAGACACTCATACTGCCAGAGGACTTGCCAGTGCGTTTCCGGCCTTTTATGATGGTACGCTCTTTTCTTAAAGAAAAAGTCGAATCTTTTTGGAAATACATCGGTGGGCAGCAAAAAGAGACATTTAAAAGTTTCTTTAAATGTTCATGTACGTAGTAAGAACATGTAGCTTGCTTATGCAAATTATAGAATATATTATGTATATACATTGTATATTCGCGGATGCTTGGCGACTCGGGAGTTGTGTGCTGCGATATCGCGGGCTACTCGATTATGAGAAAGTTCCATGGATCTGATTAGCGCTACGCCTTCTGAAGTTCTCATGTAATTTTTACACGTGTATATCATCTTTATAATATATTTTCATAAGTAGTTGTTTCATTAAAAAAAATCGTACGTTTTCATTTTTTCTTTTTAAATACGTTATATTAAGATTATTTTGTCAAATCGTGTTACGAAGTTACTATTATATATTTTGATGCATTTGTCAGACGCTTTCGCTTATGAATTATACCAAAAGCAAAACGCGTTAGTCGCTACATGTTAATATTAAAGCAACGATTTATCTTGTAATGCTCAAATTAAGTACCATAAAAATCTTACCAGAAACTTAACGGAGACATTAAGTAGGTACAAAAATTACGATGAACCAAAATACCGAGTTATAAACATATGTTAATTATGTTTGTTTGGATATTCACACGGAATATAAATTTGATAATAATTTGTTAATAATGTTTCGTCCATAATTTTAATTAAAAGTAAGTGGATTGTCACAGTAAACTGCTAACGCAATTAATTAATTTTTACGATAAAAATGATCCAAAATGCACAATTTTTTTTATTATAGCCTCGAAACAGAATCAAATGTCTAAAGTGTAATTTATATTAAAGAACTATGACAATCCTTTTTGGCAATTTTTTGAAAGATTTCTTTGGCAATTAGATACCTCGATCATCGAGATCGGAAATAGGCTTGAACAAGCCCAAAAAAGAATTGTATATTTTTGGATATTTTCGAAGTCGCTTATAAATGTTATAGCTGCTTAATGAAACGTAATGCTAGCCTAATTATAAGTCATTGTATTCGAATCCCTATACACCAATATATATTTTGTATTTGCATAATATTATCTTTCGACTAATGACCCAAGTTTAAATATAATAAAAAAAAACATTTACACCTTTACAACTATTACAAATTTATACAATTACCTAATATTTAAAATTAGACTAATATAAAATAATTTAATCCTAGTCAATCCTTAGTTGTAAGTACTCTTCACAAAAAGCCCTCTAGATAACTCTATTTTCCATATCCTTCGCCAAGTCTATCCAAAAACAAAACAAAAAAAAAATCCCAGTCTTTTAAATTACATCAGACCACCTCTCCGGTGAACTACCTCACTCCATCAGACCAGTGGTCACCGTGGCATGGGTGCCACTTATGTGTCCCAGCCAAGTTTAATAATAGTCAATTCGAAGTAGCTGTTTCTAAGATAAGTTTGTTCATTATGTTGATATACTCGTAGAATCATACCAGATTCCACCAGCTTAGATTTGAGAGAATTGTTATGAAATTTATTGATTTTATAAATAATGATTGACGATGACCATAATTATAAATCATGGCACAGAGCAGAGAGTAGGACGAAACATAGACAATACAAAGTGAGAGATTAGAAGGCGCGAAATTTCAACTGAGTTTTAACAAAACTAATTACTACTAATGCAAAGGGCCGACAAAAACCATATCATAAAAAATAGTTTATATAGTAATTACGGTCTAATATATAAAATCAATTCTGTAATCTCATTTATCATTATGTAGAGCGGTGTCATAGTAAAGGAATATCTATATTAATTTATTGTAAATAATGTTTGTTATAAGGTAATAATAATAATAAAAAATGGAAATAGAAAATTAAAATAAATTTAAAAAGTTGAGCGAGAAAAGCACCAGGTCTGGGGTCACCTGTACTATCTCAATTCCAATGGAAACAAAATCGAAGTTGGAGGAAAGACTCTTATCTTTGAGCCGTTTATTATTTTCTTCCTGCTCTGCTCCGCGCCTTTGTGCTTGTCCGAGGGAGATGAGACGGTGCTAACGTGTCATAAGGTTAGTTAGATGGTCATTTTTGTCAATGAAAATTTGAATATTCTAAAACATTGTCAAGGAGATAACCACGTAAGCCGTAAGCTACCTTAAAGTGTATGTTTTGGTTAAAGGTGTGTTACGCCTTCGATCCTGCCTTTGATTTCCTGTGCAGTTTCTTGTCTTTTGTATGATAATTCTTATTAGTTCTTTGTGAATATTGTGAGGACAGGCATGACGTGATCTAAAAATATATACACATAAAAGATTTAATAAAACACTATTTTGACCGGATTGAAGTTATGTATTATTATAAATTTACAACTATTTAACATAATTTTAAATTTATCCGACGTTTCGCGTGCTTTACAGCGTGCGTGGTCAAAAAGTATCACAGCTGCAGAGAAAGTTGCATTATCTGTATTTATTTCCCCGGAGTTGGTATCGACTAAAAGATGGAGGGTTTTGGCAAAAATGGCTTACGGTGTCCTCTATTTTCGCGGATTGTCGCGGATTTTAAAATTATGTTAAATAGTTGTAAATTTATAATAATACATAACTTCAATCCGGTAAAAAAATAGTGTTTTATTAAATGAATAAAAGTTATGTTAATCAAAGACAATACACATAAAAGATGCTTCTTCAAATTTAAGAGCCGGTCTCTTGTCTGTGGATTAATCCCCAGTCAGTACGGTTCTGCGTAAGTGTACCTCCTGGTATGTCACGACCTCAGCTTTTTCCTTGATCTGGTCTATGTAAGCTATTCTCGGTCTTCCTCCTTTCCTGCTTTCTATCTTCCCCTCCAAGATGGTCTTAAAGAAGTTGTCGTGTCGCACCAGGTGTCTAATCATCTTCACTCTCCGGTTTTCTATGGTACACAGCAGATTTCGCTTTTGTCCGACCTTACCCAGCACTTCATCGGTCTTCTTTTCCGTCCAGCTTATCTTCATCATCCTCCTCCAGCACCACATCTGAAATGCTTCAAGTTTCTGTCTTTCTTTTTTAGTAAGAGTCCAGGTTTCGCTACCGTAGAGAGCAATGCCCCAGACGTAGTTTTTATAAGTCGTTTTCGTGTATGCGATGTTGTATATAATTGCAATACACATAAAATATGCTAAAACTAACAAATTTATGTTCTCTAGCATATAAGCTATCAACTATTTCCTTTACTATAACGCTACGGAAGCTGCTTGATATCAATTTAATGACACCGTCATCCATCAATGTAGTTTTAATTGATTTTAAAGTGACTTAGTGCTGCAGGTTTTGTTGTAGGCACATTATTCTAGGTAAAGCTTTAATGAGGTAAAGTACGATTAGGATTAAAATTGAATATTTTTCGTGTAATTTCATTGTGAGAATTTTGATACTTCTATACGATAAATGTAATGGACAACAAGTCGATTTATTTTCTATTTCTTTGAGTAGTCTATCAGGCACGCGATGTGGGCTTCAAAACAAGCAGCAATTATTGCTTATCGTGGCTATGTTGCCTCAGTTCTGCGCTATGGAATCCTTTTATGGGGAAATTCGGTATGTGAATAAAGTTTTTATTACTTAGAAAAAAATAATTAGGGCTATTATGGGCGTTGGTTGTAAGCTGTATACCATTTGACAGTACCAAGATTATATATCCTTGAAGCAGTTATTGTTCAAAACATTTAAATAAACTTGCCTGTATATAGTGAGGTGATTCAACACGGCTGTGAGTGCCTGCATGTTCAACCACGATATTCAAAAAATTGTTACGCCATGGCTATCAAACTATTTAATCACCTTCCTAGAAGTTATAGATCACTACCGTGTAATGCTTTCAAGGGGAAGGTGAATCAATTTTTATAGGCAAGGGGCGAGTGTTTAGACCATATGTTCGACAACAATTATAAATAACGCAACTTATTATTATGACATTATGAAAATTAATATGAAATTTGCATGCCTATTTTTATGTTCCTGATTGTGCAGATTTCCATAATTAATCGACCCAAATGTACCACCAGGTCTAGAGCACTGCCGGATTGTTTTTCTTTTCGTGTTTACGGTGTTGTGAAAAGACACAAATTCCTTTGGTTAAAACGGTGCTTTTTTCTGAATAAGTGGTAAAATATTTTATACAGACATAATAATGTATAAAAAAAAATGAGTGGCGATACAACCTAAAGTCTAGGCCTCAGATTTTTGTATCTGTTTCGTGGTCATTGGTCAATCTAATAGGTGAGGTGATCAGCGTCCTGTGCCTGACAATCGCCGTCGGCTTTTTGGGTCTAAGGCAAGCCGGTTTTCTTACGATGTTTTCCTTCACCGTTCAAGCGAATATTAAATGCGCACATAGATAAGAATGGACTGGTGCACAGGCAGGGAATCGAATCTAAGACTTCAGGAATGAGAGTCGCACGCTGAAGCCACTAGGCTAAAGCAACTTTTTTATATATCATATTTTCTAATCAAATGTAACCTGTGGTTGTCGTAAGTAATTTCGTATTCAGATTCTAGTAACAATAAGCTAATTCATTATTCAACCAACGTACAAATTGTCGTGTAAGCCGTGAGTTTTATCTACAACTCGTTAGTAATATTATGGAAATCGGACCAATTAGATGCATCGTTTTCTCATGATTAAGCAGCCGTTATTTTAATTTGTATTGAATTAATCTAAATGTGATAATTTTTCAGATCCCTTGGTGATAAAAAGTTTTTTAAAGCTATATGTTAAGCGGCTAAATAACTGTTTATTTGCCTTAATAGGCCAGAGTACATTAGATTATAAAAAAAGGGTGCGTGTACTTATGTACGCGCGTAAGAAGTTATACTTCTTTGGCATTATTAAAAATAGTTTTTGATTGCATGCAAATAATGAATTACAATTAAATAATCAAAGACTGGAAAAGGAGTCATTATAGTCAATAAAGTTCTGTTTACATTTGAAAAATTAAATAAATAAATATTTATTAATATTATATTTATATTTATTATTATTTTCTAAAATTAATAAATTGAATATTTAAATCACTTCTGATTATAATTCAGACGCACATATAAAATTCGCACTTGTATAATGAAAACAAAATGAAAACACGTGTTTTAAATGTAGAAACTCAAAGCATGTGGATAAATATTATAAGTATAAATACACAGTGAAGTGAGGCGGCGTGCGTGCCAACATGCGCCACTAACTTAATTCTGTTAATTTTGTGTAACGGTGCGCGCGCATCGTAAAATTTCACTCTCATCAATTTTTCATATTCAAATTCAATTTCAATTTTTCATATTCAAATTCAAATTCAAAAATCATTTAATCATATGGGTAACACTTTGCACACTTATGACTTGTCAGTAAAGAAATAACGCGCCTAAAGAAGTATAACTTCAAAAACGCGATCTTTACCCTCCAACGCATCGCATATGTTATATATTTCCTATTATCCTATTTTATGTTACGTCTAATAATATACAACAATGTTAATATCAAGTGCAGTTATGTAGGTCAGAACGGGGCTAAGCCTAGAAGCTCACACGGCTCGTAAATAATTACGCGAGCATACATGTTTACCATATCATGATGGTATCCTCAAACGATATCTGCTTTGTAACTGTTAATTTAATAGCTACTTCAATACTAATGCCTTCCGCTGCATGAGTGATAAATTATTTATTAAAGATACACAATCTTTCATAAAGGAGAACATAGCTAGTGTGTATCTGTTTATTCAAGATTATACACCAGCTTGATTAAGTACAGTATTCAAAATATTCATAATTCAAAAGCAATATATATGAAATGCTTCTAATTATACATTTACTGCCAGTTCTCAAACGGGCGTAGAACGGAAGAGAAGAATTGGCAATAAACTCTCCGCCACTCCTTTTAATCGCCAAGTGTTTTGTTGCAAACATTACACCATGTTCCACATGACATCTTAAGTAATTAATTATAATAAAATAAATTAAAAACAAAGATTTGTAAGATAGAGTATAAGATATAGGATATAAGATATGTGGACTTTTTAACAAAAATTACTAAAGAGATTGATGTGGCATCTACCTTTCTCCAGTGGCATCTCGAAAAAAGAGTTGCCAACATACGAAAGCAGGTTAGAGCACTTAAGGATGTCATTGAAGAGTGGTAGAAAATTAATTGATATGTCGCTTGCGTTTAAGATTTTTTTGAATGAGGTTGATTGCCCCAACCTTTTAGCTAAATTTAAATTTCGTGTATCCTCAAGATACCCCATCATCAAATTTGTCCCTCCTTTGAGAAGAACGGGTTATGTCCAAAACTTACCGATATCCAGAGCATTCTATTAACGAGCTAGGTCTGGATATCCCCCATATAGTTGCTCCCCTCACTTTGAAATAGAATTTCCTTTAATTTGCAATTTATGAAACGATGTATTTTTTTTCTCTTCGTGTTTATTATGTTTACCTATAAGTGCTTGTCACATTAAATCTTGTATTTTATTTTTCTTGTGTGCCAAGCGTTGGCAAACTTTTGTAAATAAATAAATAACCTATAATTAATCTGTTCTGAAATATGTTTTCGTCGATTTTGTATGCATATACATTATACACTATGTTTTTTAATAATTCATACCCTCACTTTCACACCATGACTTAACACAGGCGTTAGGTATTACTAAGGTTAATGTTTTTAATATGAAATTATGTATCTTTAGAAAATTGTGAATATTAGTGTATTATAACAGATCTAAAATCTATACGTGTTTAATCGACTGAACGACCCTACGACCTCATATTCATAAACAAAATACAGAGTCAATTATCTTGCACAATAAAATAACGCTTATAGCGAAGTGGAACAGCAGCCCTCAATCAATTGGAAACGAATTTAAAACTCACGAGCCATAAATTAAGTACGTTCATAAATATAGCCTAAAGATCGATGTATCGGTAATCGAAACTTTCATCGATACATTTAAATCGATTTTCGCTCAAAACTCAATATTACCCTTAATGAGTCTTGATGGTCGTCCCACGGCGACATTCAAACACTGCTGGTTAGAGCCGCCGCCCACTTGATTTTTTAAGATTAAGTTTTCATAGCTCAGCTATGATATAAGTAGGTTTTAAAACGAATCCATTTCTCTATTTTATTAAATTATTTAATATTATTGAATAAAGCGGATTAATTACAAAAAAACTGCACAATCAGCAAAGTCAAATTAGTATGGAAAAGTACAAAATATAAATAAAAACTTTTAAATTATGTAAAAACTTATAATTAAAGAACCAGTGGAGTCTCTTCTCTCATTATAAACGTGCTTTCAAAAATCTATTTAATTTCCCCTTGAGCCTATGTAACCAGTTTTTGAGTACATTCCTGCACCCTCCGCCACAATGTCATAGTAATCCACGAAAACGTAACAATGAAATATTCATAATAGTGGTTGCCTACAGGCTTCAAAGGGCCTTCAATATTATAACTTAATTTTTTTTTTGATAAAAGCGTTTGTTTTTATTTAAGATACTAATTAATAAAAGAAGAAATTAAGAAACGCTCGCTAAACTAGCAGTTGCATGCTCGAACAACGAATCGTTTTAATTTTCTAAGCCTATTCATACCCTATGTGCGTTCACCCGTCTTTTATTATTTAATGTAGGTAATTAGTATTTTTATAGCTATGAATAATCATTGAATGCATTTATTTATGATGAGTTTATTAAAATACTACATCTTTCTCCTAACGGTTACTTAAAATTAATGCTTTATGACAATAGGAACATTCATTAGGTGGTTTTTAAATTATTATGCTAATTTAAAGTATTGACACTATCTTTCTATTTAGAGTTCGTTTAAATTGGTTTTGGTTTTAAATTTATTATTATCATTGAGGCGCTAGTCCCTTTGGCCTATGCCTGGTCGACCAAGAACCTTCTCTTACTTTGTGTTAAAGATCCTCATGCTTGAAGGTCCTTTTTTCTAGAGCGGAAAACGAACAGGCCCGCACCATGTCGAGCTTGACGTGGGGACTGTGGGGCTGGATCTCAAAGCCCTCTGTTATTCAGAGGGGTAGTGAGATCCTACCCACTAAAAACACCTCACCTCCACACGCCCTTGAGATGGGCCCTCAGGGTTCGCCAAGGGACCCGGTCTTTGAAGGTCCAGCTTAACTCCATTTAAACACAATGTATATAGTTTCAACAAAAATAAACACCTAGTGTCATTTGGCATGACATTTAACGTGTTCTGAATGGGAATTTACACATATTGTAAGATAAATTCTTTTAAAATATTGACTGAAATTAAGAATTTTATTTGCTTGAAGCATTATCACGGATTCTGTAAGTATTTCTACCTGTTTTGTTTACTATGTATTACCAATCCAAGTGTCGAAGTCACGTCTCGAAATCGCATTTAAATTATGAAGTTAAGTGAAATTCGTTCGGAAATGACGGGCGTAATAACGGCCCTTAGTGACAGGCGCCGAATTATATCGGTAACTAATAACAGTATTATATCGTTATATAGTTTCGAATTTTGATAGGAAAATTCAAGTTTTATGTGAAGGAATTTATTTGTGAATATTTTGCTGTAAGGACTGATTCTAGTGCTCATTTAATATTAGTATAATATCTTTGAGATAATAACTATACCGAAAAGGCACAAAAAGTTTCTGCACAGAGCACAGAAATCGTGAGTGAAATTGCTGTAGCGACAGAAGGGCGTGGAATAACTTTTTAATAATTTGATTTATAACCAACAACCCTTTATTGTACATGTATATTAATATTTGTATTGTATTATAAGTGTGTTGTAAAAATTTAAGTCAGATTTCTTTTTTCTTTATGAATGGTCTAGTTTCGTATGACCCCTTTTAGGCTAAAAGCCTCCTCCATATTTTTCCATTTCTCTTTGTCTTGAGAAGCATTCTTCCAGTTTTTCCCCACTATAGAACTAGCGGGGTAGAGAAGATACAACATATATATGTTAACATTTAGTTTTTGCTGTACTTTTGTCACTAATTCACTCAAGCTCGGATTAGATTCCGTTGGAATATCAAAGTCAAATTATAAAGAGTATGGGACTAACATAAGGTTGTTTATACGTAAGTAAACAGGAGTTGTGACTTTGCACTACAGTACTAATGTGCGAAAAATTGATGTCGTATAAGTGAAAAGTTGTGTCTGTTTAAGTAGAGCAAATTACCGGAAATGCGTAATTGGTCTTTGTTTTATCATGATACTTCCTTCTTCCTCAACCAAGAATACATTTACGGGGGAATCGCTTAAGTGCGATATCAGCATAAAGACAAACTTTGGAAATAGTTCATGAAATATTTGTACTACACGAAATTGGAATTGTAAACGTTAATTTAAGGTTTCAAAACTATCTTAAAAATCTATGAATAGATGTTAATTTAAATAACAAATAGTTTAGATATAGACGCAATGTTTTATCTCGTTTGCTTATGTGTACATTATATATCAATAAAATGAACGTTTATATTAAATACTATTTATTTTGTATAGTAGAATAGTCAGATGTTAAATACCTACCATGCCTAATCCGCTGTTTTGCTGGTATTTTTTGTTGCTTAACAATAAACAATAAATTACCAGTAATTTTATTTTGTTGAAATATTTATGTTTACCGAAATTTTCATATATTTTAGAAAAGATAGCTTGTAATATATACTGTAGATATAATTATGTATAACTTCAATAAATAATTAAACAAAATAAATTTATAACTGCTAAAAAACTACCGCTTTACTCGCCTAGGTTACGTTATCTTTGCGTTTAACAAATGGTAATCATTTTAATAGACACCGAACCAACCCTCAACCTCCAAGAATGAAAGGAATTAACCAAGCAAGGTGTGCTAATATATTTACATTCATATCTCCAAGGTATGGACCCTTATGAACCCCGATATAGTCCAGATATTTAAAGAACAGGGGGCAGGAGGCTCACCTGATGTTTAGTGATAGTGAGCCCATGGACACTATCAACGCCAGAGGGCTCGCAAGTGCGTTGCCGGCGTGCCTTGTACGCTCTTTTCTTGAAGGATACCTATATAACCATTCCTGGCAACCTTCCTCAAGCATGTCCTACCACATCATTCATAATTCTTCAACAAATAAATTTATTACGTCAAAAGCCTTTACCACAATAATTACAGAATTAGCTTCGGTGAACATAATTTTTCTTTATATGTACGAATGCCTATTAAATCACCCGTTCACCTTTTAGGCTTAATGAAATAAAAGTTGTATTCGAGCTTTTTCGTTTTTGTACGACATATTAAATTATTTAACTTACATTTGAGAGTCCGATCTCTATACGGTATAAGGGATAATAAATATAGTTTTACAAATTTATAATTTCGTGTAAAATATTTATGTACGCTATTAAGAACTTTAAACCCTGGTGATAAGGTTGAATATACGTTGAAGAAATGTTTTAATGCCGACCGTATTGTGGCATACATTTTGAACGTTATAATATGTATCGATATGTCTGTGGCGATATTTTATGTATCGGTTTTCTTGCGATTTTTCGTATATTCTCTCTGAAAATGTCTGTACAACATTTGGTCACAATAAAAGCGTTGTTTATTTGATTTTTGTTGAGAACATCGTTTTTATTTTAGCGTTTTTGTACCTCACAAGGTTGTTGTTTGGATACATTTAACACGATAAAATAAATATTATACTTAAAATGGAACATTTTTATGTAACGTATCGTCATGATAATATAAATTACATAATCTCTTACAATAATACATGTTATTTAGATTTGAACGAATTTTTATACGTTTATTGTTATTAACACATAGTAAACGTTCAGAAATTTATGAAATAACACATTAAAACATAAAACCCAAAATATAATGATAGCAAGGATTTAAAGCTTTCTTAAAGCAAACAATTTGCTTTCCTACGAAATCGAATCAATGTATAAATTCTTATAAAACAACATAATACGTAACGTAGTTACGAGTTCTTTATCACCAAAGGTATTGAAAACAAAACAATTCATTCGTTCATTCCTCTCGAACGAAAAAACATAATTTTATCTACACCTAGGACGATGTGTACATAATTCTATTAAAACAAACTATAATTCAAAGTAACTCTAAAAAGTAGACCGCTATTATAAGTCTTATTAAAGACACACACATGGACGTTGTTTTAATTAAAGTACCATCTCATTTCATTACAACGTTGTCACTATTTGACAAAAAGAGACATGAATAAGTGGGTATTTTATTAAAATTATACAAAAGCAATAATAGATAATAATATAGTCAGATAGTACCAACGTTGGTTGAAAAGTTAAGAACAAGTGTTTAAAATGTTTGTTGCCAGCGCTGCATTGCAGCCAATCCTTAAAAGTGATATGTTTGCTGTTTGGTTCTAACTGCGAAATGCTGATCAATACTAGTTGTTCTAAGTAAACACGCTACCTACCGGCATTGTTACATATAGAAAGTTAAACATAGCTCTATTGACGATTGTATCGCCAACGATAGATTGACACAGAGTAGGCGCGCTCGAACACCTTGGTGGGTGATGGACAGTTCAGGTGTTAATGGGATATTGTTAGGTGAGGTCATTGCTCGGAGATGTAGGGATAGTGCGTGATTCTAAAATCCTAGTACATAGTATTTATGATAAGCTTCGCTCTGAAAATTCACCCGCATTTAAGCCAGCAGTAGATTTTTATTTACGACATTTTCTAGTACCTACCAATTATACAAAATTTTGTTTTAGTTGTTTCACGAAACATTAGACACGTGTTTTTAGTATTGATTGAATTTTGATTGATTCAAATAAATTTTTATTTAAATAGGTAAATGTAATTATTTGAGTATATATTATGCAATTTGTTTTATACGGGTTATAAAAATTAATTAAATTTATAGGTAAAAGTGTTTAAAACACCAGAAATATACAAGGCTATTCTGATAATCGTATACAAAATTACAATTATTTGAAATAGCGATTTTCATAATTGTATCTGCTACGAAATAAAATAAAACAATAAGAAAAAGTACAAAAGTTATAGACAGAAAACAGACGGACTTTAAAGAAAACTATGGAAAGGAACAAGGGAAGAATTAGAAGAGGGCGCCCTAGAAAAGGTTGGATAGAAGATATAGAAGCAGGAAGCGAATGCAGAAGGAAAGCCTGAATAGAAAATTTAGAAAAAACTGGTAAACGATCAGTGGTACTGAAGGAAGTTATGATATCGAGTTACAAAAAAAGAGAAAAGCAAAGATTGGAAATATTTTGGCTTAGTATTGTCTTTGATTGACATAACCTTTACACATTTAAAGAAAAAACTTTTTACCGGATTAAAGTTATATATTATTATAAATTTACAATTATTTAACATAATTTTAAATTTATCCGACGTTTCGCGTGCTTTACAGAGTCATCGTGACCACGCACGCCACGTACTTATTCAACGCCAAGCTATTCTGTTTCCCGGTACCAAGGTTATCAAGAATGAAGTTAGCTGATAGAACAATGTTTCAGTAAATACGTTCGCAATACACATTAGTTAGCAGTGACAGTTTTTCTCAAGTAAATTTACTAACAGCGTCGGAATGTGGCCTACAATGCCACAACTAGAGCCGCGGACTAACAAGGAACTTTAATGGACCCATTATGGCCGGGAAAGGCAATTACTACTTCAAAAACAATTAGCCGTGAAGTGAGCCGCACTCATTCTTAACTAGAATTATTGCTTGAATTTGCAAAGGAAATAGTTTTGTTGTAATGTCTAGTGGCGTTCTGTCGCCCGCTAAATGCTAATAGTGCTTGGTAATTGCGTACATAGAAGTTTATTACATGGAATATATAATTCATTAAAATATAAATTCGATTTATATAACAAAAACGTGCTTATAAAATAATAAGATGGAATCGTTAGACGACATAGGTTCGGTATATCCTCTTAATACCACTTACACTTAATTACACTTCCAATTCCTACAAAAGTAAAATAATTGTTATTTTAAAACCTAAAAATGTATTTGAATGTTGAAGCAATGAAGATTTTTTTCTACACTTCATGATTTCACTTTATACAGCTTATCACTTATTTTCTGAACCAATTCGACTTAGGGTCATTTAGGAAAAGAGCGTACCAATTCTTAAAAGGCCGGCAGCGCACTTGCGAGACTTCCGGCAAAGTGGGCGGTAACACAACACGTTTATTATTTTATAAACTTACGATTTTGCGCCATTTCGCATTTTTTTCGTGTTAATTATCAAATTGCAATATGGAAAACACCCTTAAAGAAAATAGGATTGCAGTGATCGCCTTGCACAAAGTGGGTATGGAGCCATCGGTCACATTCCAGACACTTCAAAAGCTAGGTATCCGCCGTATGTTCGTATAAAAAAAAAATGTTTATTATGGAATATAATATACAGGTATCACTTATTCCACGTCATTAAATAAGAGTCAGTAGACATCCCTACTCACCGGCAAAGAAGACAGAGGGTGTAGGCCGAGAGAAGAAGCCGGCGTAAAAAACTCTCGGTACTCATTTAAAATAGCAAATCATCATACAGAATGAATGAATGAATGAAACAAATATCGCAAATTAAGTATATCGTACTATCAACAGATACTACAAACTTTCGCCTGTCGAAGACCATAAAAGATACGTACCAATGTACAAGTGTGCTGAGCGTTAACAAGCTTTTATAAATAAGTCATTGAAACAAATGAAGACATCCGACGCCCAGGGTGTAAGAGCCACTGCATTATCTTAAGTCAACTGGATTTAGACTCAAAAATCACTGGATCCAACAATACGTAACTTTCTTGATTGACTGATAACGCAAAAGGCTAACAGTGCAATTTCATCGTTTCGAATCGAAAATTATCATGTTGCGTTTTCAACTGGCACTTAAAATAAGTTATGAGGGTGCTTACAGCTGGAGAGGACTGATGAAAGGTTTCACAAAGGTTAAGAAAGGTATTTGGGACAATTTATGCAGGGCATTTTAATATTGAGGGCTTATGCCTTGTTTGAGTCTGAACGTTTAAATTGGGTTAGGTATATAGAGAAATAAGAATCGGTATAGTATATCGAATTATTAATGTTAATTTGAAGACGAACTCTGTGGTGAAATTTCTAAAGTATACCTATTAATAAAATTTAATATGTTTTCCTAACTTCATATTTGCATATTTATTAGTATTATACACCGTATTCTTAATCCAATTCAACATTTATTCAGTCGACGAAAATATTTTTATTATAAGACAATATTTTCTGGATTTAGATTATGATGAATAAACGTAATCCAGACAAAAAAGGGCTAATGAAAGAAGCAACCGTATGGTCGAGTTGTTTTAACTTTTATAATAATATTTACAAATGACAAAAACTAATTATAACCCGGAAAACTACAAATACTTACGTACTTCAATCGTGCTTCTGTATTGAAATTTTAACCAATTCTAGAATGAAATTTAAATATCTAAGAAGATCTTTGTTAATAGCTTTTGGCCTCCTCTCAACAATTGCTAAATGCTAATAAAACACATATGAATTGGTTACTTATAAGCGTTGAACGGCGTTTATAATAGAATTCCTTAACGAGAACTGTCATTAATAGCTTCATTCTCTCATTCAATCCCGCCAAATTGAACGATAAACTAATTGAACTGCGAATTTTTCATACCTTCATTTTTGCATTTGAAATTAGAAATCGTTTGAACAATCGTGACCAATCGTGATCTCGATTTCTCGCCGTATCGTTGTTATCATATACATATAAAATTGTATCCAGTTAATATTTGTATATCTGTATGTAACCTATTGAAACAGGTGTACCAATTTATATTGGCGTAATTGCATTTACGCACACCTCGTTACTCGTACTAGATAAGAGATAAGCTTTTAGCGTCAGAGTGTATTCACTACAAACTGATAATTCATTTCTCAAGGTCTCTTTCGCATTCTACGTAGGCCTCAGCGTCTATGGGAGCAGCTAGTGGGAGACAAGCGTCGTGTTGACATAGAAACTACCTATAACGTTAGATTAAAGAAAAGCAAAATCATTTATTAATTTAGGAACGAAACGAAACGAACGTCAATAAAGAAATACAAATTAAATGCTTCTAATACTACATTTACTGCCAGTTCTCAAATCAAGTGTGTAAAACGGACGAGGAGAACTGGCAATAAACTCTCCGCCACTCTTTTTCACTTTTTTTTGTAGTGTAGGTAGGGTGGATGCAGTTTTCGTTAATACGCTTTGCTCCGTTGTAAGTCTTGGCTAATAAGCCAGCATATTTCCCTCCAGAAGCACAGTTTCCTGGACACTTCGCAGCCTTCACGGAGCGACCTCAGGACACCAACTCCTTTAAAAAAAATGTGTAGTGCAGGTTAGCCTACGGGGCACCCAAAAAGGGCAGTCGTCGCAGCCCATGGACACCCATTTTACTGTGTGCGTTACCGGCCTTTGAGAGAGAAGAATGTTCTTTTTTTAAACAGTTGAAGGTCGTATCTCGAGGTGGGTTCCACAATTCGCTAGTTCACAAAATAACAAACAAAGCTCTAAGCTTAAAGAAAGCCGTGTACGAAGGCTAGCTATGAATAAATCGGCAGTTAAGTCGTTTTTCATAAACAAGGATGAACGGAATCGATATTGGTTGTTCCCATTCCGTTTTCCCACGAACGTTATCCGATAAGGCAGTTTCGGTGAACCTATTTGTGTTTTTGATATTTGCGATTTATGTCCATTGTTAATTAAATATTGATTAACTAACTGAAGGGCATATAAAAAACGCGTTATTGTCAATGCCAAAATTGATTCGTTAAGCTTATTAGTGATAGAGAAGGCTGGTCAACATGATAGGAATTTAAACGGACCGTTTTGTTATTGTATATTAAGATAGTTCTTGCTGCACGAGACAAAGCACTTATAGTCTGAAGGTTTCCATTTAAATCCTCTTAAGAGTAGTGTCTAGCTGTAATCTTCTTCTTTTAATTGTGCCATCAAAGATCGTCATGGCTTTAATTGGATGACACGCTTCTAAACAATGGCTTGGTGCTTAGTACCAACCATTATCTGAGATTCTTTAACCAAGACGTGGGTCTTCGGCCAGGACTCCTTCTACCTGCTGCTAATTAATTACTGTAATGAATAGAGTAATAATATTGAATTGATCACCAAATGACGAGCAAATGGGCAGGACGCTCACCGGAAGTTAAGCGATACCTGGAGACTGTCAATGCCAGAGAGGTTGCGAGTCCGTTGCCAGCCTTTTTCGCTATTTCTTGATATACCTCAATCAAAAATTATTCATACGTCATTTACATTCAAAGGCTGGCAACGCACTTGTCTTCAGTGTGAGCCTCCTGCCCAATTGCCTCCTATTACATAAAAAAAACGAAAGTGATAAGAATATAACATTTGAGTGAGAAGAATAAGTTCTCTATAATTTTAAATTTTGTTCTAATTTAAGTAAATATAATAATGTATTTATTTATCTTTGTAATGAATTGTGTTTCTGTGTAAACCGACTAGCTCTTGCGGTTTCCGGAATACCTTTTCTTTTAATTAACATTTGATATTTAACTCCATTTATGGTTTAATGAATATCGTTTGTAATAAATGCCAATACTGAGTTTATTTATGACCGATTTATATGGATTCGATTAGACAATTCTTTTAATCGATGACATCATTTTGTTTATTATATATTGCAAATTTTTTAACGGAACGTTCGGTACTATTCAATAGAAATATTTTTATACTTATTCTTGAAATAGATCATTTAATTGTATATTGCTCGCGTAATTAAGCGTTCAACACGACTATGAAGTCTTGTGTGGAGCTCATTTACTCAAACATAAAGGATGCTTATTAGGCACAGATAGCTAATCACCTGCTTGTATTTGGAAGAAACTTTATTAAAGAAACAAATGCGATCGGAGATCAAGATCCATATAGGAAAATATGGTATTAATATAATTATTTCGTGGAAACATATATAGAAAATAGCTGACCGGGCAAACGTCGTTTTGCCATGTATATCATTAATAATAAAAAATAGGGGTGGATCGTAGAGGGGTGAAAGTTAGGGGTTGTATGTATTTTTTAATGCAAAATATCTAAAAATAAAATATTTAGGGGTGGACTACCCTTAACATTTAGGGGGATGAAAAATAGATGTTGTCCGATTCTCAGACATACCCAATATGCACACAAAATTTCATGAGAATCGGTCGAGCCGTTTCGGAGGAGTTTAACCACAAACACCGCGACACGAGAATTTTATATATTAGATATACATAGAGATAACATTTATTACTAACAAAACACACACATAGAAACACACAAAATAACAATAATCAAAAAAAAAGAAAAGAAGGAGAGATAGGTGACAATTTTTTTCTTTTAAAGAAAAAGGTACCATTTAAGTGTGTGCTGTGGTTGTAATTGGCCCTGGCTCAAGAATATTCTGCGGACTGTTCCGCAGCGCTGGTCATTCTGCCAGAGACCACAGCAGCTAGTTTGTCGCAAAAAACCAAGAAACGGAATGTAATAAAATTAGTAGAAAATTTTTTTTACTAAAAGTTAGCAGTGTAAGTAATGAAGTCTTGTGTAAAAGTAAATAGTCAGTAAAATAAAATTAAAAATAAGAATAATGGTTAAGGAATAGATAAATAAATATTTTTGGGCGGATTAAAAACTAGATTTCGTGGGATTTTTGTTGAGTAACTAAATGTTCTTTATAAATGCGACGAAAATTTGATTTATTATAATAATAGGTGTGTTTTAAAGATTTATTTTGTACTTAATGTTGAAGTATTGTCACTAAGTATGACTTGATTTCTTTGACAAAATGAATTTAAAATCGCGAACTAAACCAGTTCTCGTTAATTATTTTTTATTGCGCATGCGTAAGTTACGCTTCCAAAGTCGAAATATTTCCGTGAAGTCATAAAAATCTCAATCTTACGGATCGTACTACAAAATCAATTTTCTTGTTTATTTTGAACGCTAAAAGCAGGTATTGAATGGTCATTACCTACTTAGACGAAAGATATTGAATAGGGCTACTTCGGGCTAATTTAAACTTTTACGAAGAATTTTGAGTTTGTTGCGAGATTATTGCCTGTTTTTCTCTTCCGTTCTATACCCTTGATTTGCGAACTGGCAGTAAGTTCATTAGTGTACATTGTGTTACGACTTTTGAGCTAGTGTAATTGAGCTAAAAATTTAGTGTCAGTGAACACTGGGAATACAAATATATAAATGTAAATATGTGAGTATCTAGAACACCATGCGCCTATTTTATTTTAGTATAGTAGTTAGTTGTTCTAGGTACATGGTCTTCACATATATCAAATCAATATATATAGTATACAAATCATTGTAAAAATTATTTTAAAGAGTATGTATGGAGTTTCTTGCCCATTCTTCTCCATATGAAACTACCTTTTGGGCAACTACAGTAATTTTTTTAAAATATTTATATTATATATTATAACTTGTAATTTTGACTTTCAAAACTGCCTTTTTAATAGGCTTTATTGAAATAAATGATTTTACTTATTTTGACACAGGAGTTAGGTTTATTAGTCCCTATTAAGTGGACTTTAAATACAAATAGAGAGTATAATATGCTAACTTAATTGCTAATTACATGAAAAGTAAAAAAAAATACTTTGACAACTAGCAACTATATAATATCACATAGTATTATTATATATTACAGTTTTAGGCTTCTCTTAAAAATCTCATTACATAAAAATATTAATTAAACCATGACTGTTAATTGATTTAAGCTTTTGTTAACTCATTAACCTTGAAACCAGTCCCGGCTTCTTAACGCTAGACATTTATTTTCTGTATGCCTGTTACTTTGGGGATAGTGAAAAATTTATATTATAAATGCCGAAAGAATTTTGAGTATATTCGTTACTAAGATACAAAAATAAAATATCTTTCCTCTTTATAATATACTACATAACAGTGTCCATAACCAACTAAATGTATGTAAAACGTTTGGTTTGGTTTAAATGTAAAAATCCCGTAAAAAGTTTGGTGTATTAAATAATATGTTATAAATTCTCCGTAATTTCCTTACATTTTATTACAAGTCGAAACAGCCCTGAGCCGTACCATCCTCTGTTGAAATTAATGCAGTATTCTACGAAAGTACTTAAGAATTATCGATACCCGAATTTTCAATTATGTGTTATAATGGTCGTACGGGGACGAATTCTTGCAATTTATTATTTTGCCCCAAATTTCGTACGCACAGGCATTTATTAAGATAAATGGTGTTCAATGCGGAGTTAATGATAAAGGAAGAAGTTTATGATCAGCATATACTTATAAAGTTTTAACTGGCCGTTGACATTTCAATACATTGAATACGTCTGGGATATTCTTCATTCGCGCTCTTCTTTTCTGAAGGTCATTTCCTGGTCATGGTCCTCCACTCTACCCTGTTTTCGGGAAACTGAAACTTAGAATACATATCTGCTATTATATTACTGGATGACCACTAGTTGTTTACTAGGAATTCGAACCTTCTAGTGGAGTTCTCTTCTAGTAGGTGCCCACAGTTTGCGATAGTTACCGTACGGAAGGTAAACGGCCGGTTATTTAGAAAAAGTACTAATCTCCGCCCAGAAACCCGCGCAGCCAGCAACAGACCCAGCATAAGACATAGCATGCAAAACCAAACACAGGTATGCGAGTAAGTAAACAATATCCTCTTAAAAAAGCAGCAACACACCCGCGAGCTATCATCAGAGGCGTCGGTTGGTGGCTGTTTTCACTTACCAAAGCTCGTCCATTTCAAGAATGAGGATACTTACTTTGTATTTATAAATAATAACTATATATTAAGTGCAATCACAAAGAATATTTGAAAAATCCCGACCTCAACAATTTTTACATAACAACATGACATGATAATCTTTCGAAGGGAATGTACGATGTCTTGTTAACATGAATCTTCACCAATTTGACTACAATTACCCCGATAAGGTACCGCAGATAAGAATTCTGATTAAAAACCCATATTCGTTAAGTGAGAATTAATTTAATAAATTTTTCACACAGAAGTGCAATTTCCGTACTGTCCGAGGTCTAGTATTTCAATATAATAATAAAAAAAGTGTGTTTATTCATGTGTGTGTAAGATTTTAAAGGTCGGCAACGCTCTCGCGAGCCCTCTCGCATTGAGAGTGTCCATGGGCGGCGGTATCACTTAACATCAGGAGAGCCCCCTGCGCGTTTGCCCCCTGTTCTATAAAAAAAAGGATTTGGGAACCTTTTTAAGTAAAAAATACCTGTGTGTTTCCCAGTTCTTTCATAACAAACCGAATAGTTAATTTTATAACAAGTGATTTTTTATCTGTTAAAAATATCTCCCAAATTGTTGCTAAATTGCCAGTTTCTTCACAATGTTTTCCTTCACCGTACGTAAATACGCGCATAGAATGTAAAGTCCATTGCTGCACAGCCGGGATTCGAACCTACGATCTCAAGAACCTTCCATACATTTAGTAGTGACATATGGTCATTTATTTTTTAAGAAACACCGTATCAATACTGCTATATCACTATTGACATACAATAAATTCTTCAATTAAAGCTTATAACTCAAAGCGTTCCTTTTTATCGAACTTCAGCATAAATCGTACAGAAGCTAGTTCACCAATTATCATATTAACATTACACTACTAAATTATGCCAGCATCGCATGCAGGACCGGTAAAATTTAATTAATCCAATAATAAATAAGGCGAGAGGATCCGCGGTCGCACGCATGTCGTCACGTACAGCCATATTTATATCAATATCGGATTACAATTTATTGCTCCAGCCACTACTGTTACCACTTACTATCTTTGAGAATTATTGTACTAACCTTATAGCTTAGGAGCTGGGTGTATTTTATTTCTACTGCATTTATCATGGAGAGTTTGGATTAACACCTGCAGCTGAGTTTCATCATCGGACGTCGAGGCAGAATACGACTGAGCGTTTTTTCTGCACACCACCACTATGTTGTCCATTGAAGTATTCCGAAACAATTCAAGAAAGAGCGTGCCAATTCTTAAAATGCCGGCAACTCACTTGCGATCAGTCTGGCATTGAAAGTGTCCATGTATCACTGAACATCAGGTGAGCCTTCAGCCTGTCTCCTGTTCGGTCGTTCAAAGGGCAGTGGAGAGAAGTTTACTAAATAAACAAAGAGATAGGGTAACAAATATTTACATTAGGAAATAAACAAGGATAGAGAAGAGTATTCAAAAGGACAAATAGAGATGGACAGGACATTGCAAGAAGAAGAGGAGAAAAGGGAAAAAAGTCTGACAGTACAAGAGATGGGAAGATGGGAAGAAAACAGGTTGCAGGCAAGGTTTGGTCAAGAGGGGGCGAGAAAGGGCAGACTGGGAGAGTCTGGAAGGGGTCTTTCATGGGATCGGTAAGCGGACTAAAGATTGTTTTTTTAATATATTGTGTTAGAAAAAGGAACTTGTCCGAAATAAATATTTTTATAACGTTTTTAAGTTTAAAGCCCTTCCCTTGTTTGTGTGTAAAGCCAAAACTTGCAGTAATGACAGTTATTCATTCATAAAAAATGAATAAAATATCACTTTTTTAACCAAAGATCATCTTTTTGATAGCAAAGTTTATTAGAACTTAAAGCAAATCAATGGAATAATAATTATAAAATGTAGCTAAATCTGTATATTAATTTACAAACATTATATGATGTTTTGTCCTTGTCACATTAATAGTGTTAAAAAGAGAATAAAGAAGGCAAACAATAATTAAAAACCAGAAGGTTTCACAAACGATAATTAATGCGATTATTATCGTTTATGTCATAAAAACACGACCTTGATATATTATGAGTAAAACTGTGTTGGCTTAGTGGTCTGAACGTGCGCTTCTAAACGAATCTCGGCTTTCTATGTCCGCATTTAACACAAGCTCGTACAGTCAAGGAAAACATCGTGAGGACACCGGAATGCCTTAGATCTAAACTATAAAACTAACCAAATTTGCCTTTAAAAAATTTAACGATTATAATATGAAACAGTTACCAAAACAGAAGTATTAAAAAAAATATATAATAAATAAAAATAAAATAAAAAATAAAAATAGCCTTTATTCGAGTACACTATAACTACAGTAAGTCTAAGTCTTTTAAGTTTTACACTTGTACTCGACCTCCGATGGAGTGAAGGCCTCCTCCAGATTCTTCCACTTATCCCTATTTGATGCGACAATTTTCCAGTTTTTTCCCGCTATCCTTTTTATATCGTCTTCCCAAGTTTTCGGTGGGCATCCTCTCTTTCTTCTTCCCACTGGGCCCTTCCAAGTAAGGGTCTTTTTGACCCATCTGCCATCACAAATGCGGCCAATGTGACCGGCCCATTTCCATTTTAGCCTTTTTGTATAAGTTACAACATCTTTTATTTTTGTACGACTTCGTATAAAAAAAATATATATTGAGCCTATTTTGCAAGAGAGAAGTAATATAACACAAATAATAGTGTTATCGGCGAGCTCTCGGTCACGCATATGTACACCCGTACAATAAATTGAAAGATAAGTTGAAACAGGACTAATTTCAATCTGTTTTTGATATCTTTTTAAAATTGAGAGCCATTAGCGATCGTTGGGTATAAATCACACGATTGTGGATAGTTTATTGTAATTAGCAATTTGGTAATGTACTGATAGTATGGTGTGAAGTGATTAATTTTACGTTTTTAATTGAGTCATTATGTTCGCTATCTATGTCATTTTTCTCTCGTATTAGGAACCTGCAATATTGTCTTTAATCATCTAAATACACGCACTGAATGAAATGATTTGAAATAAGTAATATTATCGATTAAGTACGCAACAATTGCTATTAATTTAGGTATTTTTATTTGAGAAAACTAACATATGCAAAGGTAAAAGACAGGGATGGCTGAATAAACATCAAACATTAAGTTATGCATTGAAACTCTTTATTAACAGATTTCTTTGTGCAAAATCAACACTTCTTCGTACAGTAAGAATACCGAAGTATTTAAGAGCAGTCTAGGGGCTCAGCGTGCGATTCTTATCCCTGAGGTCGTTGGTTCGATCTCCGGCTGTGCACCAACGGACTTTCTATCTATGTGCGCATTTAACATTCGTTCAAACGGTGAAAGAAAACATCGTGAGGAAACTGACATGTCTTAGAACCAAAAAGTCGACGGCTTGTGTCAGCCACAGGAGGCTGATCACCTACTTGCCTATGAGATTGAAAAATGATCATGAAACAGATTCAGAAATCTGAGGCCTAGACGTAAAGAGGTTGTAGCGCCACTGTTTTATTTAATTATTTAAATAACGAACATAAGACAGTTTAATTGGTTCTGAGTCCAGAATTTGGTCTAAAAGTTTTGAAAATCTTAAAAAAATATCACAAATTATTCTGACGATTTATACTATTAAAATGGGTTTACAAAAAAACGAATTATATCTTATGTAGCCCATAAATGTACCTATAAAACTTACTAAATATACGAGTAGTTACGTGTTTTTACCATGGTTACAATGCTCCATACAAATTTGTACTATAATCCAAGTTTAATAAGTCCGCCAAAGTTAATAGACAAAGACAAAACGAAATGAGGGCGTGTGAGATCACAGGTGGTGTCACAGACTACAACTCATATAACGCGCTAATACCAGAATCGATTGCTTCCTTCATAAATTATTATTACCATAGATTATTTTATAGATACAACTGTTTTATAATATATTTATTTTTTCAGAGAATTTAAATGTTAGTTAACAGGCCAATCGAGATATAAATTCGTTCTGTACCATCATAAATTTATATACCCTTGTACATTAAAAAATAAATCTAATACACTAGCCTCTGATATTGTGAGATAGCTATTTACTATAACAGAGAAAATATGTTTTGGTACGAAGCTGAAGTTAGGTTACGTATTGCATTTTGTAATTTTCGTGTTATTTTATTGTAGTTTAGTGTTCAATACTTATTCAATTGTTTCTTTTTCCGTTATACCTTGTATGTAATGTTTATTATTAGTTATAAATAATCTCGGACGGACACGGACGTATGATATCGTTCAAAATCTAATTAAAAACCTATTATAAATTTTGATATAATAATATGTGACCGTTTACAGACACTAAGTTGATTTGTGGTTTGCGCATTTTTCCGTGTTAAAGGTTCTATAAATGGCCAGGATTTCACACACTTACAAAGCAACAAAGACAAAATACAGATAAACAATTTCCAAGCGTATGAAAATTATAATCTATGACAACCCCGGCGAACACAAATTGATCTCACGGGTAATTGATATCCACATGGGAGGCGCCAATTTATTCGCCTTTAATTGGTCGCAAATGGCTTCTGCGCTTAGAGCCTTCGCTTTGACCCTGAGATTACGTTCTAGGGAAATCTTTGTAGGACAACGAGGTGCAACGAACTTTTCGGATACAATACCTAAATGAAATTAAAAGTACAAGGAGTGGTGTATGGTTATAATGTATTTTTTATAATGAATGAGCAGTGTTAGCCTAGTGGTTTAAACGTGCGACTCTCATCCCGAGGTCGTGGGTTCGAACCCCCGCTGAGGACATTTAACATTCGTTCGATCGGTGGAGGAAAACATCGTGAGGAAACCGGCTTAGACCTAAAAAGTCAACACATGGCTGGCACATTCTTCAACCGCATTTACCATAGAGAGTGTTTCGAGAAGTTTCTCGGATTAATGTTTTTGTTTTTGGAGCGCACCACCACTATGTGGTACCAGCTGCCTACTGAAGTATTTCCAGACGAACTCGATTTGAGTCCTTCAAGAAAAGATCCTACTTATTCTCAAAAGGCCGGCGACGCACTCATGTGCCATCTGGCATTGAGTGTCCATGGGCGGGCGGTATCACGTAACATTAGATAAGACTAAAGCAAACAACTTGCCTCTTAGATTGACAAATTATGATCATAAAACAGATACAGAAATGTAAGGTCCAGATATAAAAAGGCTGTAGGGCTTGGTGTATTTTATATAAGCGTAATTAAAATAAGGCAGATAAAAATCAAATGGAAATATTATACAGAACACATTATGAGAGAAGACAAAGATAAATTTAATTAATTATTTTTAAATTTAATTTTACAGCAATGACGGCTATTATTATTATTATTATTTTTATAACATGCCATATTAACTATATGCGTACAGCCAAGTAAAGTATAAATTTGAATTCAAAATCATTTAGGTAACATGTACACTTCTGAACGTCCATAAAGAAATATATATTAAATGCTTCTAATTTAACATTTACTGCCAGTTCTCAAATCAAGGGCGAAGAACGGATAAGAAGAACTGGCAATAAACTATGTGTGTGTTCTGTTATACATTTCTAGACAGATATTCTTCAGTATACTTTCGAAAGATATCCGTCTCAACTTTTGGCCCCCTAATGTCTGTCTCCCTTCGAAAGTTATAAAGTTTTCATAGGCAATTGTTTAGTGTGATTTTTTAAAGCAACATTGTATATATTTCATCTTTCTTATTTATGACGTCATTACTCTCTCACTCGAGAGTTCGCATCAATTAAATTCGTAGTATCATAACTCAAAAACGATTCTGGTTTTAACGCTCGAAGCAAAAAACTGGCAACATCGCATCGAGATAAAGTAGTCATTTATAAGACACGGTCGCGCCTACAAATCGTTACTAAATGACATATTCAAGGAGAATTTGATGACAGTCGACATATTTTACAGCACTTTGTTCTAGAACAAGAACGTTGACACTTCCACTAGGCATCGTTAATATTGACTCTTATCTGATGCGGCGAAAGTTATAAGCGGCAGCGAAATTTCTAATGAATAAAAACATTTTAACTAACACACTAATTATATCGTAAAAAAAATTTGAAAAATACTTTTTTGAACTATGAAGTATCCGATCTTGGTCATCATGGGGAACTTTGTGCATGCTAGCTGAATCCCAGAATGACATGCACAACATAGGTTAAAGGTATAGATAATCTTATTAGCTTTAAAATGTTTATGAAGTATGTAATTCATTATTCAATCTTTTTGAGCTTATAAAGAGGTGATAAAGATATATGGATCTTTTAATTACAGAACTTTCGTAATCTATGTGATTGTTTATAGTCTATGATTTAAGTATTCATCGATACTTTTTTTACACATACAGTGTTATTACACTAATATTTTTTGTGAATAAGTGGAAAAAATGGATTGGTTTAGTAATAAGTCTTATTATCATACACTAGGAAAAGCGCAAAATTCGTGGGCCGTGGGGACTTGCCGTATATTAGGCGCGTTCTCTTATGCGTTGCACATGTCATCCTGGTATACAGCTAGCATGCATAAAGTTCTTTTTACAGTCAAAATACAAATCAAAAACTTCGACGTTTCGTAAAAGTGTTTATTATACTTTTAACTTAATATTTTTACGATAAACGTATGTAGTTAAACATATTCCGTTTGGTGTCAGATACAGTCTTCTATACCCAGATTTCAATGCTCTATACGCTAAAGCGTATAACTTAAGCCGCATGGAGATTTAAGATGAATGGCATACCACGAAAGAATGCGTTTTTCTCACATACCTTCGGGCACTGCCGAGTAAAAACTCTTCCAATTAGTACAATATATTGTGCCATTACAGGATCAGAAGCTTATCTGTGATCGTTTAATTCATATTGCACGTACTAGAGACAACTACTGTGTAACAATTATATGCTTACAAAAGCTCTGTCTTTTTTCTACGTGAATGATAAGACAAGGACGCAGTTTCCTGTATTGTCCTCGTAAAACTGAATGATGGCTAATGAGGTTTTATTAGTACAAATTAAAAACTATTTTTATGATGCTATTGTCTAGGTATTGACGTGGCAGTAAAAACGTATGTGTTTGTGATGTACTACATTGGAACTTCCAATTATTATCAATTACATAAAAAGTCCAAGCAGCATTTTTAGTTTTAAGAATCTATCAGAAAAGTATTCAGTTTGTTAAAGTAAGATGTTTATCTCACATTTTACACAGATTTTCACAGCAATTGCTTTCATATTATAAACCAGGAATGACCCTCTAGTTAGATAATTTCAATATAAACGCAATGAGCAAAATCACTGTAGCTAATTTACTACCTTTTGGATTAAAAAAAACAGATTTCGGTATGTTTCTTATCTCATGATCTCTGATATCATTGTCAGCCTTCTGTGCCTGACACACAGACGATTTTTTCAGTCTAAGGCTCGGTTACCTCTCGATGTTTTTAATTACCCTACGAACGAGTGTTAAATGAGCACATATTATACTCTTGGTGCACTTTTGAAATGCCTATAGTAGGGTTTAAACTTACGACCTCAGGGATGCGAGTCGCATGCTGTTTACCACTAGACCAACACTGCAACGCCTTGGTGTTTATTAGAATGGTAATGGTCGGTTTGTTTTGTACTAAAAAATGAATATTGTTTCAATGCACGCCATAAAAAAAAATATCATAATATTGACGTATTTAAATTAATTATTGTCAGCGATCCCTTGATTGCAATTGATTGAGCTTTCTCTCATCCTGTATTTTAACTCTAAGTCATGATTGAATTTCCAAATATTTATTTATTTATTTAAGTTTACTACATCATACACTACACAACTATATCTACGGTATATGTTACAAAAAAATTAAAAAATACCAGATTTTTTTGTTAAAAAAAATCCCAGCAAATCATCGGATTAGGTACGAGATAGGCACTTAACAATGCTTTCTTTAAATAGATCAGCCCACTACTAAATATATCCAGCTCCGGATAAAGACTGTTTGATCCGTTATAATCGGGAAGGATTCAAAAGAGAGCCTGAACTCCTAGATTGGTTTTTGCAAACGGAATTTGAAAACTACATTAACAATATCTTACAGCTAGGCCCTGCGTATGCGCTTTCAATGCTCCAGTCATATCAGGCATTCATCCTATCTCGATTGGGGTATGATTATGAATATTCTAACTACACTTGGGCAGAGAGGAGTGTTGGCCTAGTGGCTTCAGCGTGCGACCCTCATACCTGAGGTCAAAGGTTCGAACCCCGGCTGTGAACCAATGGACTTTGTTTCTATGTGCGCATTTAACATTTGCTCGAACGGTGAAGGAAAACATCGTGAGGAAACCGACATGTCTTAGACCCAAAAAGTCGTCGGCGTGTGTCAGGCACTGGAGGCCTCTACTCTACTTGCCTATTAGATTTAAAAATGATCATGAAACAGATTCAGAAATCTGAGGCCAAGACATAAAGAGGTTTTAGCGCCACTGATTTATTTTTTAACTACACTTGGGAAGTATAAAGTTGCCATGCCCCTATGAGAAATGAAACATTCCACAGCATATTTAAACGCCTAGAAGTTATCAATGCCGGTGCGAGGCCAGCCCGATATAAGCCCCTTGGAGATGTCTTGGGATCAAGCCGACAAATTGTTCTATTCAATGAGAATTGCAATTATAGTAGTCCTCTTTGGTATTCATTAAATGAACATTGTTTTCCATTTCCAATGGGACGAGATAAGCGTGAGTTAGAGGAATGTTGATTTTATTTCTATGGATTTATTAATTGCCTTAATTCAAAAACAGTCTATACTAAACTTGTGTTGTTATAATGTTATACGTGCCCTATGTAATAGCGGCTGGATTGCCTTTACATGGGTCATTGCAATGGACTGCATGTGTTCTTAATTTTATGATTGAATGCCTGGGCGATCCCCGAGATCCCATCAAAGTCAATTATTCATATAGGTAACACAATGTACTCTTATGAACGTCAAAAAAGAAACATTAAAGGCTTCTAACTTTACATTTACTGCCAGCTCTCAAATCAAGGGCGTAGAACGGAAGAGTAGAACCATTACACCATGTTCCACATGACATCTTAAGTAATAAATAAACATAGATTAAGGGCGTGTGAAGGGCTGGGTTATTTTTAGTAGGTAGGGTCTCGCAATCCTTCTGAATAGACCTTTGAGTGTAGACCCAGCCCCACAATACCCGCGTCAAGCTCGACATTTTACGCACGGGCCTGCGAAAGCGCATTGTCACCTGATTTAAAAAAAACTAATAATATTTAGGACAATATTGTAACTAACCCAATAATAACCATATCGATTGTCTAATAATGTAAATAATTCTGAACTCCACTTGAACACACACAACATTTCATCAAAATCTGTCTAGCCGTTTAAGAGGAGTTCAGTGACATACACGTACTACACGTAGAGTAGAATTATATATATAAAAATGAATTCCGTTCATGGACAGTTGGGGTTTAAACGCACAAACTCAGGGTTGAGAGTCGCAAGTCATTACTCAAAACTATATTCATATTTGTATTTTAACTTTACACACAATTAATGAAATATGTAAAATTCCCGGAGAATTAAGAGCAGTGTTCACCTAGTGGCTTTAGCGTGTGGCCCTCATGCCTGAGGTCGTATGTTCGACTCCCGGTTGTGCATCAATGGAGTTTCTGTCAATGTGAAGGAAAACATCGTGAGGAAACCTTAGACGAAAAAAGCCGACTGTGTGTGTCAGGCATAGGACCTACTTGCCTATTAGATTGACAAATGATCATGAAACCTGAGGCCCAGACCTAAAAAGGTTGTAACGCCCCTATTTATTTATTTTATTTAAAATTCCCAACAACTGTATTTATGCAAAATCAATTACTTAGCAACAGATCTTTACAACAGCAATTAATGCGTACGCGCAGGTAAAAGTCACACGGTTATCTTTATATAATAAAAATGTGGTCAGTGTCTGTACATTGAAGGTATTACAACTTGTGTTAAATTTTGTTTTATTGTTTTTTCGTATATTTTTTATGAAAGCGCGGCAATAAACTGCTATACAAAACGCTCAGTTGTGGAACGACGGACGTCTGGAATTTCGTATTCGACGTCCGATGATGAAACTCAGCTGCAGGTATTAATCCGAATAACTCCTCTGAACACTTTTCATGGTAAATGCGGTAGAAGATGAAGAGTGCCCAACATCTCTACGTTAAGTTTGTACATATTTAAGTTAGCTGTTAAATTATGTAATTTATTCATAGTATTAGGAGGGTTGGCAGGCTTTGAGGGAGGAGTATATTTTTTCTTTAAATAATTAGAGGTAATATCTCCCAGGAAAGACGCGAAGATCGATTCAAAAATAATATAAAATATGCCTCATATGGTTCCCTCACGATAACCCGACATACAACATCAACATACTAAGTAAAAAATTTAATATTCTCAATAAATTAAATCTTTTTTTTAATATGTACATAGTAGCCTATCAGGCACGCGATCTTACAGATCTGTATCCGAAAAGCTAGGCAGCAGGGGAGTGTCAAATTTCCCCTTTTCTTAAAAGGGGCTTTATTTGCTCAAGCTGAGGTTTGGTAGGCTTGGGATCTCTCACCGGGCACGGGCAACCACTTTCCGGAAATATCCTCATGATATTTATGGGCGATTCAGACCCCGCTGGTGGACCAGTGTTACCTCTTGTGCTATTAATCTTACTAACATATTATATATGAAAATGTATTTTATTTAAATTATAATATAAATCATTAAATTTAAGATACATTGAAATTTCTAGTGCTTTATACAGATTTTCTATTAGTATTAATTAGATTTTAAGTATCTTGTGCAATATTAGTGTGCAGTCAGCTGCATCCCTAGTTATCGTGAAATGTATAAACAGATATTGAAGTATGTAATTAAAACCTTAAGATAATGTAAATTGGTATCATTTAACGACGATTTTATTACGAAGAAGTTACAAATGACGTATCAATTAAAATTCAAAAAGGATTTCCGGTAATTTTTGAGGAATATATTACAGGATTATTTTCTTATTGATTTTTATGCGTGCGTTTAAATATAAGTAGGCTCCAGGGCTGGTTTGTTAATGCTATATAGTTTAAACATAGCCGGTATTCGAAATACACAGTTATTTTCATTATTTTGTTGAGGGTAGTGCAGAATTCTTAACATCGATCGCCACTCTTTTGTATTCATATAACTTGGCATCCATGGCAATAGTAGGGTCTACCTGCATCTTCTACCAAATTTACCATGGAGAGTGTTCAGGGTAGTTGTTCGGATTACCAGCAGCTGAGTTTCATCATCGGACGTCGTGGCAGAATACGAAATTCCGTCCGTATCTACTCGACATCCGTCGTTCCACGACTGCCCGCAGAAGTATTTCCGAACCAATTCGACTTACGGTCCTTCAAGAATAGAGGCAACGCACTCGCGAGCCATCTGGCATTGAGTGTCCATGCCCAGCAGAACCACTTAGCACCAGGACTTGGCATGCCAGATGTTATTGCCATTTCTTATCCCTACAAAAAAAAGCCAACATCACGAGGTGTTCTCAGGCGGTCACCCATCCAAGTACTGACCTCGCCCGACGTTGCTTAACTTCGGTGATCGGACGAGAACCGGTGTATTACAATAGCAAATAGCAAAAAAGTGTCGTGACAATTTCACAACGCGCGATAAGGAACTTCGTTCCAAAAATTATTTTTGTTAAGTTATAATAATCGTAGGTTAGCACAATAGTAAAAAAGGTTATAATGCGTATTTGCTAAAAATACATAAGCATTTATTATTGTCTGTATAAAATCTCTACTTATCTTACTCCATCAGCAATATCCGGAACTTGTGCAGAAACACGGTCAGATTCATTATTGTTATTTTTTTTAATATTTATTATGTACAAAAAACCTGTATATACTCAACAAAAATAATTGTCGCGACACCACACTGTTCAATGCGAAATAGAAAGACGAAACGAAAATAACTGGCTTGTTTTCTATAAGAGAGAGACAGGCAGAGAAACACGCGTACGGCTTTCAACTATAGCAAAAGGTGTCGTTACAACTTTTAGTCTTAATTTTTTCCGTCTAACCCCCTTCCGCAACGCGCGATAAGGTACTTCGTTCCAACTGTTACCAGCAATAGATTAATGTATCTAGGTTTAAGGTGTAGATTAAATTATTTATTATTAATGTAATTTATTTGAATTATTACTATTCTAACATATATTGTTCGAAATACAAAATTTTGGTTTAATAAAATTTAATGAGGGTAGTCCAAAATATTTTCACTCGGCCGATCGTCACATTTTTTTAGGTAAGGATATATCGTAACGAGGTATGTACTCGGGACTTATTATTCTAGTATAAAATTGTGTGTCGACGACCACAAAACCGTTCTTTGTGGTACATAGATAAAACGACACACATTGACAGTTTATTGTAATACAAGACGTGCCAAAAACGCTGAGATGTTATCGATAAAAACATTATAATAAACATGAAATAACAATAAGCAATAAACGCAAATTGATAATCTGATTTCTGTAAGCGCTCGTAAAACGCTACCAAGTTTTAACCATTTGTTTCTCGTAAACCTTTTATAGTAATTTTAACGCTATAAATTTTTACAATTTTGTATTGAATTTCTGTTTATATATATTTGGGCATCTACCCGCTTCAATAGCGATGATCTCTATATTCAGTTTTCGTACGTACTCGTACTTAATTCCAAGATGAAATATTGTCAGTTGCCGTTACGAATATTGAAAGAGCAGCGATATAGGTAGGTCATGTCATTAGGTTTCTTACTGTAGGATATTTTTTAACAATGATGTTAGAGTGGGCTAATACTATATTATTAGCTCCAATTTTTCATTCTGCTTCCAGAACGGCAAGGTAGAACTTATAAAATATTTGCCATATACATAACCTCACGTATATACTCTCACTTCCACACAATCTTACAACACAGCCCAATAGGTTATTACTTAGGTTACCGATTTTTTTTTCTGCGGGAATTTACAATCAGCCCTTAGGCTTGAGCTTGAGCGAATTTGTTCAGTGGTGCTGTCATGTGGAATGACTTCCCATTGGAAGTATCTACTCATCTTCTGTCTAGAGCTATTGCCGGTCTTCTAGCTCTAGAATATGGTGACGGGTGACAGGCGACAGCTTAACCACTCTTTGTATTTAGCTGCCAGTCTCTGGATTTCCTTTTTGACAGTTCTCATTTTAAGGTGTTAGTGAACTTCGTTGTTGGTTAGAAGGTAGGTAACTGAATTTAATAATTTTTATTGATGTTTTCCTTTTTGAAATTTTTTGTATATTTACGTATTCCATCATTGGATTGTTTAGTATAATTGTGTTTTGTGATTATATAATTTATGTTAGCTGTAGGATTACGAAATACGTAAATAAGATTTAAAAAAAAACGAGTTCTCTATGGGACAATATTATCAAAATATGCAAATTATTACAGACGTGTAAACATTACGAAGATTACGCTTTATTTTCTTCTATCAAGCATTTTTATTTTCTTTACTTAGGTCACAAAAGATTCACCACTATTATTGTGTGTTATTGTATATTAGCTAATACAACCGAACTGTTTATAAGACATATAATGCAGTCATTGTATCATTTTTGTAAAATGTAATAGGAGGCAAACTGGCAGGCCCATGGATGTTGCCAGAGGCATCGCAAGTGCGTTGCCGGCCTTTAAAATTTACTTTAGGTTTAAACGTAAAGCACTAAGAATGTTTTGTTGAAGATGAGTGCCTTGATTTTGAATATCATTTGTATGGCAGAAATGTAGTACTTCATAATAAAATTAATATTACAGTGTAAATAATATAATAGTGTAGTTTCTGGATCCTGCTTTCAAAACCAAACAACAAAAAACATAACAAGATAACCTCGTGAGCTCTTCATTAGTAGGAATTGTATATAATGCCTACATAAATTTACTTTACACCTATAATAATAAGATCCCTCCTTATGCGTCATGTAAAAAATTCCTGTCATATTCTGTTTCACGGTGAATCCGATATTTTAAATTTAAATGAAACTTCATTATATATTTCACCTCATCAATATGCGCATACGCAATGTGCCCTTGGTGTACAAATTTAGGCAATTGAAGATCAGCAAAGCTGGGTTTAATTTGTCTTCGCCGATAAGAAATTAAAACGGGTTATTAACAATGTAGGGAAAAACTTTTGCGTAATTGAAAATCCTACGGACTTTTGAAATTTAATTAATAAAAGTACAATCCGACTCATGATTTATTATAGCTACTAAAGCAGTATTAATGCTATTTGTAGCTTTTACGGTCTACCTCAATTTGGTAAGTTAAATTACTGATAAAAAAGCCAGCTTCAGGAAATATATACGCTTTGATCAATGTTAACTTTCATTCCAAAGGTTTAAAATCAGCAAAATTTTCCAAATTCTGACTGCAACAACCAACCTAGCTAGTTCAGGCACGTCAAATTATTCGCGAATATAATGGATTAAACAGTTCTTATCTGGAGCTGGATGAACTGATTTAAAGAAAGCAAGTGCCTATCTCATAACTAATCCGATGTATTGCTGGATTTTTTTTAGCAAAACGATAACTTTAATAAGTAAAAAAATACTAGGTTTTTTTTTAAATATTTGTGTTTATCAAAATTATCATATTGATTGTATTGTAGATATAGCATTATGTATGATGTGGTAAACTGGGAAATAAATCATAAAATATTGTCTAAAAGTTACTAACTACTACTAAAGTAGTCGTTAAAAATGGCCAAGATTCATTACTGAATGCCAGCCCTGACGCGGGAAAAGATAAAGACCTAGACAGATCAGGTGATGGCACGGCGGGTGATGTATGGACTAGAGCTGCCTGCTTTAGAAACAAGTGGATGGCGAACGATACGTAGGCGACGTATCGTTCGTAATCGTTTTCGTTCAGCGTAAATTAATCAATAAAGCTTCAATCAATAAAGTTCAAAAAATTTGTATGACTCAAAACTTAGCGATTAAAAAGAGTGGCGGAAAGTTTCTTGTCCGCTCAACGCCCTTGACTTGCGAACTAGTAGTAAATGTATATTTACAATTAATTTAACTTCTTTTCTCACGTTCATATGTGTACTTGTTTACTTATATTTATGAATAAAGTTAGTTTGAGTTTGAGTTTATCCCAGTAGACCAAATATTTTGTATTGTTATATTATTTAATAGTACGCAAAAACAGATTGCCTTCCCTTTAATAGTGACAGTAATTGTTATTGTTATTGGACTCTTTCTTATGTTAAAATGATGCCTTTGTGTTGTATTATATTTCAGTAGCCATGGGTCGGAATATCATAAATGCAATTTCATTACTTCACAGGACAAGCAATTAAATTATTAAGAAATCTTGAAGGCACTATTAAAATATGAAACATTCGATATATGAATGAATGTACTTATCATTGTCTGATCTATGACCACAAATTTACATTGTAGGGACACAAAAAAGTAACATCCTTAAAAGTTGTTTCACGCGGTTTATCAAACAAGTTTCTTTAATATATTGATTCAACTTCCTACCACAAATATAAACTTAAACATTCCTTTAAATCACAATAAACTATAATCTATTCATTCATTCGTATTGTCCACTTAAAGTGAATAATTGCTTATTTAATAGATTGATCACTGTCACAATGATGAAGTGTATTAAAGGACATCTTTGGTACATTAGACTTAATGAGGTCCCAAATACATCTCTACTTCTTATGCCTTTCCATTTATAGACGCATTGTGAGAACTAATTAGGGATTTTCTCGTCTATGAGATGGCTAAGAGAACGACTTACGAATCGCCCAATGCCTGCAATTCCATACCTCAACATCCGTCCACAACTGAGGCAATTTTAGCCGCGAAAAACTATGTGGAACTAGCTGCCCACTGAAGTTTTTTTAGACCAATTGGACTTCGGGTCCGAAAAAAGAGCGTACCAATTTTTAAAAGGCACTTGCAAGCTTTAGGGCAATGTGAGTGTCCATGGGCGTCAGTATCACTTAACATTAGGTGAGCCTCCTGCCCGTTTGCCGCTGTTAATAAAAAATAATAATAATTCGCTCGCTGTGCGATAGAGCAACTTTGAAGGACGGTATGATGCGTTATTTGGTGATCAGTGAGTTCTTAATTACAGCCTTCTTTGCTTAGTATGTAACGAAGATTTGTAAGCCTAAAATCTTCCTGCCCGAAATGATTTTTTTTTAACGAAAATATGTTAAATAAAATCAAAATTTAATAAGATTTTCATACAGGGCATTAGAGTAATTAAATTGATTTAATTTAAATTATTTTAATTCAAAGCCTTAATAAATACGGTTTTTTTATTTTTAAATCGCAAACTTAGTGGCCATTTTATCAGCGCCATAATATTTATATAGCATTGTCTGTCACGGCGGTAGTTCTCGCGTCTATGTTCTATAATAAAATAAATCAGAGATGTCCTTAAACGACAATTATGTGGGCTGAAAACCAATTTTAGATGACTAATTGGAAACAGTGTATTAAGATATCGTATTAATTTGTTCTAAATGGAGCTGATCTCGTATCAACTCCATTTTAAAGGAAAATCGCTATGTGGAACCAGCTGCCCACTGAAGTATTTCCGAACCAATTCGACTTAGGGACCTTCTAGAAAAGAGCGTACCAATTCTTGAAAGGCCGGCAACGCACTTGTGACCCTTCGGCAATGTGAGTGTCCATGGGCGGTGGTATCACTTAACATCAGATGAGCCTCCTGCCCGTTTGCCTCCTATTACATAAAAAAAATAAAAAATAAAATTTCAAATATACTTATGATAATATAAGATTTGCCTAATGCTTTGGGTAAGATTTAGAGTGGGTAGGATTTAAAGGCCAGCAGCGCACCTGGGAGATCTCTGGCAGTGTGAGGGTCCACTGGTATCACTTAACATCAGATGAGCCTGCTGCCCGAGTTCTATAAAAAAAGTGCGTGCGTACAAACACATGTCAGAAGTGAAACTTCTTTGGCAAACTAATATTTAAGTCTTGTTCATATTTATACAAATCGAAAACTTTAGCTTTCCGAGACTTAGAGGGAGGGAAAAGGCAGATATATTAGGAATTTAATGAATTTAATTGTCATTAAAATATTAAAAGTGTTGAAAATTAATACAAACAATAAATTTAATTATTTCAATTTATTTCTTCGATAATAAAAACACGTGGCATTTTAATTTACAAGTCGTCATTTGAGATTACAATAAATTATTTTGCATAAAATATAAAATACTAATATTTCTAAATTCTCTTTCAAATTCAATTCAAAATTCAAAATTCAAAAGCCTTTTATTGCCAACCTTAAATAACATTACTTTAGCTGTGTTAGTATTTAGTTTTCTTAATTTATTGTTAGTATTATATTTAATAGTATATTAAATAACTAATTGTTTATTTAGTTGGGTACCCGGTTATGGGTAAAGGCCTCCTCCATATTTTGCCATCTGTGTCGGTTCTGAGCGTCCCTTGTCCAGGTGTTGCCGGCCATGTCATGTATCTCATCTCTCCATCTCATAACGGGATGACCTTTGTTCCTTCGGCCGTCTCTGGGATACCAATGAAGTACGCGTTCGCTCCATCTTCCGTCATTTACTCTTGTTATGTGTCCTGCCCATTTCCATTTGAGTTTGCAGTACATTTCGGCAGCATCTATTAAGTTGGTTTGTTTCCGGATCTCTATATTTTTTACTCTATCACTTAGTCTTACACCCAGCATCGATCTCTCTGTTGCTCTTTGGAATACTGACAGTTTTTTTATTTGTTTTTTTGTTAGAGACCATGTCTGGCAGCCGTATAATAGGCATGGTAGAATCGTGCTGTCACACAGTTTTTTCTTTAAGTGAATTGGTATTTTTTTGTTTTTGAATATATCTTTGTTTGCCCAGAATTTTTTCCATGAGATGGCGATTCGTCGACTTAGCTCTTTTTCTGTGAGATCGTCCAGGGAAATGAGTTGGCCTAAATAAATGTATTCATTTACATACTCTATTACACATGCCTCTATTGTTGTAATTATGCGGTCGTCATTGGTCATAATTTTGGTTTTTGTCATGTTCATTTGTAAGCCTATATTTTTACTTACAGTGTTTAGTGTTGAAAGCATGATTTGTAGGTTTTCATGAGTATTTGACAGTATTACTATGTCATCGGCAAAGCGTAGATGTGACAGGAATTCTCCATTTATGTTAAGTCCACAATTTGCCCAATGTAGTTTCCTGAACATTGATTCTAATAGAGCTGTAAAAAGTTTTGGTGAGATAGGGTCGCCTTGTTTGACTCCACGTTTAATTCGAAATAGTGGCCCATAACTCTCTAGTTTTATTTTGGCGTTATAGTCGTCATATATAAGTTTTAATATTCTAATAATTTTATTATTTATTCCTTGTTCTTTTAATGCTTTCCATAAATGTGTTTGTAAAATCGAATCAAACGCTTTAGTATAATCAACGAATGCCAAGTAGATAGGTTTGTTATATTCTCTGCACTTTTCAATGCACTGTGTCAATGTAAAGATATGGTCAACAGTTGAAAATCCTTTCCTAAATCCGGCTTGCTCTCGTGGTTGCTGTTCGTCTAAGCTCTTACTGATTCGGAAGAGTAAGAGTGATGAGAAAAGTTTGTATAAAGTTGGTAGTAAGCTGATTGGGCGGTAATTATCTATTAGTTTGGAGTCTCCTTTCTTGTATATGAGTGTTATTATTGAATGTGTCCAATGATCGGGTATTCTTTCTCTTTCAAGTATTTTATTAAAAATATTGGTCAGGTGTGGTGCCAATTGTTCTGCCGTTGCTATTAACATGACTGTGGTGATGCCATCTTCGCCGGGTGATTTATTTTTCTTCATTCTTGAGATAGCGCTTTCGACTTCGTCTAGTAAAAAGCAAGGGACCTGTTCTTGATCGTGTATCTGGTTTATATTTAAGTCGACTGGGTTCGTTTGTTGGTTTTCCGAATATAATTTTTTATAAAAGTCAGTAGCTGATAGAAGGATGCTTTGTCGATTTGTTATAGTTTCTCCTGATTTTGTTTTTATTGAGTGCATCCATTCTTTTTTGTGGCTTTTCTGGCTGTTTTTAGTAGAGCCTCTTGTTTCCAATTCATTTTCAATCAATTTCATTTTTATTTTATTTTTCCTTTCAATTATTTTTTTCTTTATTTTTCTATAAAGTTTCTTTAGCCTTTTTTTCTCTATGTCTGAGCGTGGCCATGTGTTCTTAAGTTTTTCTCTTTCATTTATTAATTTTAGGATATTATTGTTTATAGTGTTGCTTTCTTGGTCTTTTTTTATCGCATTTGTTGGTAAGTACGAAGTGCTTTTTTGTATTGCAGACACTATAGTTTTATAGTGGTTATTTATATTTTCAGGTGTAGGATTTCCAGCTAGTTCTCTTGTTACTATCATTCCCATCACATTTGATTCTATAGGTAGAAACGTTTTATTCTTAGTTCGAAGAAATTTACGTTTTTTCTTTGTTTGTTGTAATTTGTAGGATATTCTCAGCATTCTGTGATCAGACGGGAATTTTGGAGAGAGAATTTCAAAATTTGTTATGAATCTTTTATCTTTAATCAATATGAAATCTATCTCGTTTTTAGTTTTGCCATTGGGTGATAGCCATGTCCATTTCCGTTTTTGAGGTTTCTTAAATATGGTATTAGATATAACGAACTTGTTTGTATAACAGAATTGTAGTAGTCTTTCCCCTCTTTCATTTCTTTCTCCATATCCATATTGCCCACAGATCTTGTGTTCTTCAGGTAGAGGAAGCCCAATTTTTGAATTGAAGTCCCCTAGTATAATGACGTGTTTCCCAGTGTTTGAGAAAGCTTGAGTGACTTGGTTGTAAAATCGTTCCACCGCTTCTTCTTTAGCTCTTTCGATAGGTGCGTAAGCTTGTATTATGTTTAACACAGTTGTGTCACACTGAATGTCTAATCTTACGACTCTGTCTGAGTAAGTTGTGAAATCTATAATGTTCTTTTTTAATTTACTATCGACGATAAATCCTACTCCATTTGACCCACTTTTGTCTCCTCTATACATTAAGATATAGTTTCTATATTGTTCTATTTTTATGCCTTAAATTTTTACTTCCGATAATCCAATAATATCATATTTTATTTTATCTAGCACTTGATCTAATTCTGGTAATCTATTTTCTGCGAGCAGCGATCTAACGTTGTACGTACAGATGTAAATAATATTGTTTTTTAATTGAGTTTTATCCTCATAGCCTTGTGGAGGGTTGTGGTCATACTCTTCCGCGGTGACCAACCGTCTTGGAAAGGTTTTTGTGTTAAGTGTTCCAATTTTGAATGTTTCACATCTTTTAGCTGGAGGGTTTTGGTCTAGTGCTCCCGCGGGGACCAGCCGTGTTGGGAGACGTGGAAATGAATTTTGTGGGAAGTTGGTTGTCTTTGATTGTTTGTTTTGGTTTTGGTTATGAGTATCAGCGCGGGTTGTTAGTTGTTAGTAGTGTAAATTCTCTTTACGAAATTTTAATTTTAAAAATAGAAGAAAAGGTAATTCTCTCAATCGGTCTCAATCGTTCCCTTTTCTTCGACAAAAACGCTGTACATCTTCGTGACGTTTCATTCGTAAAAATTTTACCTTCATGTGCCCACGTACAGAGTCACTCATAGACTCGGCTTTTTTCGACATTTTTCCCCTTTACATTAGTAGAAACCGTAGTTCCGTAAAAACGGAACACCATCTTATTAGTGGCTACTAATTTCCAAAGGAATCCAATTATTATATAATAATATAAGTAATCTTCGGTATTCAGAGAAGGGCAATAAATCATAATTTAAGTTGACAATACGTCCGTTACATATTAAATAAGCGTAATTAATTTCAATACAGCTATCGTTAACATGTCAGAGAATGAGTTTTTGAAGAAAAATCACCGCCGGATGATAAATTATACCTGAGCGAAAGTTTTAGCTAATTGATTCAGGGTTCGACGCACTACATTTTTGTTAAGTGCAATGTCGAGGATGAAAAATTATATCGATTTTACGAACATTGTTCATCATTATTAATCCCGTTTTTATTTATTGATGAGAAACCAGGCTGATGTAATAATAATAATAAACCGGGCACTCTGCTCTGCGTGTTACATACAACAAATAAACATTTAATTCGGACTCAAAACTACATAGAACTGATTAGAACTGACAAAGTTTTAAATAATAGATTTTATTGTTTTTTTTTTAACGGAATAGGGGGAAATCGGGCAGGAGGCTCATCTGATGTAAAGTGATACCGCCGCCCATGGACACTTTCAATGCCAGAGGGCTGGCAAGTGCGTTGCCGGCCTTTTAAGAAAATTACTTATTAGTCTTAAGTTAGCTAGATTGTAACGTTCCATGATATCTTAGTAAAGACACATGTGTAAGAAATATATTTCCATCAAGCAAGGATTTCTTGAAACATAATCAATTGTAAGTATGTGCAAAACGAAATTTTTGACTTAAGATGGTTAAGTGTCAAGTCTGCGAAGTAAACTGTTTAAGCTAGTTCAAACAATGCCTGACTTTCTCATCCTTATTAAGGCTACGTAAACAAGTCTGTTTGAGATTTCACAAAGAACAAATGCCCTTTCGCCACTCATAATATTAATACTGTCTTTTGTGGTTATAAGTACTGCCTTGAATATTATGGAACAAAATAATATCGAGATACACACTTATATGATAATTACAAATAGGATTTTGTAATTCGGAGATTTTTATACAAATGGGAAAATATGCTACCAAAATTATTAGTTGAAAGTAGTGTTGGCCGAGTGGTTTCAAGGTGCGACTCTTATCCCTAGGGTTGTAGGCTTGATCCCCGGCTGTGCACCGATGGACTTACTACTGCGGAATTAACAGTCGTACAGTGAAGGAAAACATCGTGACGAAACCGGCGGCTTAGACTCAAAAAGTCGACGGTATGGTGTCAGGCACAGATAGTTGATCACCTATTTGCCTATTAGAAATGATCATGGAACATATACATAAATCTGAGGCCCAGACCTAAAATGTTGTAGTGCCATTGGTATATTAGTTATGTCTTAAAAGAAAACTTTTTTTTAACAAAAAGGCAGGAGGCTCATCTGGTGTTACCGCCCATGGACACTCTCAAAGCCAGAGGGCGATTGAATTGCCGGCCTTTAAAAAATTGATACACGCTTTTACATGGTTTTATTATCATATATTATATAATCTGAATACGATCGCAGATAAGATCGATTGTTGATGCAGCTTGAGCTTATAAACCAATTTACAAGTACCTTGTGACGTGTTGTCCGAAAATGTTAACTTAAAATAAATAAAAAGTACTAGAAATGACGACTTAAAAGTTCCCATAACCGACGAGCATTCCTGGTGAAAGTCATAATCGTGGATGTAGCGTGAGAGGTATATCAGGACCGTAAAAAATGTTTATTTTGGAATATAAGATACAGGTATCGCTTCCACGTCATTAATTTTGTATTGGTAGACATCCCTACTCATCGGCAAAGAAGACAGAGGGTGTGGGCCGAGAGAAAAAGCCGGCGTAAAAAACTCTCGGTACTCTTTTTCTTTGTAGCAAGTGGAGTCACTCTGACTACCTTCAGGAAAAAGCGTGAATATATAAATGAATTTTAAATGTGCATACTTACTGAAACTTACTTAATTTATTTTATAACTTTGATGTCTGCACTAATTGTTTTAATTAAAATAAACTGCTTACCAATTAATGTATTAGCTTATAGTGTTAATTAAGAAGCTGTACGCTAAAGAGATAGCCTAGTTTGGTAGGCTTTAGCGCCTCCGATCTTTGTCTTTCCTACTTAATTAGACTGTACTGCCATTGTTTAGTGGTATATAAGCAAAATCTGTTTAATTATTATCGTAACTTATTTTTTTATAGAACAGGGGGCAAATGGGCAGGAGGCTCACCTGGTGGTAAGTGAAGCCCATGCACACTCTCAATGCCAGAGGGCGCCCGAGTGCGTTGCCGGCCTTTTAAGAATTGGTACGCTCTTTTCTTGAAGGATCCTAAGTCGAATTGGTTCCGAAATACTTCAGTGGGCAGCTGGTTCCACAAAGTGGTGCGTGGCAAAAACTGCATTGAGAAACACTTAGTTGTGGAACGGCGGACGTCGTGATACAGGTGGAATTTCGTATACTGCCTAGACGTCCGATGATGAAACTCAGCTGCAGGTATTAAATTCAACCATTGAGATATAATTATTTTTTAATAAAACATATATTTATTTATAATAGGTCATGATAGACACATTTCTAAATATGTAGTAGCTGTTCAAGTGGGTCCAACCCAGGACTAACATATCGAAAAAAACGAATTAATAAATCAAAAAGTAATAAAACTTAATATGCAATTAGTACTTTCGAAAGATCCATACGGGGGCATCTTCAGCCTTATACGGAAAGGGCCGTTGTGAAAGCAGATTATTGTGATAAAATTAACACCTTTCGTATCGGCTACTGACCGTAAAAATATAGGTAAAGAGAAAACATAGAGTCAAGTTCTATTTACAAGAAACAACAGTGTGCTGTGGATTTTATAAAAATGTTCTATCGAGTTTTGACGTTTAATATACATGTAACAAGTGCTTATTCATTTCACCAGGACTCAAACTTGTACTACAAATTTGAATTATTGTCTTCTTTTCGTAAATGTAAAACAAACTTTATCTTTAGTGCTAATTCGCTTCAAAGCATTATGTACTGAAACAATTGGCTAAAACAATTTGATTCAGGATTTCTGTTACCTACTACTCTCGGATGTCAGTATACAATTCCACCAGTATCATGCATTATATCACAACAACCGTTTTTAGGCATTTTTTGCTGCGTACAACTATTTGAAACCAGCTGCCCAATAGATAGTTCACAACCTGTAAAAAAGAGCGTAGTAATTCGTAAAAGCCTGGCTATGCACTTGCTAGCCTTCTTTCTTCTTCTTCCTTCGGTATGAGTATCCATGGGTGATGGTTCACTTACCATCAGATGTGGTAAGTTCTATCCCCCGTTCTATAAAATAAAACAAGTGAACATCAATACTAAACTTATTACATAGTTCTAGATGATGAAACAGACAACGCGACCGCTAAGTCTAAAGGGCAACAAATCACAAAGCCACAGCTTGAACTGAAACGTAGAAACCGCACAATTTACGAGCTATCGACTTCTGAGGTAGTTTAAATCATGGGAATTATTCCAGCATATTTGTGTTTTTACAATAGGAAACGAATCAAGTTAGTAATACAGCGCGAAAATGTGTATTGTACAACACTGAACAAATTATAGAAATGAACATAAGACAAGCTTCAAAGAAATAATGGTGAACAGTATCTTTAGAGAACTTTACCTTTCTGTAAATGTAATATTTAATATAAAATAATAAAACTCCTCCGAAACGGCTCAACCGATTCTTATGAATTTTTAATGCATATTCAATAAGTCTGAGAATCGGCTACTATGTATCTTTCAAACCCCTAAATGAAAAATTGTTTTATTTTTTATGATACAGCATACAAAAATACATACAATCCCAAATTTTCAACCCTTTACCATCAACCCCTATTTTTTATTATTGTAGATAGTTATTTTTATTGAACTAAAAAAATGTTTCCTAGAAATAATATACATGGCAAAACGACGTTTGCCGGGTCATAAATAAAAAATAATTTTAGTACAAAAAGTTTTTAAGTGAAATTAGTAGGTCTTAATCACTAGTTACAAATGCTATTTTGCTTAATATCTATACGCACATAAGCAAATACCTGCGATGACAATATAGTCCGGGAATTAGCCAAAGAAAATATATACGAAAAAAAGCATATTGTGCCCTGCCTGAAAATAAAATAAATTAAATATTATGAATCACCATTTAATCCTCCACTACGTCACTTCCGTATAAAATATCTCTCTTTCTATAGTCGGTAGCTCATGTCTGACCGTCGTGGTCAGCAAGAAAACATCTGGAGTGGAAAATTTGTTGCTGTCCAGCGCCTCTCTTATAACTGTGTATAGTTTTGAGGACGATGAGTCTTTCACTTGATCGGTCCATCTGGTTGGTGAACAGCCACGTGATCTTCCTTCTGTGTTACCAACCACGATCAGTTTCTCCAAGTTCTCACTGCCTCTGCGCGTTGTATGCCCGAAATATTATATAATTCGCTATCGGCATATGGTAGATAGGCGAGACCGTATGTGGAGTTGGGTCAGTTATAAAAACATGTGGTCAACATTATCTTTGTAAGATGTATATCCGTTTCAACATGATCTCAATTAAATGCATTTCAGCAAAAAACTTCAATGCTCTGCACGTTTATACTTTTTGACGGAAAACGTATTAAATTTTATGAGTGTTTTCCATACTTGCCCTGCTCCAGTTTTTTGCACCCGGCGTATTTTGTGTGTAATCGAAAATGATTACTAGAAGAGTCCCAAAACCTGTCTTTATTTATAGATTTTATATGATGCTTAATTTTTTACCTAAATCTTGGAAATCGTATACAACCCCGATTTTTTTTATTATACACAAGATTTTCTATATTTATTAGATTTTAATTATAAACTAACACTATATGCGTAGAGTATCGTAAAGTACATAGTATTGTCTTTGATTAACATAACTTTTATTCATTTAATAAAACACTATTTTGACCGGATTGAAGTTATGTATTATTATAAATTTACAACTATTTAACATAATTTTAAATTTATCCGACGTTTCGCGTGCTTTACAGCGTGCGTGGTCACGGTGACCCAAATTTAAAATAATACATAACTTCAATCCGGTCAAAACAGTGTTTTATTATCGTAAAGTAGTTATATTAGTAATTTTATTACGTATATGTTTTAAAATAATAATAATCAAAAATTAATAAATATAAAATTAATACAAATTTAATTTAATTTTATATAGTGAGAAGTTTACAAGAAGAAGCAAGAAGAACTATTGATGAGGAGATAGAAAATCAGTGATCGAGAAGTTACTTTCGGCGCAATCTAACATTATCTATTATTATTTCACCAGAAACCAAACTGAACGTTTGAATCAAGCAAATTAAAACATTAAAACCGTGCCTTATCTCGAAAACAATGTTTTTGTGTGTTATTCACAATAAAACTGATTCATTATACCTTCCAGTCAATTTATATCACGGTCTGAGGTCCGAGGCATTGCACCGAAATCTTGATTCCCATAAAATTTTATGTGTCCCGAACAAAGCGAATTTTGTTAATTAACCGTTTCGCCATGGTGCGGCTGTGATAGATTCTCTCTCTTTCTTATCAATACAATCTTAATATCCCCCCAACAATGTGCTTAAATGATCTTAAAATGTGTTAACGACGTTCTTTATATATATTCGTATATAGATTTACATACATAACGTTTCTGTATGAACGCTATATTGAATACGATATTGGATTTATAGTTTAAAGTATATGGTTGTCGTCAAACGGATGGTTTCTTTCATGAGGCCTATATATCAATAAACAATAGCGATATTTACGATTTAATTTAATTTATTTTTATTATAAGTTAAAGAAACTAGTTGTATTTTCTCTACTTTTATTTAAAATCTTAATATCCGGCACCAAAAATAAAATAATTTTATAACGTAATGATAGTTAATTCTGTGAAAAAATTTATAAATTCTATGTTATTGCTAAGCTGGGAATAAGCTTAGACTACAAAAAAAAAACAAATGAAAAACGAATTTATTTCTTATCATTTCCGACCGCACACATGTTATAATAATAATAATACTGTTCTGTTTACGTATCTGATTCTTCCCTAGTAGAAGGAAATGATTCCTTCTGTGTCAGAAGACGCATCGTGTTTTCAGTTGTACAGGGTTCCCTTGAGAAATCTAGAAACAATAAAATTTAAGTGTATCATTTAAGTACAATTAATTAAGGAAATGAGTTGAATTATTTCACTTATGAACGTAATTGGGTACAGCTATAACGATGTCATTGGCAGATCACTTTTTGTAACGAATTTAAAATATTTTGATTAAATTCGCGATCGACAGTTGTGGTATCAATTATTTTTTATGGCCCTTCAGTGAGTTCCGTTTGATTATCACATATTAAAACAAATTTTATAAAGGATATATAATTTATTTATATAGACTATTAATGCGTATGTGAAAATTAATTTATAACTTTAATGTGGGCCAAAAAATAATTATGAATAATAACATATATTTAATACCAGCGGCGCTACAACCTTTACAAGTCTGGGCCTCAGATCTCTGTAGCATGATCATTTATTTTTATTACTAGACAAGAAGGTGATCAGCCTCTTGTGCTGGACACAAGCCGACTTTTTGTCTCTAAGGTAAGCCAGTTTGCAAACAATGTTTTCTTTCACCGTTCGAGTGAATGTTAAATGCGCACATAGACGGAAAGTCCATTGGTGCACAACCGGGATCGAAATTACGACCTCAGGGATGATGGTCGCACGCTGAAACCACTAGACCTATTTTATATTTACTTAAGTAGATTTTAGTATATATTTTGTAATTTCAGATAGTACATTAAAAGTAAGTTCTGTATTATAAAAGTAAAAAGTAAAAATCATTTAAGAATGTAGACCGTAAAATAGTGAACACTTATGACTCGTCAGTAAAGAAATACATACTTCTAATTTTACATTTACTGCCAGTTCTCAAATCAAGGGCGTAGAACGGAAGAGAAGAACTGGCAATAAACCATTTTTTTTACACAACTTTTGTAAGGAGCTGCAACCATTACACCATGTTCCACATGACATATCAAGTAATTAATAATAATAACATATATTTAAAAAAAACAAAGACTTGTCCTCTATCAGCAGGAGGCATGGTGAAATAGAGCACGCGCTTACATTCTCGTGGGAACAACACGCAAACACATAGTCGAAATAAGCAACATCACCGCATACACGAATTGAAGTACGACCAGTCACCACACACCAGTCACAAGCAGCACCCGTTCACCAGCATGACGCATGGCCAGCCATCGCCCCCCTCGCCATATTTTATATTTATTGTCGGTGTTTTTCATGAATGAAGTGTACAATTTAACACAAATAACAATTTAAATCACTTGTAAGCTTAGATGAATAGGAATTATCAAATCTCATTGACACAAGAAAACTTTTTACTGTCTAATAGCGGTAGCGTTAGACAAAAAAGTCTCCTGTTACATGAAAAAATAATTACATAAATTTTCGTTTGCTAAAAGTTTAGAAGAGGTATTTGTGTTTTTCCTACATTGAGATATATGAGAGGCTTTTATGACGGAAACAGTACTCATATTAGAAAATATTAGCTCCTTACATATGAAATTGGCATTTTGTATGGAAGAAACAAAACATAGTTTTTTTTAAATAGAATATATTTAAATAATCAAAGTATGTACCATTGCTATCTATGCACTTTTGCCATCCTATAAGTAGTTCATTCCTTTACTAAAAAAATAATTCGGACGGGAATCAATAAAATCTTTGAAAGCGGTTTCGACTGCCCCATAAGAGTTGAAGTTTTTACCTTGCGAGAAGTTATCGAAATTTCGAAAAAATGGTAATCTGTTGGAGCAAGATCCGGAGAGTACGGTGGAAGTCTTAGACATTCCAGTTGAACCTTCTCTAATTTGGAAAATAAAATAATCATGGTTTTCGAAAAAAAAATGGACGAGAAAATAGCTGCAACAAATTGAATTTGGAATTACTAACCAAAGAGGAGATATTTTAGGTTAAAAAAGTAGGTACGACAAACGGCCATTATCATATGTACGGACCTATGTGATAAATAATAAATAAATAGATCGACTTTAACACTAATATTTGATTATTCTCTTAGTAAATATACACCGTTACGGAATAACTTAGATAATTCATTAAATAAATATATTGTAAAAATACTTCACGTATTTAGCAATTTGCTTTGTGTACTTGTCAACTATCCCGTTATCGATATGTTTGCTTAGTTCTATATATATACATATTTAGACTAGTACATATATACATCGTTTGAAAATACAATAACATTTTCGTAATTACTGTAAACAATTGAATTCTTTCAAATATAATTAAAATAGTGCAAAGGGAACCTCCTTACAGCATTCTTAAAGGCAAACGTAAGTGACATTCTGTATAATTGTCAGCTTAATGGTAATATTTCGCATTCAGCGAATGATTTTAAAGGAATGGAGGGAGCTTCAGGAGCACAGAATATTTTGAACAGTTGTTTGCATGACGTCGTTAAAACTGTATAAGAATAACTAATAATTTGGGTTTCACCTCCCTCGGACAAGCATAAAGGCTGGCGCGGCCGCATATCAGGCGGAATGTAATAAACGGACGTAATTTATGAGATTTCCTCCATTTTTGATTTTGTTCTCTTCGGAGTAGAGATTTGGGCCGTGGGGTTCAAGTATATATGCGCTAAACATTAAAGTTGGCGTCTTGCACCGGAGACCCCAGAGCTGGTGTTTTCTTCGAATGAATAAGTGAAATACAGAAGAAGCGAGCGAATATGTAAATAAAATAGTAGCACATTTTACATAAGTTTTATGTAAAATGTCAGTTTTAAATAGGTACCTAAGCGTCAAGATCACGTTATTTTAGCCAATAAAGGCCAATTTAAAAAATCAAGTGTTTGAATGTACCGCCTTAGATATTTATTTGGGGAAATGCATTGTGGATGGGTCCGCAGCACGACTACTTAGTGCGGGAGGGTTATGTGGGACTATTGTGCTTATATAATATATACTAAAACCCCAAGGCGCCACCAACAATCAGCCTAGGCGGGATGCGGTAACAGCACAGCCTTATCCGCATCCAACGCGATACGATTGTTGCGTCCGCCTCTGCACAAATATATTCAACCTACAGCTACTGCGAAACAACTTCAACTGTGTCAAGAATGGGAAAATGCTTTAAATACTTAGATTACTTGATAATGAAGTAACTAGATAATGTATATTGATTATTATCAGACTATAAATTACAAGATTATATCAAGATAATCCTAATAGTTATTTATTTTAGAAGCAAAAAAAAAAATACGTCTTTTTGAATCTTTAGAAAATATATAACTTGTTTAGGTAGAGACTTGATTTGAAACTCCTAAGCAATTTAATTTCTTAGTATCAAAGTACATTATGACAATGTCGAGAGAGACTTAATATGATGTACAATATAATTTGCTTATTTATATGTGAACTTGGTTTATAATATTTGATTTCGTAACAATATTTTCCCTTTGGTTATATATACTGTTGGTTTGGAGTTTAAGAGCTTTGAAAGCGGTGATTTAGTTTCGTCGTTATTTTGCTTGCATTCATTTTTTCGAGTGTCCATCTGCGGTGTCACTTAACATCAGATGATCCTTCTACCCGTTTGCCTCCTATTATCTACATTAGAATAATATGTTTCTTATGAGAAGGGACGTATATAAGTAAGTAAGTCATATAAATTTTTATTACAAAAACACAATCCTATCCTAACAGGTCATCCTAAATCGACAATGCATAACCAATAAAAAAATCACTCACGCAAAAAACGTAAGAAAATAATTATGAAAAACGGGCTAAAGAATTAATAAAAAAAATACCTAACTGCCTGCGGTTAAGGGAACGAAACGGGCATGTTTATTAAGCAAAAAAGTATACCTAGAAATTTATTAATATTAAACTTTATTCTATAGAATACCGCAGATAAAGCCAAAAAGTCACACAATTGAATAAAATTTCCATTGCCATTTGAAAGACGACGTTAAGTGGCGCAAAAAATGATAGAAAAATGCGATCAGTAACTTCACACTCCATATATTTATTAAGTACTTCTGAGTTTATGGTGGAAGCCCAATCATAACGCCTTTAACAGACATCCGATGTCTGCAATTCTAATGTATTAGAATTAATTTCTTGTCTAGCTCATTCGAATTGAATCGACTACTACTTAATTCAAGTCAAGCAAAAAGTTATCTCCGCTATTCGTACGTAGAAATGGTTTCTGTTAGAAATTTTGATATGTTCAATTTAACCTCAAAGAAATATGTAGTTTGCAAATTATTGTTGTATCTTTGCTTTTAACTTGTAATAACAGGTTTTCCCAACCTTTTTCAAGCACCACCATTCTCTCACAATAATAGACAGCATTAAGTTTATTGTCAAAAAAGAAAGATGGTGAAATACCTGTATCATAAACTTGTACAATGCAATATTAGATAATCAAATCATACATTAAACAGTTGACGCAAATACATTACTAAATAAATAAATCGAATTTATCTAAATAAATTTATCCTGCCTTATTTTTTATTTTTTTAAATATTACCAAAACAATGCGCATCTATCAGGTCTCAGTATCTGTCACATATACATGATGATATTAATTTATCCCTAATGGGGAAGGCAAAGGACTTTAGTCCATATGTCACATATCCAATTTTTAATGACTTTTGACAATAGAAAACGACACCCAGTGTCTATTTGGTCTGGGGGTGAACGGATACGAGGTTTTTGGACATAGGTAAATGGCAACAAGGTCTTTTATCAAAGACTCACTGACTCTATACAATGATTACATAACGAGCGAGCTAAACAAAGTTATCGTAACTTATAATGACACCGTTGAAGTTGTCCTCGGCAAGTTCCTTGTCGTCTTGGCTATGCCCACTGTATAAAGTAAGCAAGCCTTTTCTGTACGCTAATGATCTCAAACTAACAAACGCTATTGAAACAAAAGAAGAATCATGACACCTTCAAAAATACTTAAATAGGCTAGCAAAAAGGGTGCGACAATACTGAAGTGACATTAAATTACTTAATAATTAGGGTATTAAGTATGCCAACAAAATGAACTTTTGAACCACAAATTGACAGTGTAGTCAAAAAAGCATCAGAAATGCTGGATTCAATATAAGCCTATGGCCTCTTTTAAGTATTATTAAGCAAAAATAGCGCTACATAATTCTTCGGTCTGGAGTCAAATCGAGTATTTGCAGTGTGTGGTGTGATGAGTACAAAGAATTCGGTAAAAATTTTTTTTTGGCATATAAGACGGGAATTTCTCTTCTTCATGGCTCGGCGAGTCTTTTAAAAAAGGAATGAAACACTACACTTTGTCCATAGACAAGCGGTTGGACTTAGAAGACATATCTGGTATTTATATAATTATCAAAAGGCACATCGATAGTCCCCTTTTGCTCTCAAAAATAAACTTAAGGATTCCTCGATTTCTTCCTCGTTTCCTTTTTATTATTATTATTACTTTTGTCATTCTCTAGAATGTATAAGTTAGCTTGTAAATTGATCCCTTCCACCTCTCTTACTCACAGTAGTTAGTAGTACAGTTTCCAAAAATTTACACTAACTTTTAGATCACATATTTTTAATTTGCAAGAAAGTTTGAAACGCTGACATGACATGTCAAAAAAACATGAAGCGTTCGAGATCTGACTTTATCGACGTATGCTAAAAATATCTTGGACAGACTGCATACGAAATACAATGCTGGACAGAATGTAGAAGGTTATTTATGACGGTTTAGGAAAGGAAACTTGAGTACTTTGGACACGTTTTACGTAACACCAAAAAATACGAGCTCCTTCAACTAATCATACAAGGCAAAGTGGCATGTAGAAGGAGACCTGGCCGCAGACGCACGTCTTGGTTGAAAAATCTTTGACAATAGTTTGGTCAAAGCACCAAGTCATTGTTTAGAAGCGCGGCATCCAATATGCGGCAGCTATGATGATCACTAACTTTCGAAAGGAGATGGCACTATAAGAAGAAGAATTGTGTTAGTTAGCAAAAGTTTAGAACATGAAGGGTTTTCCTGTTGGGTGTACAATCAGTTCTTAGTGTTAATTTGTGTGTTCCTAGATATTATTTATTGAAATGTCTGTTGGTAACCTTTGTTTAAATAAATATCAATGGCACAGAAGGCGATCAAAATGCCTTGCCTATAAAAATCATTAATTAAACATACATCCATATAGGCCCTTAATTTGGGAATTCCAGCGCCACTGGCATACGTAGATAGATACTATCGTATGTGGATATAACTGAATTTATTGTAAAAACTGGATTGAATTACACAACTTGAAATCTCTATAATCAAACAAGTCCACCGATTAATGCCATAAAAGAACGCATTAATTGACGCATGCGCGGAAACAAAACTAAAAAGCGAGTACTAATCAGTCTAACATAAATGAAACCATTAGTTTGCATATTGCGTTTCTTGTAGTACGTTTCTTGTCATCAGATTATCATATTCAAGCTTACGTCTCTTTCTATTTTACATAAATATCTAGGGATAGACAACGTACTTACCGTCATTGAGAATTTAAGAACAACTGTTTTTTTTTTACATAACCCCTGAATTTATTTATTCGCCAAATACAAAGTTAAATTGGAATTAACATAAATGGCTCTTTTTCTAAAAGACTATTCACAGTTTGCGTCTATTAATCCGTGGGTTAGTTTTTCCGAAAAATGTTTTTCGCACGGACTTGAATAATCTATAAATCGTGTCCCATAACCATTAAAACATGCCTTACTTTAACAGATATAATTTAATGTAACTGTTAATTTCAAATGTGTTTATGTGCTTTCAAGTCCCGGAGACCTGAAGACAAAAAATCGTTGGACGGGCGTCCTAGCTTTTTTTTTATGTAATAGGGGGAAATGGGCAGGAGACTCATCTGATATAAAGTGATACCCATAGACACTCACATTGCCAGAAAGCTCTCAAGCTGCCTTTTAAGAATCAGTACGCTCTTTTCTTAAAGGAATTTTGATTAAAATACCAACTCTCAGATTAGTTAAAAACACAGTTATATATAAATTCCTTTGCTATCTCGGGGCTACAAATATATTAAAAAAAACAACAAATAATACAAATTTCTTATATCATAAATTTTATATTGACAAACATTAAGCAGGTGGCTTCAAGCTATAAATTCTTTTTAAGAGTTATTTGAAATTACCGTATAATCTAACCGAAGTCCCATCAACGTCCCGTATTCAATGCATGACTAATAAAGGCTAATATTATGCTGACTGACCACTGAATAGATCGTATTGATCCCTTTGATGCGCAGACGCTTCTATGCTAAATAGATCGAGGAAATTGCAGTTAAACGTTTATATATGGCGTGAAACTAAATAGGTACGAGGAAATTATATGCTTTAAAATTATATTTGTGTATTTATAGGTTCCATAAAGCATTTAAGTGAAGGGTTTGTAGACTTTTGAGTTATATTAGAATATAGTATTTATTGGTAGTTTGACGTATTCCCGTTAAGAGAGATAGTGATTTAAGCCCCCCTCATATACATAAACACAGCTCCAGGTCTTCGTCAACCGCTGTTTTCACCGTATTCTGGATATATACTGGCCTGATAGCAGCTTTGGAAGCGCTGCCGAGAAACACAGATTAGCCAGCAGATCAAGAGACGCATGTGGAAGTAGATAGGCCATACACTCCAATTATCCCCAAGCAGACGCTTGATTGGAACCCGCAAGGAAAGCGGAAGCGTGGCCATCCCAAGCAAACCAGGTGCCGTACAGTTGCAGATGAGGCAAAGAGAGCCGGAAAGACTTGGAGCGAGGTGAAATACGAGGCTCAAGACCTAATGCGATAGAGAGTCACTGTGGATTCCCACTGCCCCATCTAGGGGTTATAGGACATAAAGTCAAGTCATACCTAACTGAACAATTTTTGAGTTATCCAGTTATTCAGGTTTTAAATTAATTTGCTTGGATTAGGATTTTAAAAAACGCGGTTTCTAAATCCGTATTCATAAATCTACAGAAAGCAACTCTCCTTTCAGGGTCTTCTTTCTGAATTCACAGGTGTATAATAACTTTATTCATATAGGTAACCAGGTATACTTATAAATGTCAACAGAAAAGATGTTATATTGTTACTAAATTTACATTTTCTACCAGTTCGCAAGTCAAGGGCGTAGAGCGGGTAAGAAGAACTGGCAAGAAACTCACCGCCACTCTTTTTATTTGCCAATTTTTGAGTCAACAAATTATTTGTGAGACAAAGCAGCCATAAAATATTTGTTTATATAATAAGGATAGAATCCAGCATTATGCACTGTAGACCACGCTTTCCATTGTGTTAGAGAAATGTATTACTGGTACTACGGTATTCGACTGATCTGACTACATTATTAGAAGTACGTTTTTCTCTGTCTTGTTATACATTGTATTATTAAGTAGATATATACAACACAAGCCGGCATTGTGTTGTAATCAGTTCCGGTGGTTTTGTTTTCTTTCAATTATGATACATGCATTTCACTAGTTAAGTGTGATTTAAATTAAATTTAATTTAATAAATAGTGTTAAAACTGTAGCGGGTGTATTGTTAAAATTTATTTTCTTTCTTTCTTGATTGGTATTTCGTCTAAATGTAAAACGTTTGCCAAAATTATGTAAATCAGTGGCGCTATAAACTTTTTAGGTCTGTGCCTCAGATTTCTCTATCTGTTTCATGACGTCAATTGCCTATTAGATTGACAAATGACAATCTAATAGGCAATTGACGTTTTGGGTCTAAGGCAAGCCGCTTCCCTCACGATATTTTTCCTTACTGTTCGAGCGAATGATAAATGCGCACATCGAAAGAAAATCCATTGGTGCATAGCCGAGGATCGAACCTACGACCTCAGGGTTGAGAGTCACACGGGGAAGCCACTGGGCCGACACTGCTCAACATATTATTTTGTTATTTTAATATTTATAAACTAAGTATTATAACTTAATATTGAGTAAATTTTTTGTCACAAGAATAACAAAACACTATCACAAAATGTTTCTACTACTACGACAATGTGGCCATTTACATGACGAACCTTCTAGAAGAAAGTTATAAGCCTAGCTAGTTCTAGAAGGCGTCCCCGTTAAGAAAACATTCCTTGTGAAATAGCGATTCTGTATCTATTACTATTTGAAGTCCCAGGAACAAAATCTCGAATAGCCTTATGTAGATTTCTCAAATCATTACTTGAACACTGAACAAAGTCCCGCAACAGCCCAAGTCTGCGCATCGGAGATGTTTATCTTCTATAGCCTATGTCCTAGTGAGGTTTGTTAAAACCATGGAGACATTACAAAATTTTTTTGAGAAAGCGTGATTGGTCGATGATTGTTACCGCTCTTCGATATTCTCAGCTTTATAATTCGAGTTTGAGTTGATTAGTTTGATTGAGCTTTTCAATCCTTATTTCTTAAAATTAATTCTTAGAAGTTATTATAAGTAGTTTAGAGTTTTAAATGTTTTATAATGACAATGTTATAAAAGAGATTGTTGAGCACCTACTTTAGTTGAAAGTTAGTCTAGATGTCAATTCAATAAGGCATATTAAAAAGGCACTTATGAAAGTCTAAATAACAAGTTAAAAATATGGAGAAGATTGGGCAAGAAACAGCATATTTTTTAAAATAGTTTTCCTTGTTTTATTCATTGATTTGATAATTATATGTGAAGACCTAGAATAAAAAAACTACTATGCTAAAATAAAATAGGCGCATGGTGTTATAAAAAACAATGCAGCAGATAACTATATATATGTACATAATATTATTATTATGTACATGGTGCTCACATATTCACAAATATTGCAACTATAGATTTTACATTATTCTTTATATAAAAAAGAATGTTATAAGGCTGTTTATTTACTAGAAATAAGTATATTTAAATAAATTAAAAAAATATAAAAAAAATATACAAAAACCGTCTAACGAAAAATTTAAAATTGTCTAGAATTTCTGCTCTATGGTTTTCTTTAACTTCCAATGCGCTTGTCCATTTGTACACGCGGACAGGGTGATAGTTTTATATAGGGATTACCTGTTTGGATTTTATCGTTGAATGATTGATTGCAAAATATTTTTGGAATAATTTAGAATTGTTTCCCATGAGTTTAAGGGCCTTTTTCTAGGAGACAATTGGGACATGCATAATTTCTTTATTTATAAGTTCTAAAACAACGTGTATGCATAAAATTATATAAGAAATATGACACCACCAATTTTACACACATACACATCAATTATATTAGAACATAAGGAAGCTATCAAGGGAAAAAATTAAACAAGCAACCACAAAATAAAACACAAAAAATTTAAAAAATTATTACTACACCTAACTAGAAACTAAATCCACATTAAGAGCATTATAAATAATGTTTCGGTAAGTTGGAAAAGTTAAATTAAAAATGTATAAAATTTGTTATTTATTTACCTACATTGTAAATAATAAATCTAAAGGGTAAGTGTAGGGCCTTGTTGAATGCCTGGAAAAAGAGCAGTGTTGGCCAAGTGACTTCAGCGTGTGACACACATCCCTGAGGCCGTAGGTTCAATCCCCGTCTGTACACTAATGGACTTTATTTCTATGTGCGCATTTAACATTAGCTCGAACAGTAAAGGAAAACACCATGAGGAGACCGGCTTGCCTTCGACCCAAAAAGTCGACGGCGTGCGTCAGGCACAGGTGGCTGATCCGTACTTGCCTATTAGATTGACAAATGATCATGAAACATATACAAAAATCTGAGGCCCAGACCTAAAAAGGTGTTAGCGCCGTTGATTTATTTATTTTATTAACAGTTACATAGAGAAGTTATCAAAAAGGAAAGAAGAGGAAATAGTTCTGTCAAGTACTGTTATATCAGAGGAAATAAAATTTAGGTCGTTTTATGTCCTTCAACCAAAAATTCGTGGCAGGTTAGTTTAAATTATCAAATACAATGTCGCACCAACGTTGTCACCAAACATTTGATCTAGTCTGTATTTGTACTTAACAAATAGAATTGTAAGACAACTAGTACACAAAAAATATAGAGCACTGAATCTTTTCATGTCTTGTAAAACACAATACACACGAATTGTTTTTGTGTGTGAAATTTATAGAATAAACAAAGTGTTAATGTTTTTTATAAATTTATCTAAATTAAAAGTCATTTGATATAAATAAAACAAACATCAGTTCTGTGAAATAACTGCTCTTATATGTATGATGATTAAGAAAATAGTTGATTTTTTAATTCAAAACAAGGGTAAAAAATTATTGTATAAAACAGAACTTTCTACTAATATATTGCTTGTGGCGGCGTCCATGCGTCGGGTTGTCTCTCTCCCTAAAATATGGCGAGGGGGCCGATGGCTGGCCATGCGTCATACTCGTGAACGGGTGCTACTTGTGGTGACTGGTCGTACTTGAATTCGTGTATGCGGTGATGTTAATTATTTCGACTATGTGTTTGCGTGTTGTTCCCACGAGAATGTAAGTGCGTGCTCCTATTTCACCATGCCTCCTGCTGATAGGGGACAAGTCTTTGTTTTTATTTATGTTATTATTATTAATTACTAAAAATGTCATGAGGAACATGGTGTAATGGTTGCAGCTCCTTACAAACGTTGTGTAAAAAAAAAAAAACATGGCGATTAAAAAGAGTGGCGGAGAGTTTATTGCCAGTTCTTCTCTTCCGTTCTACGCCCTTGATTTGAGAACTGGCAGTAAATGTAAAATTAGAAGCATTAATATTTATTTTTTTAATGACGAATCACAAGTGTACATTGTGTTACCTACGTAAATAAATGATTTTTGAATTTGAATTTGAATTTGAATTTATATATTTTTTTTTTATAGAACGGGGGGAAAACGGGCAGGAGGCTCACCTGATGTTAAGTGATACCGCCGCCCATGGACACTCTCAATGCCAGAGGGCTCGCGAGTGCGTTGCCGGCCTTTTAAGAATTGGTACGCTCTCTTCTTGAAGGACCCTAAGTCGAATTGGTTCGGGAATACTTCAGTGGGCAGCTGGTTCCACATAGTGGTGGTGCGCGGCAAAAACTGCCTTGAAACAACTGAGCGCAGTTGTGGAACGTCGGACGTCGACGTGATACGGGTGGAATTTCGTATTCTGCCTCGACGTCCGAAGATGAAACTCAGCTGCAGGTATTAATCCGAAAAACTCCTCTGAACACTCTCCATGGTAAATGCGGTAGAAGATGCAGAGTGACCCCACATCTCTACGCAACGCCAAAGGATCAAGCCGCTCGGAGAGGTATTGGTCGTCGACGATTCGAACCGCTCTGCGTTGTATACGGTATATTATTTAAAATAACGTATCAGAATCAATAAATTAAGTGAGGAAACTTAATTTATCCTATGAATGATTTATATCGTAAAATTGAAACAAAATTACACAAATAAAGCCTTCTTTATATAACAGGGGGCAAACAGGCAGGAGGCTTACCTGATGTTAAATGATACCACTGCCCATGGACACATTACTGGAAGACTCGCAAGTCCGTAGCGTTTTAGGAATTGGTACGCTCTTTTCTTGAAGGACCCTAAGTCGAATTGGTTCGGAAATACTTCAGTGGGCAGTTGGTTTCACATAGTGGTGGTGCGCGGAAAAAACTGCGTTAAGAAACGCTCAGTTGTGGAACGACGGACGGGTGGTATATGATATTCCGCCTCCACGTACATTGTACTCCACGTACAAAACTCAGCTTCTCCGAGCAACTCCTGCTCTGAACACTCTCTATTGTATATGTGGTAGAAGGTGCAGACAGACCCCACATCTCTACGTAACTCCAAACGAAAAACTTTGCTAACAAATGACTTCCTAGAAGATTTATTTCTCTTATCGTGTTCACATACAACCGCTCTATAATTCAATAAACAAACACTGGCTACTTCAGTAGTTCCGAGATGTGACGTTATCAGCAAACATTGGTCCAGAATATTACGTTCGTGTATCTGTTATGTTTTTGTGATGACCACACACGATGAGTCGATTAAAGACGGGAGCTCACTGTATTGATGCAAATGATTCTAGATAATTATGTGACACACATTGTGATCTATTGATATACTGAGTATATGTTGAAGAAACAGATGAACACAGAATAGTGTCGATTACATAGGTTACGATTTTTAATTCAATGCGTTAGGTAATATCGTAAATTAATCAATAGAGCTTTTTTTTAAATGATCCTAATCCATGGCATTGATTTCCTTCTGTTCAAATAATTTGTATAAATCGAAACTTGACGATTAAAAAGAGTGGCGGAGAGTTTCTTGCCAGTTCTTCTGGCTTCAGTTTTCTAAACATTTATAAATGTCATTATCAATACCGAATTCAGTATTAATGATATCTACTATATGATATCATAATAATTAAGTTTTATACAATAATATTATTTATATTATCCAAGTGAGCAACGTTCTTTTGTTATCGGTACCACGCCGTCAATGTCAGATTGCCTTCATAATCGCTACAAAAACTGAATTTTGTTTCCCACGCTGCAGTATTTTCACAAAATAATAATTTATTGGCAAAAAAATTTTACCTTTATTTATAAATTTCAAATTTTAAACCGTAAATAATATAAGTTTATCTCAGTTTTATGCAATGAGATGCAACCGCCAGGTGTTTTAAATAGGGCATTCTCCTCATTTAAAGGCCGACCACGCATCAACTAACAAAATAGGGGGACGAAGGGAGTACTAAACAACACAACCCGTTGCTATAGATTTGTCTTAATATGCACTGTTGGATTTATATCATGTGTGTGTTACGTAGTAAGTACCTACTTATACACAAACAATGATTGAGCAAAAATAAAGATAATTCCTATGCCCCATTTACGGGACATAATTGTAGTGTATATACAAAAGAATGAATCTTCCAGCAGTGGATGTCGGTACTTTTACTATTGTAATATACCCGCCATATTAGTTTCAGACTACTTACGCACCTGCTAGAGGAGATTTTTTGCGGCGGCTTCGTTTGCTACATCATTAATTAGGGATAAATGTCTCGGATGCGATCTTAAGGAATTGCTTGATTTAGTATAGACTATTGTTTATTCATGAGCGTTTACCAGAAGTCACAAGAAATTTTCACACGCTATGTTATAGGAAAAATATGATTAAAAGTATATTAATAGTGACATTTATTTAATAAAACACATATTATCAAAACTATAAAATAAATCAGTGGCGCTACAACATTTTTAGGTCTGGGCCTCAGATGTCTGAATCTGTTTCATGATCGTTTGTCCATCTAATAGGCAAATAGGTGATCAGCCTGATACGCAGTCGACTTTTTGGATCTAAGGCAAGCCGCTTTCCTCACGATATTTTTCTTTACTGTTCGAGCGAAATGCGCACATAGACAGAAAGTCCATTGGTGCTCAGCCGGGGATCGAACCATAAAATATATTTAAAAGAAAATACTACTAATAGTTAATTAGTGTGTGATTAATATTTAATTACCTATAACTTAGGAAACAATGTATGGAAAAAGTACCAAATAGCTATGCAACACATAAATTATTTAGTTGATAAATTGGCCTTGTCACTTCATCGGACTCATAACTTTTGATGGTCTTTATGTGACGAATAGCGCTATCTGACAGTGAAACGCAACAATAGTGTTTATCCTGCCTACTAATTTGGAACTTACGTAGAACTTATCGGACCATTGTGAAACAGACCCTTAGTGGTTTAAAAACGTCGAATAATTTCAGTATTCCAAATTCAAATAATTTTAAAACTGACACTTTTTACAGTGTAAAGTTTTTTGTCTATTTAGACATCTGAACTGTAATGTATTTATATGATTATAGCAAATTAAAAAGTAATTAATTGAGACACTGGCACCTTAACTATTCGCATACAAATATAGAGCCTTAAATGATTACGAAGTGCAACCGATTAATCAATGCGGGTTCAATGTGAAGCTCAAAGATGCCGGTGAATAAGACAAATTAAATGCCTGTAAAAAGAATTCGCTACCGGATGAGACATTCAGTGCACGGCCTATGTTTATGTCGTCCGTTTTATACAGGGCCGTTTTGTGGTTACAATTATATAATAGACACAGCTTTTTGTATTACCAATATAAGGAATGGTAAGCTTAAAAGACTTTATTATTTATTTTGTGTGAGGAAGTTGAAGGGTACTTCAATTGTAGAAAACTGGCTGTAATCTTACGCGTTTAGTTTTTTTTTTATAGAACAAACGGCAGGAGGCTCACCTGATGTTAAGTGATATGGTAATGGGCACTCTTAATGCCAGAGGGCTCGCGAGTGCACATTTTAATTAGTACATGTCACAAAGTACACATCTCAGAAGTGAAACTTCTTTGGCAAACAAATTTTTAAGTCTTGTTCATATTAATACAAATCTAAGACTTTAGAATTCCGAGACTTAGCGAGAGGAAAAAAGGAAGATATGTTAGGAATTTAATTGTCATTAAAATATTAACTGTCGAAAATTAATACAAATTATATTTTTTTTTAATTTATATCTTCGATAGTAAAAATACGTGACATTTTAATTTACATTTCGTCATTTGAAATTTCTACAAATTATTTTGTATAAAATATAAAATTCAAATATTTCATAAATTCTCTTTCCAAATTTTCAATTTTAAAAATAGTATTACTAAAAGGTAATTCTCCCTTCTCTCTCTCAATCATAGAAATAGACAATAGACATAGACATAATTCCGGTTATCAATCTGACTTGAGCATACATACATGACGGAGCAATGGCGCTGTTATCAGCTGCCATTGTCATTGTAATTTAATAACATCAAAGTCCAATTAGTTCAAAACTGTTATGTGGTTTATATGATTTGCCAATATTAATATGTCCTAAGGGAAACCTGAACGCATCAGAGTGAAATAAATACACCTTTCACCATCCCTTTTTCGTTTTTCGTAAAAAGATTCGGAGTTTAAAAATTTTAAAGAAAAAAATTGTTGAAATTTATGCGCGCGATCCACCATGTTTCACAATGCGCCCAAAATGCGCGGTTTAAAATAAGAACACTTCTTAAATAAGTTACGGTCGCGCATCGACAATTTATTGTAAGGAGGCTTTTCATATGAACTGTATTACTCGTATGAAAAGTTCTAGTGTTAATAATAATTTCGTAAGTTCTAATTCTAAAGAGTATTATTGTTCCTGGCTGATAACAAAATTAAACTTGAAGGCCAGCAACGCACCCGCGAGGCCTCTGGTATTGAGGTATCACTTAACATTAGGTTAACCTCCTGCTTTATTTTTTTGTATTATTAAAAAAACTATGTAAAAGATTTGAGACATTAATTTACTTCTTGTTATAGTAAATGAGACTCGCTCGAAGTCTCCGTGTATATCTCATATCTTCGTAAAGCAAATCTGTTGATTTGCACGCACCACTAAAAATTAATCTTTCACCGGGAAATGAACCCACAATCTTTGTTCACCATGTGTTAAGCTAGCCTCAAAGTTGACTTTGAAAAACATTTATTTGCCAATAATACGCTAAATACAATAATTTATACAGAACTATTGAAACATTCTTAAATGTTCAGTTCATATTTATATTTTTTTTGACGTTCATAAGTGTACATTGTCCTATATGAATAAATGATTTAGACTTCTGACTTTTATAATGCAACGAAGTATTTTTGCACAAAAGAAGTGCAATAACATTGGTCGCATCAGTCGTAATGTGGGTGAAACAAGACACTGGCAGTGAGCGCTCCATATCGAGAAATTTTCGTTACAAAACTGAACGGGGATCACGATTATGCGAATGTGACGTAAAATAAACGGTATTTCACTCCTTATACTATAATAAAGTACTGTGTGGGTGTTCAACAAACTAATAACATAAAATATTTAAAAATACATGTACCCAGATTAAAATTTGATCATTATATTACAACAGATTTTTAAATAAAAATATAATTTAGGATGTTTATCTTTTATTCTTTTATATATAAACCATTTTGCATTAGTGTCTATATTTGAAAGAGGTGTCAATGGGACTGTATGGTATTTTGGTAGATTCTGGTAGAAGTGGAACAACTGGATAAGTTCGTGTACTTAGGATGTATGTTTTTTTTTTAAACAAACTGTACTTATTTTATATTTATCTCACAAACTGTTTTTTTTTATTATTACTCTTTAATGTATAATATTCTACGGTTTCAATATTTCTAAATATGTGAGGAACATGTATACTAACAATACCATAATTGACCTATCCGCTGCATTGCTTAATTTGTAAGTAATTCTTTGTACCTATTTTACTATACGTGGGTAACACTGGAAATGTCTAGAACTGGCCAGTTAGAAACATTACTAATGAAAACTTTTTTGAATTTCAATTTTAGAACTCTTTGGTAACCTAATGTAGTATATTGCATTCATTTGTCATTTGTTTTTGTGAATTGGCGGCAAATTTAAAACTCTTGTTACACGTGAAAATGAACCTAACGCGAGAAAATGTTCTGTCAATGATTTATTATGACTTTCGCTGTGGGCGAACTCAACAACAAAGCAATGATAGGCTGCGATTAGCATTTCTTAATGAAGCCCCATCTGGTGATACTATTTACAATTGGTTTAACGAGTTTAAGTTTAAGTGGACATAGCAATCTCAATGATGATCCGCGTGAGGGACGTTCTTTAACAGCGACTACTGAAGATAACATCATTGCTGTTTGACGCATGATAGAGGAAGATAAGAGCCTATCAGCAGATACGGTCAAGCTTACGCATTGGTATGAGTCAAGTTCAAAAAATATTACACGACCAGAAACACCAGCCAAATGTTAGATAAGTTCAACGGCGGTGACTCAAATGCTGTATTTGACATCGTCACAGATGATGAAAGCTGGATATACTTATTGCTACGAACCCGAAACCAAAAGACAATCAGCTCAGTAATATAAAAATAACTCTATTATCCTTTATTAGACATAATAGCTCAATGCTTTTTACAATTTATTATATATAAAATTAGGTAAGTATGTTATTGTGAACTATGTTTTATGTTTATGTTTGAATGTAAGTATATGCCGTTTTTGACTTTTGTCTATAATGTAATTGTTTAGATATTGTATAATAGGTAGCTGTAGGAATACTGGTAAGCAAATAAATAAGTAATAAATAAATAAAGCCAATAAATTTTGCCTACAACATAACCTCATGTGAACACCGGATGTCACAGACTAAATATAGCCACCCAACAGATATCTACACAAGTCGCCCGCACGTATGATTTGTGTAGCTGCTGTTATGATACGTGTTCATATGATAAGGCAGTTCTTGGTCATAGGCGAAAGCGTTTAAATATTTTAGTAACTTTAAGTGAATGTTGATTAGGAAAATAAGTTAAACTAATATTATATATTAGTCCTTGATAACACCACGTTATGGGCTGCAACCATTTAATTACTATTTAACCATGGTTATCACCTAAATTTATTGACTTGAAAGTATTTTGTTGAGTGAATTAAGTTTGGGGGCGTTTTTTTGTATGGATGTTCAGATATGTAAACACTAGATAAATTAAACACTTCGTTTAAAGCTTGATACAATTGGCTTTAGTTGTTTAATAACTGTGGGGTTACGAGGCTGGATTAACAAAAAACTAACTTGACTTTGAAGAGTTCGTAAATCTAAGTTACACTTATGTTACTGGAAATATTCGGAAACGAGAATGTTAAATTACAATTTATGATTGTGGTAAAAGCTAAAAAGCTCATAGCCTATATAAGAGTGCGACGCTTGTTTACGTTTCTAATTATTGATTTTAATATATATATATATATATAAAACTAATGTTAGGTTACATAACTAGGAAGTTAGATTTTAACGCGTGCGCGACATATTTCTGTGAATTTAAAGATTAAATATTTTATCATAATTTTTTGATATAAATACACAACTTCAAATCGCTACACGCCTTGCTTGATAAATGTTTTTATACAAAGTCAGAAGTCATATAGGGTCATATACGTGCGCTTCTACGGACCACTGTTACAGGTATTTCTGAAGACACACATTGTATTGGATACTTATTTCGATAAACTATTCAGTAATGTATTGTAAATACTAGACAGGTTCTGTCTGTCGTTTTTAATTATATAATCACTTAAACCTTTTGATTACGCAAAAATGTATGACAGGCATTTTACAGGCACTCAATGGTGAAATATAGTATTGATGAAGAACGTAGAGATCTATTATTAGCATTTTTGTCGTCCTTTTCCAAAAGCACAACTTTAGCTCTTTTAATTTTTGTAGATAGAATACATTTTCTTTTGCAAATGAAACTAGTTCTTATGAAAATTTTATTTTTTATTATTATTTATTTTTACCACATTCATAAATTGTATTTTAACATTCTCGTTTCCGATAATGTTCAATAACATAAGTGTCGTTTAGATTCGTGAACCCTTAGATAAGCCAAGTTATTTTTTATTAGTTATAAGCTCATATTTAAACCATTAAAGTCAGTTGTTGCCCAGCTTCAAACAAAGTGTTTAATTTAACATATATCTGAATATATCCATACAAAAAGCGCCACCAAACTTAATTAGGTCCAATATTTTTTTACAACAAAATTACGTCTTTACTGAACTTCTGAACTGAACTTACTTGAACTTACACTCTGAAGTTTGACTCAGGTAACTGCGTATTATAGTACTTACCCCGTTATTTTTTTTAAGATAAACAAGATTTCTTTACATAATTCAATTTTCACAATTTACAATTACAACTATTAACTTAACATATAAAAAAAACTTCGGGAGGTATGCGTAGCAGCCTGTTTAATCGACGTGTTAAATTAAGTAAGTGACGCCAGGCTCCGTCCGGGAAAACACACAGACAATCTATCAAATCTTGTATTTCTAGAAAGTTTTATTCTTTTCCTCAATTTAATATATTCAGATCATGAACGTACCCTTTTGACATTTTTACGCGACGCGTTCTTTGTACGAATCTCACCTTTGGTGACGAATACAATAATTTCACATAGTTTATGATTTTTCTTGGATTGTCTCCATAGATGATATCTTGTGGTGACTAAAGCCAATGCTGTTAAGTTTAATACGTGTATATATTTTCACTTAAACTAGAAATAAATAAAAAAACTGTGTGCCTTTACGCGCAATTTAAGTAAAACTTCTTGGGCGTTGGCGGCATATATCACTGAAATGATTAAATGATAACTTAAATAACAAGTATCATATTATAATTTAATTATATTTATTATTCATATGCTTTACAAAAATACAAATATACTAATAATAAAGTATTCAAAAATCAGTATCAAATAAAACGAATGAATGCTATCCTAAACCAAGAAACTGACTTAAATCAGTTCAAATAATCACCACTAGATGGCGCTGACAGACTTATAAAACGCGCTATCGTATTATTTTAAATAGCGGAAACTACGTTTAAGCGTTACTTCCGTCACAAATAAAATCTGAGTTACACCCTAGTCGCGCCTATAGAAGTTTTACTTCAATAATGCTAATATTTTAATATTGCACACCGTGTAGAGAATTTGTTCGATTTGTTGAATTTGAGAAATTATCATAATAATTGTTCCATAATTTTAAAATATTTTTACTGAATAAATGATTAGTTTGTTTAATATAAATTACTCAACTAACATAGTTGGATTATAATTTATTGAATCAAGGACCACATATGCTACCACCTAGAGACTGAATCCTAATTTCGTCCGAAATAGAAACCTTACTACAAGATAAAACTAAATTCAACTTTTTTTTTATTTTTCTAATTTTTCCCTGCATAAAAAGCTTCCTCAGAAGAAGAAGCACATAAAAAATTCTTCTTTTAAATCGCCAAGTTTTGAGTCCTACAAATTGTTTGAGCTAGAGCAAATCAATCCCAATGCTAATCCTAATCGACGATTTAAATAATCGTCATATTTATAAAAAGTTTCATTGATTAATTTACGTTTAAAGAGAGTTTTGAATTTTTCTAATTTCGCTTGGGAGTTTGTTGTAAAAACGAATACAATTTCCATATAAGGAGTGGTTTATCTTCTGGAGCCTGGTTGGTCATACGTTTAGATTAGTTCTATTTCGCGTATTATACTGGTGAAAGTCACTATCTGTTTTAATATCGTTTATATTTTTTTGGACATACAACACGGCTTCAAGAATATATTGAAGAGATAGTGTCATAATATTTAATTCCTTAAACTTATTCCGTACCGACTCCCTTGGGGAATCACAACAAAAAGGATATTAAATAAAAATTATTTGTCATATAAACGTGCTTCCGGCCGTTCTACATACGTGGTGGGCGTGCCTCTTAGTCACAGCAATAAATCTGCAATATTTGGCTGTTTACTATATCTCATGAATGAATGTACAAATAAGACGTGACTTAGTCATTTAATTGAGTGTAGAAGGTTTATGAATGGATAAAGATGTTTTCTAAGAATTTTTATTATAATGCCACATTTAGACTCAGTAATGTTGGATATGAAATAGAGCAGGAAAGTGGGCAGCAGCAGGGAACTTGCATTTTCGTAGTGACTGGCGAATAATAAATGGCTATAAAATTGCAGGAAAAGTGTAATAAAGGTAATATATCTGCATACATATTGCAACTGAGCGTTTCTTAAGACAGTTTTTGCCACGCACCACCACTATGTGGAACCAGCTGCCCACTGAGCGTACCAAGTCCAAAAAGACCGGCAAATCGCTTGCGAGCCTTCTGGCAGTGCGTGTGTCCATGGGCGGTGGTACCACTTAACATCAGGTGGGCCTCAAAAAATTCAAAATTCAAAAATCATTTATTCACGTAGGTAACACAATGTGCACTTGTGATTCGTCATTAAAGAAATACATATTAATGCTTCTAATTTTACATTCACTGCCAGTTCTCAAATCAAGGGCGTAGAACGAAAGAGAAGAACTGGCAATAAACTCTCCGCCACTCTTTTTAATCGCCATGTTTTTTTTACACAACGTTTGTAAGGAGCTGCAACCATTACACCATGTTCCACATGACATCTTAAGTAATTAATAATAATAACATAAATTAAAAACAAAGACTTGTCCTCTATCAGCAGGAGGCATGGTGAAAAAGGAGCACGCACTTACATTCTCGTGGGAACAACACGCAAACACATAGTCGAAATAATTAACATCACCGCATACACGAATTCAAGTACGACCAGTCACCACAAGTACACCTCTTGCCCGACTGCCTAAAAAATATTAACGTTTGTCTAAAGACGGTAACAATAGATTTCCTACAATTGCCAAATCTCAAATTAAATATTTAAAAAAATGCAATAATAATTTGAATAAATGTTGTTCATATATTAAAATTATGAGAAAATTATTCACTTGATTAATAATACAGATCACGTTTTATAAAATTTAGAAATGAAGCACATATCTGAATCTGATTAACAAAGTGTCGTGTAGTTATTATTAAAAGTCATCGTCGAGATTGTAAATGCGATTTTTGAAATTCGAATCGATGCATATTTTTCATTCCGTATAATTTGACAAGTTAAGGTGTAGGTTGGTTCAACGTGTTTGAATTTTGATCAATTTAACTTATGTACAAAATAATTCACATACTTAAATGTAAGTAAGTTTTTTACATTCCAGTATCTTTTTATCCATTATTTCCATAAAATTGCTCACAAAGGGATGAACTATACTGACAAGTATTGTTCTAAATATTTTATATAAGAATACCAATAATTCTTTCGTTACATAAAGGGCCGGCAGCGCGCTTGCGAGCCTTCTGGCAGTGCGAGTGTCCATGGACGGCGGTATCACTTAACTTCAGGTGAGCCTACTCGTTTGCCTCCTGTAACATTAAAAAAACCTGATGACTCATTCATTAAATTGTTGGAATTTCAAATTACTAGATAACACATGCTTTCCAATGCGAATAACATCTAATAATAATATACACTAATATACATCGTGTTTTTTTTTTAATTTGCAAAATCTCTGAAAAAATTTACAGTTATAGTACACCACCCAAAGATGAAGAGAAAACATTAAAACAGTCGTAATTTTTAATGGTTTACGACTCTGTTCCCCGAGGCAAGAGATATGGTTTCATCTGTTATTGCCACAGCACTACCGTATATGAAAACTTAATAAGTGAGTAACTTGGCGATTAGAAATAGTGGCGGAGAGTTTCTTACCACTTCTTCTTGCCGCTCTACGCCCTTGATTTGCGAACTGGTAGTAAATGTAATTTTAGAATCAATTTAACATCTTTTCTGTTGACTGTTAAAAAAAAGTACACGCGCTATCTTGATGAATTGATTTTGATATACGAATAATACGAACAAATTAATCATAATTTTGCACCTAACAATATCCCTTTCATTTGTGATGTAAAAAAATGCATTAAATGTCATAAAAGTACATCCCCTTAAGAGAAATATTCACCAGCCATAATTAGCTTTGAACGGATCTTTCTTAAAATAATGCATAATCGGGCACTTAAGAATACATTTTATTTGTCATATTGACAGAAATCATATTGCGGTAACAGCCAATGTATAACGACAATTATCAGAATGTCCGTCAAGGCTAAACCTTGGTAATAATGAGAGAAAAATTAAATATCTCGCTTATTCGGAATTGTCATGTTTATCATAATGGTGGCATAGTAATCATAAGATGATAACTCTTTATAATAAAGATAGTGTTTGTTTATTTTGTAAAGGTGCAATTTATGTCATTTAACAGTAAAACCTTGTTTGTATGGACGTCTTCAGTCGTATTCAGTCTAAAACTGTTTACGTAAGAGTAGCTACGTATCAGTCGAGCAGTGTTGGCCTAGTGGCTTCAGCATGCGACTGTCATCCGTGAGGTCGTAGGTTCGATCCCCGGCTGTGCACCAATGGACTTTCTTTCTAAGTGCGCATTTAACATTCCCTCGAACGTCGAAGGAAAACATCGTAAGGAAACCGGCTTGCCTTAGACCCAAAAAGTCGATGGTGTGCGTTAAGCACAGAAGACTGATCACCTACTTGCCTATTAGATAAACAAATGATCATGACACAGATACAGAAATCTGAGACCCAGACCCAAAAAGTTTGTAGCGCCATTGATTTTTTTTTTTAGTTACACAACAGCTATAAAATAAAAGACAAACACAGGTTGTCATTTGATCTTTTTTGCATCGATTTTGAGGTCTAATACATACTGGTTTCCTTACGACCTTACCGTCACGATACGAACTTGTGTTGATTTGGCACATAGGGAGCTATATAGATAGTATAGTAGATATGCGTCCTAAGCGACTTCTTCAATACAACGAGTCTCCTCGTGATTTGTGTGCTGCGATATCGCGGGCTACTCGATTGTGAGGAAGTGGCATGGATCTGGTTAGCGTTAGGGTATATTCCTTTCTATAACATATTATCATAAGTATCATATTGTGTGATTTTTGAGAGAAAATAATAAAATAAAAGATATAAATCTACTGGGTGTAACGTGATTTGTTCCCGAAACTCCAGAATTAGGGTTTGAAATACAATAAGACATATTTTTCGCTCGATTAATGCCAGATTAATTTTACGTAAGCATAATATATAATTATTATATAAAATAATCGTAATATTATAATTGAATAAGTTAAAACTGTTCAGTCTTGTATCTTCCATGTTTATTATAGCTACTAGTTGGTTTGTCGTTCTCCTAATTATAAATTTTGTGCTGTCATGCTTTGTCTTGATTTGCTTTGTATTATATTTTTTATCAGTGAAACTTTTTTGTAATAATAAATAAATGTATGGATTGAATTAAAGAAAAAATATACCAACGAGTAAAGTGTGACAAAAATGGAATTATAAGCTTCATATAAGCGGTTAGGAAAGTTTAGAATGCCTTATAGAATGGGGCGTAAAAACAAGAATTGGAAATATAATAACACTGGGCACGCGCTGAAAGGTGAGACGCGTGTCTCGGTTTATAAGCGAGAATAAATACATTTACTAGCTGTTAACTGTTATATCGTGTAAAAAACGTGTGTGTACACGCGTTACAAGTTATACTTCTTTGTGTAACAAGATACAAAATCTTTTCAATTTTTTTTACTTTCGCCTTATTCTACGTTTGTAGAAAAAACTACACTAACAATAGAAAAAAATACGCTCATCAAGAAGTATAACATAAATTTTAATTTAAGTAGTGATATTGATCGAAACTAACCAATAGATGAAAATTATTATTGAAACCCGTGGAATAGATTTAAAGTCCCTTAACGTTTTTATTACTACAGATATTCTAGTATTTCCTCTATGTATAAGCTTCGATAAAATTAGTAACCTGTTAAGTTGTTTTATACTACTAGTATTTGTTACTTAGAAGGGTTCCGAAATAACACTTGTCAGGCATTATTTTACTTAAAACCAATAACACATAATAATTAAAAATGAATAAATAGAACACTACACCATAAATCTAAGCTTTCCCGTAAGGACCGATTAATATGTATCACGAATGAGCCACCTACACCTCCTCTCTCAATGATAATTAAATTGAATTTTTTATACACGCAATAAAAAAAATTATTAGCTATAAACTTAAGATAAACTCAAATGTATATTGAGTATAACAAAATCGTCTTTAGTCAGCAATATTTCAATTTGAGGGTAGATTTTTATTCATAATGCAACATAGTCATTACAAAATATGTTTTATAATATGTGATTGCACAATTTGTCTTCAAATTTTTCTTGACTTTGCTGGCTGTGTAACTTAACAACTGTTTTTAACTATTTTATGAGCTATCGTGAATTGCTCTAAGATACAATAAATCAATATGTTGAGTTTTCACTTTTGAATTTACGAAAAACATTTTCCGCGACTCCCATACACAGCTTGCGGAAGAGAAAAGTTCCAATCTAACATTTAATGGGAGCAGATTGGCTACGATCATAATATCGATAAATTTACGTCGAATGTTATTCTGCGTCACACTCGCTCGCCTTAGACGGTGTCACCGCGTTTGGTATAGTGACTCTGATTTATTGCCACCGATTGATCTCTGAATAATTATAATCTATGTGTATCGGTGATAAGATTATTCCGACTTGTACTCAAAGAGTTTGATATGATTGTGCAGCTTTGTTAAACAAAACTGAGCCCGTATGGTTGATGCCGTCCAGCTACTGAGCTGGTTCTAGTATAAAGAAAATATCAGTTTAAAATGGGAAACAAAAACCATATATTTGTAAAATATAAAGTTAAGAAGGACTAGCACATCTTAAAATTGAGATATTGTGATTGAGCTTGATAATAATAATAAAATCAGGTATATACTTCAAAGACACTCCTTAAAGCCAAAACCAGCATCGCAATACTGGGCGTTGACATATCAAATGACGTTCAGTTTCGCAGTCATTAAAAAGGGAAGGCCGCATTACCAGCCACCGCTTGCAACTTCGGCCCAATATGCGAGCCTTCTGTTGTTGGTGATGGTCCATGGGTGGTGGTGATCACCATATAACAACATGTACCTTCTGCCCGTTTGCCTGTTGTAATAAAAAAACGTATCTAAAAATGCCTCATTGTCTAAGCCCTTAAGTTAATACTTATATTAAATGTTTAAATTTTTTTTAAATTATTTCCATAGTGACAAGGAGAATAGAGCAGTGCCTTACATTACACCGGCGTTTTTCCAAGCTAATATGTTACCCGCATAAGGCATCCCCGGGCACCTTTAGATCATAGAATATGCCATAAGTTTAGTTATAATTTATTCGTGTATTTCATATGAAAAATGTCGCTAACCCCGCTTATTCACAAGGTTTTTATATAACATAAAATAGGCGTTTCATATCAATTTCGTTCTACAGACATAATTTAACTTATAAGGCAAGGTAAGTACTAATAATTAGTATGGACAAATGTAAGGGCAATTTTAATGCATAACATTGTCATTTAGTTACTTTGATATTCTGGAAATACAAATTGTTAATTTTGATTTATGAGGGCGTATTATTATTATATCAGACGCTTATTTCAATTTTAAATATATAAAACCTCCTACACAATAGAAAGTATCATACTTGGTTCTTTAATCTGTTTTATTTAATTAAATAACTTGTAATTGTTATTCAGCCGTGTTGCCCTGAGATCGTGGGTTCGATTCCCGGCTGTGCACCAATGGACTTTCTTTCTATGTGTGCATTTAACATTCGCTCGAAAGGTGAAGAAAAACATCGTGAGGACGACCTTCAACCCAAAGGGCGACGGCGTGTGTCAGGCACCTACTTGCCTATAAGACCATGAAACAGATTCAGAAATCTGAGAACCTAAAAAGGTAAAGTGGTAAAGGCACCAGTGATTCTTTTTTAAATGGTTATATTGAAATAATAACATACAATAACTTTTTGAAAATTTAATATATTGCCTCACAATACAATATTTTCGTTCGATTATTTTCCAATAATATTAAAAGGATGTTGTTATCTGACGAATTTATATAAATTAATAAAACAATTACCGGTAAAACAATACTTGTCACAGACTGTCATAACGTTATAATTTTATTAAAGGCAATGATTTCGCGTTAATATTTATATTAACGGTGACAATAATTTTGTTACTTTAATGTTAGCGCGGGAGGATGGTAATAAATACTAGTAAGGAGGGAATCGTGTGGATTTGTAAGGTGAAGTTTATAATGATTAAGAAATTAAAATATATACATGAATTATGAGAGATAGATACTCTAACATGTCTGTTTCATTTCCGCGTCAATAATAATCAACCTTCTTTGTAGAAAACTGTAGTTTTTTCGCCATAGGCAGCGGCTTTCGGTGTGCCCAAAGCTTAGGCAGTTCCTACACGAAGGATGGGAAATTCTGACTGTGAACCCTTTGAAGTTTACACCCTTTAGAGTTTTAAGAACTTATGCCAAGCAAGTGGAGAAGTGTTTAAAACGAGGTTATAAAGGTTTTCGTTAGAATTGTTATGTTTGAATTTTATTTCATTTTTCTGGCTTCAATGATGGATTTTGATCACAGGGATTTCTATCCAGTGTCAGCGCTACGTTATTGAGAGAACTACATTGAAATTGCAAATTAAAACGTTTGGAGATTGTTACATACAAGTTTGAAATAGTTGCTATAGCTCAATCCTTCGCAAAGAAATAAATAAACAAGCAGAACTGATCGACTTCTTGAATTCTTAAGGTAGTATCTTATATGATACATTAAGACCAAACCCTTATAATTCAAAGTGTGCACAAGTCGCTTTGTAGGCAAGTTTAATCCGTTCCCAGGGCTATTCTATTAGCCGATAGGTGATCAATATTGTGTGGACATTCAAATTGCCTCCAGGCACGACATACCCCACTCAGGAATCGAACCAGTTGGATTATATTGTAAGTACAAATTGCGGACACAATATATGGCCGGGTTATTGCGACGCGGATTTACTGTGTTAGTTTATTATACACACATACACACATTACATTGTGTACACATTCTATTAATACATATTTTATTATTGTTTTATTAACTTAGACGTAAGTTTAGATATTATACAAAATAACATATCTAGATTAACACTAGCGTAGAAACGTTTTTAAAATTCTAGTCAAAAACAATGTAACATTGACGTTCATATAACATTTCTAGTGTGTATATGTTTATTGTTAAATATAAAACTCTGCTAAGGAGCAGGCTCAGCTCAACATTTCTTGATAATTATTTTCCATAGTAGAGTGATCAGCCATCTTCGCTTGACACACGACATCGATGTTTGGGTCCTTTAATGAATGAGTGATAATAATAATATTGGTAAGAATTCAGTCGCATGACCCAAGTAACAATGTTAGTTTTGTTAAATATTATTGTGAAATTTTTAACAAGCATATAATGTATAACAAATAAATATAGATTTGAAACAAATTAAATTTTAAAACATAAAAAAGTTCCAAAATTCTTCTACAAAACTCCTCAAATTAGACTTACAATGATAACCACTAGATTTTACAGCGCCTAAAGCTTTAAATAACATGATTTTAACCAAAGCTAAGGAAATATAGACATCTAAAGCAGCATAAAATATACGATGATATTGAGAATATATGAAATATTCAGCATTATTGAATAAATCGTGCGACCGATGCTATCGCCCTCCACACGTCATGACCACGCTCAGTAACGGCTCTGCTTTGGATTTAATACTATTTCATATTAGCAGAAATATCTTATGAAATGTAATGATTTCACGCCTATACTTTGGCAACTGAAGAAAGAACTGTTCTTTCGTCAATTCGGATGGAATCTTTTTGTGTCACTCCTAGTTTTGTTTAAAGTTTGTTGTGGCAAGTGACAAGCAAAAATTGGTGTATACAACTATGAATATATGAATTTAGACGGCTTATTGGTCTAGTGGTTAGTACCCCTGACTGCGAATCCATGGGTCCCGGGTTCGAACCCCGGCTGAGACAAACAAAGATGTGATGAGCATTTGGTGTTGTGCTTAGGTCTTGGGTGTTTAAATATGTATTTATATCCGTTGCCTAGTACCCATAACACAAGCTTCACCAGCTTAGCATGGGACTGGGTCAATTGGTGTGAATTGTCCAAAAAAAAATAGAACGTTTGAATAAAGGAAATTTTAAGGTTTTATACCATCATATTGAAAAAAAAACTGGTATCAATGAAACAACAGAAACCCTAATTGAATTAGATTGTGTCTGCGTCTTTATTTACTAACACTTCGTTACCTTATACAAAAACATATAAAAAAGCAGGTTACATAAGATACTAGGCAACGGGCGGCTTTATCGCTACTAAGCGATTTCTTCCAGGCAACCCTAGTATGGAACAGTAAAAAATAAACACCTATAGAGGGTAAATTACAAAAAGTGCATAAATTATGAACAAACAAAAACATAAAATAACATGTAACAATAATAATAATATAAACAAAAATGTAAAAGCTTATCTTAGGGTTAATGAGTCACAATTAATAAATGAAGTTTTGCACTCATAGATAGTTAGATATTTACGTTATCACTGTCATTACGATGTGATGCGCTTTTTACGTCTAAATAAGTCAGTTGCTTAGTTTAATAATTGTATTTATAATCAAAATATATAGGACTAAAACCCAAACAAAAATCCGAGTGTTTGATGGTACTTCGATCCGGAATAGATCAAGTGTAAATCTGGCCTTTTATGAAAAATGCACTTTTTCGAATATTTCAATGTAAAATCTCTAAAGCAACATTTGAATATACAATCAAATGTTCCCACGTTTTCGTGCTAGTATTAAACACAGGCGATATGGTCACGAGGCTTCGCCACCGCACGCTTTCCATTTAATTGATAGAGATAGTAGGGAAAATGGACGATATTATAATCTGTCGTTTTATTGTTATTGTCATTTTAGAATTTAAATATAGTTTTTCGTAGAATTTTAGAATTTAAATAAACTTTCTTTGTTTTTGCATCGTAGCTATTGAAGTTATACTTCTTTTGGCGCGTTAGGGAAAAATGATGAGAGTAAATTTATACGATGCGCGCGCACACCGTCACAAAAAACCGACACACTGAAGTTACCTATAGTCAACATTTTAGTTTTTTTTAAGTTATACTCCGTAATGGTTTTCTTCATAAAAGAGTATAAAACAAAATTTAAATCCTAATTTACGTTCTTAGGCTAGTGCTGCCTTGCGTTTCTGTAACTCACTTCTCAAACTCATACACCGGATTCCGCTCTCACTCATGAAGGAGTCATTTTACGATTTAGCATTCTAACAAACAATAACTGCGACCACGCCGCTCGAGTAAGAATGTTTTTTATTTGGAACTAAAATTCGACTCTAAAATCACTTTCGCCCAAAAATTGTAGGCAATTGTAATTCTGATAATCTCACGTGAATTAAAATCGTCAGTGAAGTCGAAATTTTACGTCAAAGCTCTTTCCTCGCTGATTTCGTAGCGAAGTTAAAGTTGTTTTGTATGAAAATAATCTAACGTAGGACTATTTATCAGTATTTCGGGGTTAAATAAAATAGTAAATATTTTGTTTACAAGATGAAAATATTGCCAATTAACACTTTTTATAATTAAAATGGGTTAATTATCACGATATTCATAGACAATAATATTATGTTCAAAGACTCCTGAAATCATGGATTCAGATTCAGAATATCAGAATGCCAAAGCTGGACTAGCGGCTTGAACGTGCTCAACCATAGTCAAATGTTCGAATCGCAGCTAGACTTTTCTCTCGCATTTATAGTCTTAAATCAGTCCAGTAAAAAAGTCCAGAGTAAACATAAAAACATCGTGAGGAAACCAGCATGTCTCAGATCCAAATATCGACAGCGTGTGTCGCCTACTTGCATATTAAAAAAAATTAAGAAACAGATACAAAAATCTAAGAACAAGACCTTGTTTTTTTACATTCAATATGAATCTATGTATATATATTGTTGATGATTTTATAAAGATGCCATGCCTTTCCTATGACCGGAATAAACCTAACAAAGATGGCTACGGCAATCGTATCAACATAACAATGATTATTCTATAATAGTAATTAAAAACAAAGACCTAAATACCAGTCACGCAAATGGAAACTTCGAATATTTATGTCTCAATACGTTGGTTGGCCACGCCGAGGCATTTCAGAAATGAAGACAGATTCGGGTGCAACGACCAATGCAATAATTAAATCGATTTTTTTCTTCGATTCTTGTATTTACAAGCGGTACAGTGGTCAAAAAAGTTTGTGAATCTCTTTTAAAATGCATTAGGGTCAGGCAAACTTGTAAATTTAAATTATAATTACACTCGGTATCAATGAATGATACCTGCGTTTTTACTCTTTTATATTAAGTTTTTCAGCATTTTATGATTCAACTAGTTTTTGATCAGTTATAATTCAGTCAACTTATAAAAATTCACGAGGAAGTATACACCTGAACGTTCCTAATGAGCTACACAATCTATTGGTGATAATACTTTTGGTATAGTTTTGCTTTTATGGAGACAGACTTTTGCGGCTGAGGACTGCAATTAATATCTTAGGAATTTTAATAACAATAGACATTGACACAGACATAGCATTTATTATTTTTAATAGCTGCGTCATCGCAAAATAATAGTGTTGTGAAGTGCTTGAGCTAGTGCAAATCTAGGATCCCATGTTGATGATGTAATTTATGAACTGGTACGCTCTTTTTTTGAAGGACCCTAAGACGAATTGGTTCGGAAATACTTCAGAAGGCAGCTGGTTCCACATAGTAGTGGTGGGCAAAAATTGCCTGAAGAAACGCTCAGTGTGGATCGACGGAAAGTGATACGGATGGTATTTTGTATCCTGCCTTGAAGTCCGATGATGAAACTCAGCTGCAGGTATTAGTCCGAACAACTCCTCTGAACACTCTCCGTGGTAAATGCGATAGAAGATACATAGAGATGCAATGTTTAAATGCTTTAACAGGGACAGGATGTAGCCTCCAAACTTGTGACTTTTTGAAGTTATACTTCTTTAGGCGCGTTATGAAAAATTGATGAGAGTGAAATTTTACGATGCGCGCGCACCGTGACACAAAATTAACAGAATGAAGTTGCCCACGGAAGATGCTACGGCATTGGAATTAATTGCACATTAAACATTCGAATAATAATAGAATTTATGTTACAATTAATGTAAGAGAATAATAATAAATATTTATTTATATAATTTTTCAAATGTAAACTGAACTATATTGACTATAATGACTCCTTTTCCTGTCTTTGATTATTTAATTGTAATTAATTATATGCTTGCAATCAAAAACTATTTTTAATAATGCCAAAGGAGTATAATTTCTTACGCGCGTACATAAGTACAAGCACCCTTTTTTTTAACAATAACACAATAAGTCTATATAAGTATAAACCATACACCGATAGTCAAAAATCTTAAATATCCAATCTGACAACCTTTTTGACAAGCCAGAACTTTAAATTAAGTACAACATTAAAAGGTAAATCACAATAATTCTTACTTGCTATAACTTATTTTGAAGAGTGTACTTGGCTGTCACCGTATTCGATTGTGACACTCGCCTATAAATGTCACACGAATCATTGTTTTTGTGTGACGTGCGGTAGGTATTGATTTAAATTTGTAAAAATAATGTTTTGTACGAGGTAATAAAGTAGTATGGATCTTTGTGCATGTCATTGGAATTTATTTGTCATATTTTCGTTTATGTTTAAATGTTTTTATTAAGGTATGTAAAAGAATAATGCAAATATTTGTTCTTTCTACAGAAAACGTATTAATAATTGTTGTGAAATAATTTCAAGTTTATTTTAGTGTGAAGATGTGAAGACGAACATGATGATTCTTATATACATATTTTTTTTTATATATTCTATGTTCATGGTTCTTTGAAGATTAAAAACATAGAAACATTTTATTTTGCCAAATTAATTAAACACATTTATTATTATGTAAATGTTTATTTGCGTGTAACATTATAATTAATATTAATTTGATAACGTAATAATATATTTTAATAATGTAAAATTTTATCACTACAAATAATATAAGAATTGACTAATTGATATGACTTATAATGTAAAATGCCTTTTAAGACAAATTTGCACGCCATTGTGTGACAGAATATGCGAACTTTCGATTGTACCATCATAAAATTTTAAAATGTAAAAAAAAGTTATAAAATGTATTCAAATTAGCTCATCATCTATATATATATGCATATATGAAAAAAACAAATCAAGGAAAATTAAAAATAAAATCAAAAACGAAACTCAATTTCCGCGACCGCAAGCACGAAACGAAATACATATGAGTAGCTAATTAAATATCAGGAAACGACCGCATCATAACGCAACTTTCGAAAACAAAAAACGATGAACGACATTCTTAGCGAATATAAATGCATAATCGCGATGGTATCGAATCGTACATTTAATCGAGTAAACTGCATCGAATGATTTATTGCTATGACACGTGGTTTTTGTTCGCTCGCGGAAATAATTTCGAGGCATTTCGACCGGTCGGACGTACAAGGCGCGGACGGCGGCTGGTTTTGGCTTCACCTTAATTTTGGAGTTTTTAGCTTAGGGATTCAGGGTAATTGAATTGTGGAATCATTTAGTATTATGTCAATTTATTATATTGATTATGTAGATGTGTTCTTGCAAGTCTTTACTTGTAATGAATGGTATAATATATGATTACCATATTACATTCAAAGTTTATTATCTATTTTTTTTAATTTTTAGATAAATTAATTGGATAGTTGGTTGATAAATCAACTAACATTTACTACAATTTCCTCAGTTATAGAACAAAAAACAGCTTAACAAAGTCATAATATGTCTACTCCAATTTTATTTAATATACTTTTAACAGAAGTTATACAGAACGAAACTGACAGAATGACATTTCAGTATAAACAAGACAAATTGCAAAAACAATTTCCTCTCATTCTGTATTCCGTTGAAGTAAAAACTTTTGAACTTTCCGACGAACCATAAATTTTTATGAGGCGAACTGCTCTAATTTTTTTATACGATACAAAGTCATTTGTGTTGTAATTTCAACTTTATAAAGGCACCGAAGGGTGAGTGAATAAAATAAAATAAAATATGTTTATTATGGATTATAAGATACAGGTATCACTTATACCACGTTATTAAATTTGAATAGGTAGACATCCCTACTCATCGGCAATGAAGACAGAGGGTGAAGCCGAGAGAAAAAGCCGGCGTAAAAAACTCTCGGTACTCTTTTAAAATAGCAAATCATCAAACAATTCAAATGTTATCTAAAGAACATAGTTCATAACTCTGAGTTGAACTATACGTTACATCAAGTACAACCATAAATTTATATTATTTCGTATTTAATCATTAATTAGTATGAAATGACAAGCTAACAATTTTTATGCTTTTCGTGTTAATGAACAATAAATAGTGTTTGAAGTTTTTTCGAATTCCTATTATTTATATTAACTAGTTTATTCACCCCCTCACCTACGCTGGGTTGAAGGTGTAGTTTCTTAAATTCTTCTGCTGCTTCCGTGAATACACCAAAGTCTTTTTACTATACTATTAAACAAGCTAGTTCAGTTATTCCCCCTATAACGCAGTACACATATAACACGTTTTCCGTCCTCCATATAACGCTGTATTTCCCCCCTATAACGAGGAATCTTCTAGTAATAAATCTGTAGTGTGAAATATTATAGTGACTTGTCAAGTCCATAATTAGTTTTGCGTACCGTTGCACCTGTTCCAAATGTGTTGTTATAAGATAAAACTTTATTAAATTAGTGTTCCTAGTTTTTGAATTCTTCAAAGTCAAAGTGAAAAATTATTTATTCATATAGGTAACACACCGACACTTATGAACGTCAAAAAAAATACATTAAATGCTTCTAATTTTACATTTACTGCCAGTTCTCAAATCTAGGGTGTAGAAAGGAAGAGAAGAACTGGCAATAAAAATATAATAAAAAAACGACTTTTCGAATATTCTCCTACAACGCGAATTCCTATCATTTATTGGAAAGGGGGATTACTGTACTGATTACTACTAGTTCGTGATTATGTCCCCTTTTAATTTATTAGATACTTTTACTAAAGCATCAGACAGACATTGCCCAATGTATGGATGTATTTTCATTCGTATTAAATAAAAAACTCGAGACCGGACACAACGGGCAATTAATTAAACAATTAATCAGTTAATTGCTTGATGATTTGCTTTTTTCCACTGGCATTTAAGACAATTTGTCCGAATCTGGATCGTGGACCACTTTTTTTCACCAACATCACTTGGATTCTTAGTTTATTGGCCCTGAAAGCAATTTGTGAAAAGTGAATTATTTTTCATGTTCTTTCGTTTGGAAATTGGATTTTGTCTCTTGCTAATTGTAGCTTATTTATGTGGCTGCTTGGGATCAATGCATTGAAAAACTTATTCATACGACTTTAGTCGGATGCCCGTAGACATCATTTATTTTTTGAAGTTATACTTTTTTTGGCGCGTTAGGGAAAAATGATAAAACCGACAATCCGCATATCGTCACAAAAAACCAACACCCTGAAGTTGGCACAGTCAACATTTTAAAATAAAAAAAGTCAATTTCTTTAATTATGTAGAAATATATTTTTCGTGATATTTAAACAAACTTTATTTAACTAGATAATGCGTTATGATAAAACTTTCAACGTATAAAATACCTTTTTTCTATTGTTAGTGTCGTTTTTTCTACAAACGTAGAATAAGGCGCGAGATAAAAAATTTAAAAAGATTTTTATCTTGTTACGCCAAAGAATTAATATTTAAAAAAAAACAGTAGTGCTACAACTTGTTAGCTCTGGGACTCAGATTTCTGTATCTGTTTCATAATAATTTGGCAATCTAATTGGCAAGTAGGTGATCAGCCTCCTGACACATGCCGTCGACTTTTTGGGTCTAAGGCAAGCCGGTTTCCTCGCGATGTTTTCCCTACACCGTTCGAGAGAATGTTAAATGCGAATATAGAAGTCCATCGGTGCACAGCCGGGGATCGAACCTACGACCTCAGGGATGAGAGTCGCACGTTTAAGCCACTAGGCCAACACTGCTCTCTCAAGCGTAACTAAAATTTTAATGCCGCTCCCAAATTTATATTCAAAAGCCGACTTCAATCTCGAATGTCATTTTTTCTTTGCAAAATTGATGACCCGTTGCCATCAGATACCACTAACAAGCGGTAGCAGATATGCGTGAGATACCGCTGATCACTTAAGGCATGAGATGATGAAAATGATAAATAATCATGTTACACTATTTAGCTATGAGGCTTCGAGCGATAATAGGCCTTCATACAGTAGCGGTTAGGTTGAAGATACCTTGATGGTATTTAATACAGTTGACCCAATGCACCTTGCGATGGGTGCAATTTTGGCCGGCTGTGACAGATTTCCGTGAGCATCAAAAGGTTATGCTTTTATTTATCGGGACAAGAGATGAATGTTTCGGAATGCAACTCTTCATATGAATAATATTATATAACCCTATTAAATATTGTATTTATTTTATTAAGAACCTCAAACCTCGAATCAAAGAAGCTATATATGCCCGTTATTAGGAGCTACATACGATAGTATGTAAGACTAGAACTGTTTATTAGTTTTAGGCAAGGGAATCAATAATACCAAAAATATATAATGAGCTTATAAAATATATACCTATTATGACGTGTTGCGCCATAGCACATCCTTCAATTAATTAAAATAGTATCCAGGGTGAAAGGCCTGTTGGTAGAATGAAAAGAAACCTCCAGTAATGGAAAGGTATCAATTCGACTTCGGCTTCATCAAGAGCGTACCTATTTTTAAAAGGCCGACAACGCACTCGAGAGCCCTCTAGAATTGAGATTGTCCATGGGCGGTGGTATCAATTAACCTCCGACGAGCACCCTGCTCGGTTGCTCTTAAAAAAATAGAAGAAAAAGTATTTTGTACAAGAAGACAAAATTATAGCTAATAAGCATTTCTTTAGAGCTGTTTATTTTGTAATTATGTGAAAGCTTAACATACTATATTTGAAATTTTTTACATTTATTTTCAATTAGATCATACCTGGATTTTAAGCGAAAATACAATGAGCTACCGACTGATGAGAGACAGAAGGGTCTTACAGTCAATCAGTTTAGTAAGATTATCAAACATTTACTTCCAAGAATTACAATTTAATAAAGTCAACTAAAACAATAAAGCAACCCATAAAAGGTAATGATAACGAGTTCAAAGGTCTAATACAAAGAGAAATTCAACACGCTTATTGAAATAAAACAAAACACAAATGATAGAATACCGTTCAGCTACTGTGCTGCGATTTGCGTGCTAAGGATAGAGGAAATTAAGCCTGCACGAACTCACGTTTTAACAACCTTTGGTTTACTTTAATAATTCATTTATTCACTCATTGTATAAAAACTATGTAGGTCTGGGCCTCAGATTTCTGTACCTGTTTCATGATCATTTGTCAATCTAATAGGCAAGTAGGTGATCAGCCTTCTGTACCTAACTCACGCCGTTGACTTTTTGGGTCTAAGGCAAGCCGGTTTCCTCATGATATTTTCCTTCACCCGAATTCGAGCGAATGTCAAATACACAGTAGAACATAGAAAGAAAGTCCATTGGTGCACAGCCGGAGATTGAACATACGACCACAGGGAAGAGAGTCGCACGCTGAAGCCACTTGACCAACACTGCTCATTATAAAAACTATTTACATAATAAAAAAAATACATACTTCTACACCACGAGCACTTCAGCTATTAAGCGATCCCTTCCAGACAACCCTTATAATACGAAACAATTGTAGGGAAGTGCAGTGTGTGAATGTTACATAAAATAAGAAAGATTATAATAATGATTAATCAAAATTTAAAAATAATATTTACAACCGATAACTGAACAAGCGAGAAAAAACAATTGTTAGCGAACCTAATTACTGAGACACGATACGGACAAGAAGTTATAATGGCGCGTCTAAACGGGCCATGTTTTGCTGCAATTGATGGCTGCAACAATGTGGCCGGCAACATTGCAAACAATAGCAGCCACACTTTGCAATATTGCAGTAATGTCCCGGCCATATAGCCAAACATGTTTTGTATAGCCACATATGGCCGATGTTCCGATGGTGGCGGACGATCCTAGGCTATCGAATTAACTGCAATATTACAGCCAGTTCTCTTTTCAGTCACTCTTTTTTTATGGCATAGTGTATCCTTTTCTACGCGACATGACGTTTGTTTGAGTGTAGTGTGGTGTTGTTTATTTGTGTTTTGGATCAGTGTATTTGAGTTAGATTACTACGTAAAATGACTATTTTGAATTCTAGTTCTTGAATAATTTAATATCAAGACTTATTTCTAGACTCAAATTGTCTACAGTTTCACGCCTATTTAGTAAGGTGAATCCACAATCTCTTCTTTTTCTGTTTCTTTTTTAAAACAATATAGTGTGAACATGTGGATTGGATTGGGTTGTGAGCGTTAGGAGTCTGCATATGGGCCATATATTGAACATATTGCCAGCATGATTGGTCGGATAGTGCATTAAAATATTTTTGTAATGGCGGGCAATTAGTGGCAAAGTGCAGCCATCAATTGCAGCAAAACATGGCCCGTTTAGACGCGCCATAAAGAAGATTTTCGAAATCGAAAAGTGTATTTCAATTATTTTAAAATTCCAGTTTTGAAACCGATGACGCAAAGAACAAGATTATAAGATCCAAGTTTTTTACATGCAAATCTCTAAATTAAAGATTATTACTCAAATATTGGTCAACATTTCAGTTCTATTTCATTGATATCTTGCCTGTTGAAAGCCTGATTAATTCGCCAAGAGACTGCATAGTACAACTGAATTCTACGCGGCTAAAGTTACAATATAAAAGAAGTATTATCATAAATAATCCACAACCAATTTTACCATCGCTGGTCGTCACTTTCGATAGGAAGAATATAAAACGTAAAATAATCAATATTACGAATTTGTGTTTACGAACCCTGAGGCATTGAAATAGGGAATTTAAACACTTAATTTGAGGTTTTTTACAAGTGATACATATATTAACGAATTGTTACGGTATTTATATTTTTTATTTATGTTCCATTTATTATTATTGTATCAGATATTAATAAATATCACCTCGTGTATATTGGTGGATAAAAATGTCATTGGAATCTATGGCTACTGGTATTTATACATTCAAACAAACACACATTTAACATTACAATCCAGTCTAAGACTAATAAGGAATTTAAAACTAGCCTAATTTACCAACAAGGATTTTAAACAAAAGAAAGTGTCCAATAACACTACTTACAGTTTCTATTAAGGGGAAGACACTCTGTCCTTGTGTACTATTTAGCACTTAGTACTTACTTGCACTAACACTAATCCACTAGTTCAAATGGTTTTGTCCTTTTCAATCTTCTCACTAGGTCCGTGGTGTCAAGAAGTTGAATAGCCTCGACATTCACGTGTTGGTGGAGCCTTTGTTCGTGGGCTCCAGCAATCTTTTTGATTATTGTGGTGACGGCCTCTGCTCTGGTCCCGATCAAGATCTACACTGCGGATGTACCAGTATTTAATATTCCCCTGAGCACTTTGTTTTGTTTAATATTTAGATGTCGCTTTTACTGGTACAGCCCCACAGCTGGTATTTAAAATTAAAATGTATATTATCCGTACATAAACTCTTGTGCAAAATAAATATATACGTCTTAATTAAAGCAGTGCTGGCCTAGTGGCTTCAGCGTGCGACATTCATCCCTGTCATAGGTTTGATCCCCGTGCAACAAAGGACTTTCTTCCGATGTGCGCATTTAACATTTGCTCGAACGGTGAAGGAAAACATCGTGAGGAAACCGAGATGTCTTAGACCCACAAATGTCGATGGCGTGTGTCAGACACAAGAGCTTTATCGCCTATTAGATTGAGAAATGATCATGAAACGGATACATAAATCTGAGGCTTAGACCTAAAAAGGTGATATCGCCACTTTCTTTTTGTTACTTTGTGTGTTTCTGTGTGTGTGTTTTGTTCGTAATAAATGTCTATGTTATTATTTTTAGGTATCTGTGTGCCTTTGGCAACAGAGGCCTCCTCCAAATCTTGCCATTCCGTCACCTCTCTGTGCCACTCTCTGCCATGTACCACCTGCTGTTTCCTTAATTTGGTTTATCCACCTTCTAAGTGGTCTTCCTCTATAGATATTACCACAATATAAACATGTTAATCCAATAAATCCCAATTTATAAGTTTATAGATAGCGCGAACCATTACAGAACGCCATCTTCGACTTTCTCACGGGCAAAATAAATGGCATAGCGCATTAGTCCATTGAAAGTAAGCTTCCTACGTTGAACTAATTCCGAAGCAGACCAGTCATCAGTCAAGTTGCGGTAATAAAGACGTAAAAGTGACGACAGTATTGTAATTAGCTGGTTTATTGAGCTTAGATCGCATTGATTGGCTCGTCATAGACTATTCTTAGAGACTACTGTACGTGTTAAATGAGCTGCCTCTGGGAGGAATAGTGAAAATCACTTTTGTGTATTTATAGGATAATAAATATAGACTTGTATTTCGCATGTATGCTAAATTTATTAAACATTATGGATTAATGACACTTGCATCAGGCTTTCACACTTCTTGTTGTTGCTATTCCTAATTTTAAGAGGAGATGTAGTTATATGGTAAAATCTGATTAAATAATAACAACAATTAGTATACAAGTATTTATAGTTTATAAATAAAGCCTAGTTTAAAAATAAAGGTTATGTTTTTATTTGAAAACCCTTGAGCTGTCATGTCTTAATCGTGCGTCACTATGTTTGTAATAAAAGTGAAAAACAAATTTAAATTAAGGTTTATTAGTACGTTCCAGGTCTGGTACGGTCTGGCTTTCTTTGACACAAGACCGGAGATCGAACCTCAGGGATGAAAGTCGCACGTTGAAACCACTAGGCCAACACTGCTCTTTTATTACGTTTATTGTACAATGAAAACAAAATAATAGCCATTAAAAATAGACCCACCTAACGCTTATAAAATTAATTGACATTCAAGACATTCAATTGAAACCTACTTTAAGAGGACATTGATAACATTTAAGGCTTACATAAGATTTATCTAAAAGGTCTCAGTGTCGTGACGTCACATAGATGCTCTTTCAACTTACATAATACCAAGTTAAATGTTACCTGTCTATAAATAAATACTCTTTGACTTATAATTAATCGTTGTACCACGGTTACACTTCCGCGATTCACAACAGGTTTTAGTTAAAGACTGCATTTGAGTACATATTATTAAGATAACCATATATTGCTGTAATAAAGGCTAGATAAGGGTTATATATTATGTGTTTCATATGCTAATACGTACGGAGGTAATTTTTAAGCACTGACACAGTTTCCTTTTCCTTGGTAGCTTGTACATTTTACTACATAAAAACATACATATATTTTGCGTTTCTTAAAGCAGTTTTTGCCGCGCACCACCATTATGTGGAACCAGCTGTCCACTGAAGTATTTCCGAACCAAATCGACTTAGGGTCCTTCAAGAAAGGAGCGTATCAATATTTTATATATTTTTAGATTCAAAAAGAAACAAAATGCACCATTACGTAGATTATATAGTATTCAATCTATGTAGGAACAAAGCGTTGAGAAAGCAATCGTTTGAGCACATCTTCCCTATATACGCCTATCGGCACCTAGTGGAGTATCTTCGGAAATTTATTCCCCACACGCAGCCTCACTAATTTTGGTGTTGCCAGCGTACGGTTTATCGATTTCCAATCGTAAAGCGCTTCGGCGACGCTTAGAGATTTTAACTTTGGATTTTGAAACAGTAAGCATTAACAAGCCTAACAATTTTGAAATAGTTAAGATGATTAACTGGGTAGTTAGTAGTTAGTTAGCAAATAAAATTTAGAGCAGTGTCGGCCTAGTGGTTTCAGTGAAAATAACCCCTTAAGTCGTAGATTCGATCCCCGGCTGTACACTAATGGATTTTCTTTCTATGTGCGCATTTAACATTGGCTCAAACACAAAAGGGAAAACATCGTGAAAAAACCGGCTTGCTATACGATTGACAAATTATCATGAAACATATACAGAAATCTGAGGCCCAGACCTAAAAAAGTTGTAAAAACAAGGTTGTGTTGGATGGCGTAGTCTTGCTCTTTCGCGAATTTTGTAAATGTTTTTGACATTCATAAGCATGCCCTAAGACGCATGTAAACTGAATAAACGTATTTTGATTTGTAGCGCTACTGATTTATTTATTTTAGTTAGCAAATAATAGGCAAAAATTAAAAATATTTCTAAAAGTAAAATCTGTTTCAATGAAAAAAAAAAAATATTCTGATACATTATAATCCTACTATCGTTTTGGTCAATATAATCGTTGCCCAATACAGAAATGCTTTGAGTAGTTGTCATTTACTACAAAAGAAAGAAAATATTTAATAATTGCTTCTATAAATATTATATAACATGATTCAACTTTTTTAAAACAAAAGATAAAATGATAAACACAAATTCGAAACGTGCATCCATCTTTTTATTTGTCAAGCTCGGAGATAAATTCATAAAATCACTTGACAAATTGGACGAGTTCTTGTTGCCAAAATCGATTTCCAATGTCTTGTACTTGACATTATCATATTATTTGTTGACTCCTGCGACTTTGTTTACCTTTGTATTTCAAATAACTGTTTTTTCGTTAATTTACAAACACGCTTGGTTCTTGATCATTCCTTTCCCAATTGTTTTAAGGAAATGCTTGTCATAAAATATTTTCGTAAAATCTATTTTTGTAGTAAATTTAATTTCTTTCATTTATAATTTATTTATTTCCATGAGATGGAAGTGGAATTCTACTTATAAAAATTATTAGTTTGATATGAATAGTTTTGACGAACAGTGTTGGTCTAGTGCACCAATGGACTTTATTTCTATGTGCGCATTTTAACATTCGCTCGAACGGTGAAGGAAAACATCGTGAGGATACCGACAAGTCTTAGACACAAAAAGTTGATGGTCGTGTGTCAGGCACTGGAGGCTGATCACCTACTTGCCTTTTAGATTTAAAAATGATCATGAAAGGTATTCAGTAATCTGAGGCCCAGACCTAAAGAGGTTGTAGCACCACTGATTTTATGAATAGTTTGAACAAAAATCTTTTTGTATTTTAGTTTATATAAAAAAAAATTTTATAGTCCTAATTGAATCGACAATAACTGATTTTAAAAATAACATAAATATATAGTTTTCTGGTAATATCTTGCTCATAAAGGTATTTTAATCTAAGTAAATTAGGTAACATAACAGAATAATTTAGTTTTCAAGTACCTAATTAGGTTTTGAATCTCTTCCGTCAAAGCGCCGGGCCATTTTGTAACAATAATAATTTATGATTGTCTTGTCGGCGAAGCATACAGATATTTGAACGAATATACGAAAAAATATTGAGATAATCAATACGACCTTGAGTTTATAAGTAATTTGTCTAAGCGTTTGTAGTTTTTATCGTATTTTGAACACTTTAGCGACACATATACATAATTCAACAATTTGCGATCAATATGCCAACGGATTATTGGACCCCCTATCGATGTCTAATATATGACCTTTTTGCTAAATCGTTCTAAATTTATAGTTGTGTGAATTAAATTTAGTTATGTTTTTAAATTGCCACCGATAATTTAAGTTTAAGTTATAGTTTGATTAATTCATGACACATAAGTTAAGGTACGTAAGGTTGTACGCAATACAATGCATGTACAATATTATCAGAAATTCTCTTCAATTGTAATGACAAATTTTTATGAATCTTATTATGACTTACCAACTTGTTAGGGACACTGTATATACTCTTGTAATATAATTTTTTTTTTTTTTTTTTGGAGTTGTAATATTATTACTTACGTATGTACAGTGTACACACAAGCCTCCAAAGTGATGTTTGAAAATATTTGGGTATAAAAATCATTTAGAACGCTACGAAACATTAAAAAAACAGTAGAAACTGAAATTATACTACAAATGTGATATTAACATTAAAGGTCATGGAGCCATTCAAAATAAAGTCATTAGAAAAAGATAAAAATTATGTTTTACCAATGAACTGGTCAACATTCATTTCACGACGGGATGGCGGAAGGTGCCTTTAAAATATAAATAAAATATACACTCATAATATCATTAGTAAGCAAATGATCTAATAAAAATCTAATTTCTATTATATTTTTATAATTTATATTATATATAAAGTAAGTTTAATTTTTTAAACTACAGTAAAAATAACGTATGACTGTACAATGAGCAATCATATTTCTTCCTTCGTCTTTTACTTTAGCTTTTCAGCCTTCTACCGAAGAAATCATTGTATTACAGAGTACCAAAGCTGCAGCTTATAAATAATATATTTTAATGTATTCAATGTACGTTGTTTATACATTAGAAAATTAACAGTTTCGGCAATTTTCATGTCAAAGGGAATTAATAATCGTAATCTAATATATATATATAAAATTCTCGTGTCGCGGTGTTTGTGGTTAAACTCCTCCGAAACGGCTTGACCGATTCTCATGAAATTTTGTGTGCATATTGGGTATAACTGAGAATCGGACAAAATCTATTTTTCATCCCCCTAAATGTCCACCCTTAATTTTTTATTCTTTATGATACAGCATTAAAAATACATACAACCCCTATTTTTCACCCCTCTATGATCAACCCCTATTTTTTATTATAAATGATAAACATGGCAAAACGACGTTTTTCACGTTGTTTGTCCGCTATGGACTCCTAAATTACTTAACCGATTTCAATCAAATTCGCCCACCGTGTGCAGTTTGATCTAACTTAAAAGATAGGATAGCTTACATATATACATATTATAGTAGAAATATATATACTGGATGGTTTAGATTCACAAACCAGATGGCGCTGCAGTCGGTACTACCATACTTTGTTTAATATCCTAATCGCTTGAAATATCATGCAGGACAACGTCTGTGGGGTCCGCTAGTAGTATCTATATACCTTCATCTATATCATATATATTTATGTATTTACATTATATATTCGCAGACGCTTGAGGGATCCAAATGATTTCCATACAAAAAGTCCCCTCGGGATATTACAGGAATCGACTAGCGATTGTGAGGAAGTTGCATGGATCTATTTAGCGCTGCTAAAGATCTTATGTCATTTTCTAATATATTTTTATAATAATAACAGATGTTTGATGTTTGAGAACATAAATAAAATAAAAATATCACATTTTTTCTAACGTTTAGTATTTTTACGACACGTCTTCAATTTCAAACGCCGGCGAAGAGTCGAGAAAACTATTAAGCTGCGAGAGTAATCGGGGAATGGGAGCTCTTTGACGCTGGACTGTTCGAGTCGCACAGAGCAAAAAGTCCATAACAGTCTCATAATCTCTCCCAGCAAGTATGCGCTTCCTGTTTCGTTTTTAATTATGCTTAAACCAAATTTGATTACAGCTGAATCCCATCGAAGTTCTAGTGAATCATCCCCTAAAACCCCCATCAAGAACGAAGTAGCCTAGAGGTAAGGAAATAAGTTATATATAAATACCCATTACTTTATTCATGCGATTATTCAACCAATACTCTTAATGCATCATTGTTACATGTCTTGACACTTGTTAAGACACAGTTGATTTAAATAATTATTTAAAAAATATTCAAAAATATCGTTGGCCTCGGTATCTTGTATATCATACAAATTTGGGTTCAATAAAATACATAAAACACAGCCATCGAGCCCTCGGAATGAAGTTTTATTAAATGATACTTCGATTACATCCAATTAAATGTTAACGGATGCTTATTTAGGCTGTTATTATTATTACATGTTACGTAAAGGTATATTTGCAATGAGAAAAAATGAGCAAAAATATATTTGTTATGATTGTTAATTATTATTATTATGTAAGTTAAGAAAATTCTAAATACTGCATATTTGATTGTTGTATTAATAAATTAATTGTAGATATTTTGCACCTTTGTTAATCTTTCTTCTATTGTTACTGAAATATATTTAAATTAATTTACAATTAAATAGCTAATTATTATTTGTGTACGCAGACCTTACCGAATGTTCCTTACATAATGTCAAGGCGATGACGACTGGTGCATACTATAAAAAATGGTTCATTATTTCTTTTTCATTGATATCGTAATTAAGCTCACGAAACCATTTTTTCGAGGTGATTGTGTTTCCGGCTTTTATTGTAACTATTAGCATTGTACTTTTAATAATAGAGGACCTTATTTCTACTCTATATATTAATCACTCACGTACAATACTAGAAAATATGCGATTATTAAATGTTACGAATGCTAAATGAATGTAATGGAAACTTTGAAGAGAGTGTCTGCGTCTGGCTATACTCTCGGGGCGTAACTCCGACTATTTAGGTAAAAGTAAATTAAGATTGAGCAAAATGCCTTCGCTGGTACAAGTATACTGGTAGAATATCAATGAAAATAAGCTTTTAGTTGTAAAAAATAAGAAAAAAAATTATAAATCCACTTGGTAAAATTTCTGTATTTAGCCGCACTATCAGTAACTATCGGTTCTCATTAAAACCATCTTTTGTTGTAGGAATTAAAAGCAATCTAGTGACTCGTAAGCCTTGTAAAGTTGTATAACTAAACCTTCCCTCTGAATCATAATTGACATTGGTGAAAACCGTCATAAATGCCGTGCAGTTGTTTTTTCATTTTATCGTGACCAAACACACACAGACACGACGGCACTTGTTTTTTATAATACTAGCTGACCCGGCAAACGTTGTTTTGCATTGTATATTATTTCTAGGAAACATTTTATTAGTTCGATAAAAATAACTATCTACTATAATAAAAAACAGGGGTTCATCGTAGAGGGTTGAATATTAAGAGAAGGTAATTAAATTGTATGTATTTTTAGTATTCTGTATCATAAAAAAATTGTGGTGGAAACCTCTAATCACTTAGGGGTTTGAAAGATAGATAGTAGCCGATTCTCAGACTTACTGAATATGCATAAAAAATTAGAATCGGTCGAGCCGTTTCGGAGGAGTATGGGAATGAACATTGTGACACGAGAATTTTATATATTAGGTATAATAATAATAAAGCCTTATTTTATTTCTTCTCATATCCTTAATTTCCATAACAAATGTTGTTAGTAGTAGTTGTTAGTATTTACTTATAGCTAAATGTTGGTCGCCTGTGAATATCAACCTCAAACCCTTTCCAGATGACTCTATCTTAGCCGATAAACCAGTTGTTCATGCTTTTTCTATTAAGTCATCAGCCCACTGCTTTTTTGTTCTATATAATATAAAAGTAAAATGTGCAAAATTTTTAAAAGGCATTATCATATAACCCTCGTCATAAGAAACGTTTTCGTCATTTTATTTATTTATATGCTTATCAATATTCCTACAGCTAATCATTATACAATATTTAAACAATTGCACAAAAGCCAAAAACGGAATACACATTCATACATAAACATAAGACACAGTTAACAATTATTACCTACTTATACAAAAAATATATATGTTTATAATAAATTGTAAGATGCATTGATATGATGCAATATATTTAATTTAAATGAGAAATAAGAAAGCTATTATATCTAATAATGGATACTAGTGTTTTGATATTTTTTTTAAATAATTTTTTCTGTTACATTAAATATATCTATTTGCTGGTAATTTGTGTGATAATCTGAAGGTACATGATATATGACTGAGTTACACTGAGTGTTAGACCAAGGAATTGGAAATAATTGGGTTTGGCTTATATGAAGAAGGGCTATGAAATAATTAAAGTCACTATAAGTCAGGACTATCAATTAAACTGTTGCAAATAGAGTGTAAAAACATCAGGTCGTATTGTTTACGTCTACATTCTAGGGTTTCAATACTTTCGGATATCCTTAAAACTTAAGAAACTTTTTTTGAATGATCTCTATTGCTTGAATGTATTCTTGTAGATTGGGGACCAAACAGTGCATGCATATTCCAGTGTGCTCTTAACACAAGTACAGGCATGTTATAAAATTTTAAACTTTGCAAATCTGACTACCACGAATAAGTCATTTTTCTGTTTAATATTAGGTCCTTACATATGCAGTTGGCGTTTTGTCTCAATCTCTCCTCTTTGGTTAGTAATTACAAATTCAATTTGTTACAGAAATTTACTCGTGCATTTGTTTTTCGAAAAACCAACCAACCAAAGCTAGCTAAACAACCAAGGCTGGTCAATCGCTCTAGGCCACTGCTGCTTCACGACATCATTAGACCACACACTGCAAGAAACAAGAAACACTGCTACCAATTTAGAGGAGCTTCAATTGCAATGTCTAAGTCATCCACCGTACTCCACGGACCTTGCTCCAACAGATTACCATTTTTTTCGAAATTTGGATAACTGTGATGGGGCAGTCAAACCCGCCTTCAAAGATTTTATTGATTCCCGTCCGAATGGTTTTTTAGTAAAGGGATCAATGAACTAGGTACCTAAAAGCTGGCAAAAGTGCATAGATAGCAATGTAATGTATGTAATACATTGATTATTTAAATATATCTTATTAAAAAAACTACTTTTTGTTCTTCCCATATTAATGTCGTATTGAAAATTTCAAAAGATTTTGAAAAGTTATAAATTATCTGATACTTCCTTGTCGAAATGTTACTTACATGTTTTTTTGTATGTTCAATTGATGGCTCCTAAACGGTGTCCGATGATTCGGTACAGCAGTGAAGTGGTCATGTGTGTTTTAGTGAATAAAAGGTTACATTTTAAAGGAAATTATTGATACTAATTATTGATACTAATTACATTGTTCTGTCAATTTACTTTCTTAAAACATTTTATTACATGAATTGAATACTTATATAGCTGTAGACGAATGTATAAATGCCTTAATGGCGAAGTAAATTGTTGGTTCAGTGACTTTTTCATCTTGTCAATTATTTTATTTTGTATGCACGAAGTCATAATAAACCAGAGCACTCATTATAATAATGAAAATACTTCTTGTAACTCATAATTTTTAATTAGCCCAAGATTATGATTATATTTAATATAATAACATGTTCATAAATGCCGACACAGCGAATGCTCTCATTTGTTAGCGCATAACTGTACGCTTATCCTAATAAGGCTTGCGTACAATAAAACCTTAACAGATTTAATTGATATTATTAAGTTTTCGTTCTCACCTGACACCTGTACAGGAATATAACATTAACCCTTATTTACAAAGAGTTAGCGGCGCGTATCCCGTGTATAGGCTGCAATGGTGTTTGGTGAGATTTTTGTCACGAAGTCAGGCAGAAGTAACGAATCATCATTTTTTTCTTCAGTCAGGATGTGGGTGAAAAGAAATGCGGCTCGTTAGTCGAAAAATTGTTGGATTACTTAATGTTCACTCGTTGTTACAATTATTTTTCTCATTATGATTAATCACTTGAAGTGTGTCGTGCATGAAAATTGAGTTTTTTGGAGTTTACTCCTTAAGAAACGATTTAAGTTATAAGGCCCGGTACGGAAATTTTATGAGGAGTAAAATCAAGTGTAACACGAAAAGTTGAGGCGTTATGTGTAAAAGGAAAGGTTGAGGCGTTATGTAGAAAGAGACAAATGGATTGAACGTGTAAAAGAATGAGATGGAATACATTACACAGACTTTTCTATTTTGAATTCACGTTTTGACAGCCACGTTACAACATTGTCATTGTTGACAGGTGTAAAAAATAAAAGTAGATTGTCTAGCGTGCCATAGAGTTTTGTCAATAGTAATGGTCAGTGAAATTAAAACTAAAAAGATTGTTCATTCTTATTCTTCTTTTACTATAAAGGTAACTTTTGTCACAGAAAGAAAATCCTATTTGGGCATAGATGATGTAGGTACGTTTTATTACTACTACAAACATTTATATTATAAAAACATATATTCTTACCACCTTTAGTATGAAAATATGGTCGACAGCCACAGAACATTATCGCCATTTTATCGTTCGTAAGGAGTAAACTCAAATCGTGCGTCGTAGCTGACACACACACACTTTTTTATGTATGTGTTTTATTTTAATCGAAATCATATACTTTATTTTTACTCATAGTAAAATGACAAACAAATATTGAGTATCATTTGTTTAATTGACTTTAAGCATATATATATACATAAGATATTAATGAAGTGTCAATCCTGGTGAAGATTGGGGTTTATTTTATCTCGGAAGACAATCCTTGTGATACTGAAGCTAACCAAACTTAATTGAGAACTAAAAATAATAGAATGACGGCTTCTCTAGGCATTTTGAACTTGTGAGCTGAGGAGTCGACTCCCAGTGGAGGTCTTTCCTGGGTGATACCACCTCCAAGCTTTTAAAAAAATTCATTTTCTTTATCATATAAAAAATATGTTTGACGAAATATATCTGATAAATAATAATAATTTCATTGTTATTAAACAAATACAAGAGAAAATATATTCTTTATCTAACGTAAGTAATTAAAAAAATTTTTTTTTAGTACTTAAAAATTGATTCCAGAAATGCATGATGTCTCAAAAACTAAACTGAATGACTCGACATGAATTTTTCTGAGAAATTAATGAAAAAATATATAAACGTACATTCTAACACCCGTGTAAGCCTAATTCCCTCAAAAAATATAAATACACGCCGCTACTAACCTAACCTAACATGTCTTGCTTATTGCAAAGTTTTCCAACCGAGCCCCTTAGGCACGCTCATGCTGAGCCAGGAAGTCATTGGAGCTCTCATTCTTTTAAATTTTTATTTCCATACATAGTGAATACGAAAAGAAATGTTGCTTGTTAGTGCGAGTAATGGGCAAATTATTAAGTGTACAGTCGCAAGAGAATTGCCTTAAAGATTCCATTCCTTGCTTAGCGTTGAATGAGTTTCGTTACGTGTTCTCGAATAGCTATCTAAATATGGGGTTAAAATTTGCGATCAGTATTCTTGTAATTACTAACGGCGTAAAAGCGTTCGACTTAATTAACCCTGCTCGAACACAAAACTAGCTACTGTGGAAAGGTGTGAAATAATTGCAATAAAATGGTCGGCGCTTATGTAGTCATTAAAATCGGAAATTTAGTGTTGTTTTAGTATTACACTTAATTTTAACTGCCCTGTTATATTATTGCGTAAAATCCCACTGAAGGCAAAGGATTATTTTGAATTATTCCGTATTCCCCGCTAAAATTTTACGTATTTTTGACGTTCAATCAAAACGTGACTACATGTCCTTAAATCTAATAAAAGCCAAGAGGCTGATTGCATATGGTCAAAATTAAAAAAAAGTAATTTGACATTCGAAAATATTTTTTGAATGCAATTACATTAGTTAATATTTACTTTTTAACCTACATAAATTGTGTTAACACATTTATAACACCCAATAATATATACATAGCTATATATATAATATATATATATATATTTGTATAATAATATATAATATATATATATATATATATATATATATATATATATATATATGTATGTATGAACTAATTTGTATTTATATGTTTTTAACAATGTCATAATGCATAATCTGACTTAAATAGAGAATTCTAATAAAAATTAAGATTTTTTTTAGTTATAACGCTTTGGAAGTTCTCCTCATAGTCGTCAAATTAGGACTAATGGTAAATTATTAAATATTTTAATCGTGACTCACTTTTATCTATATTTCATGTGTTTGCGTTTTGTTCTCACTATACCATAAGTGCTCTTATTTCGTTATTCCTGTGGCTGATAGAGGCTAAAAGTGTGTTTTTATCACAATGTTTCCGTGTCATGTGATAAAAGATCAGATAAGGGTTACAGCCCCTTAAAAGTATTTTGTAATTTACCGTTTAGCAGTTAGCAGTTTGACGTGTTCAATCTACACTCTTGATGTAAAATTAGAAGCATTAATATTTATTTTTTTAATGACGAATCACAAGTGTACATTGTGTTACCTACGTGAATAAATGATTTTTGAATGATTGAAGAAGTGACAGTAAATGAAAATTTTGAGTCGTTTTATAATCTTTACTGTGCAAAGGAAAAGTAAATACTTTACTTTTTTTGTAAACAATATCTACAAAAGTAGCATTTACATGTTGAAATAGATAGATTTTTGACCTTTAAACGCACTAACTTATTTTAATTATAAATGACTAGTTACCACTTGTGATTTGTACAAAAATCACTTTTCCATTCGAATGTACAATCAAAATCATTGCGATTTTAACGAGTAAACATATCGCCCTAATTGAGATTACACCTTTAACCAAAAAATTATGTCGTTACAGCTTAAAATGGCGCTGATTTATTGAGATGTTTCCTCCGTAGACAGCTGGAAAGTGGAGCACGAGTTTTTGCTCTATATTTAATTTATTTTCATGATATTTATTTAAATTAAATTTCTTTAGGGTGCATATTACATTATCTACATGACACGACGTTTTGAAGGCTTAACAGCTAGCGTTCATACCACGATTAAAAATGTAATTTTTTTGATAGTCCTTAAATTTAAAGCAAGCAGTGTAAGCAATGTCACTAGGTGCACATCTCTCCACCCTAAGGTCGAACAATTCTAGATCGACATTGGAACCCCAGCTGTCCCCAGGGTCCTTCAAGAAAAGACCCTACCAATTCCTAAAACGCAGGCAACGCGAGCCTTCCGGCAATGTGAGTCCATGAGCGGCGATATCACTTAACATATAGAGAGTGGCGGAGAGTTTATTGTCAGTTCTTCTCCTCCGTTCTACACCCTTGAGAACTGGCAATAAATGTAAAATTAGAAGCATTTAATATGTATTCCTTTTTTGACGTTCATAAATATACATTGTGTTACCCATGATTAAATAATTTGATTTGATTTGATAAATATAGAAGAATAATGCCATATCAGTGGTTTTTGTCTTCTTGAGACGTAGTTTCTCTAGCGAAACAATTTCTCCATACGATTGTATTCCTAATTATGTCAACCAAACACAACTACAAAAATTTCTCACAACGTAGTTTCAATATTAGGTATCTATTGAATAATTAATAATTGATTTTCGGAAGCCCACAGTAGTTGACAGTAGCGTAACAATTTTCGAACTATTTTCGTCAAGCCATTATAAACCTTATATCCTAGGCGTGTCTATTCTAATTTAACTCAATATTTGCCTACGTATCTTTCGTAAATATTACTTCTGTATTCACGGAATAAACACTGATACTAGGAAATTAGTGTGTGTACATTACTTATATATTTCTGTAAATAATAAATATATTGTAAAAAATACTAATAATTTTAATTAAACGGTAACAAAATTATGTAGATTCTAATTTTAAATATCCGTTTCTGTAACAGCAGTTTTAATCTTTCTATACGAACACTTGTTTGTGGTGAAAATAAATATCGAGAATAAACTGATATGTCTTAGACGCAAAAGTTTTAGTTAGTTTTTTAGCACTATGTCATGAACTTGTAGGTCTCAATATACGTCTGATAGATATATAAATTTGCCTAAATCTTAAAATGTTTTATGACACTGTTGCATGCAATCATGTTTTGCCTTGACTATGTAAATATGTGAGCACCATGTACCTTCATAATAATTAAGTTATCTTCTGCGTTGTTTTTTTATAAAACCATGCGCCTATTTTATTTCAGTATAGTAGTTTTTTTGTTACATGGTCTTCACATACAATTATCAAATCAATGTATACAAAATACTGTTAAAACTATTTTAAAAATATGGAATTTCTTGCGCTTTCTTCTCCATATGAAACTACCTTTTAGAAGGGGCAACCAGTAATTTTTTATATTTTCAACTTGTAATTTTGACTTTCAAAAGTACCTTTTTAATAGGCCTAATTGAAACAAATGATTTGAATTTGACTTAAACTCTACACTGGAATTACCAATAAGTCTGTATAAATTAGGTTATTTGAGGGATAAATAAAAGAAAGTATTTCTTTGCTGATTTATAATGAGCATTCAACTATGATATTGACATGAGCAATACAAAAATGTATAAAAGTATAAAATCTCCAACAAATTGAAAAAACAAACAACGAAACATTAACACAAATCAAACCAAAACACAATCTAATATTATAAATTACAAAATAAGAATTATTCTAGTTCTATCTTAACTAATATGACTCAATTAACTGGCCTTAAAACTAAAATAAATACTTAAGATTCCAAATAATATACTTATGTTACGATAACGAGCTGTTTGGTAAAATTAAAAATTTCTAAACAAAATTCAAATCTAGCACTTTTTCAATAATTCGGCTATATCATATCGTTGTTTTTATGGTTACAATGTTTACTCTTGCAAGGGTAATAAAAAGTTCCTAGTCTTAGGCACCAGTTTATATTAGAGTATATAATATGTTTAAATAAAAAGATATATTTGAGAACAAAGCGTGGTTAGAAGGAAATAACGAAATAGTATAAGACAAGCTTGTCACTGATTATTTTAGGTGGTCATTAATTTCTCATATGTTTTAAAATAAAACCTATGTTACTTATGGAGAAAACATTGTTATGGCGAAATATTTTTTGAAGTAGTTTTTGAGCACAAACATAAAAATGGATATAAATTTTAACTCATATATTCGTGTAGAAGCTCTCCAAAATGGCAACCATTTAAAGCGAAAAGAAGAAAATAGAGCAAGCTACCACTTGCAACTCGATGCAACCTAAAATATATACCAAACAGCTTGTCTAGTTGTAACATACAAGTCATATTTACATTAATTTTAAGCTTCAACAAACTGGCCACAAATCCCATTATCTAAACTGGTAATACATATATACACTGGCAAATAACACTGGCACGAATATCAGTTTTACGAACTAAATTTTAAATATATTAACTTTTTAGGAAACAGTAGTTTTCTTTCTCAAAAGCTAGTTTGAAAAAAATAGTTTAATATTTTAATTGTAATCGAAATTCTGAAAAGCTGATTAATTTTTAAGAAATGTACAACAAAATATATCCTTTTATAAGATTAAATATCTTGTATTCTAAAATAAACTATAATCTTAAGCATTGTCGAAATCATTAGAAAGAGGATTTAAGATAAAAGTGAATTTCTATACAATAAAAGAAAAAGCAAACATAGCCAACTTTTTCGAAAAAAAACCTTTATTATTTTACTCTTAAACACACATTAAAAGTCAAAATACGACTTACAGTAAACATGGCATTCGATATCACTACCTCATTGTTTATTTAACTATTATCTAAATAACATAAAAATAATTAAAATTTAAATACTCTACAAAGAAGGAATGTCCAGATTCTTAAATACTGTATGGCAGAGTAATTTCTTAATTAATTTATACAGATCTAAGGTATTTACATTTATATAAACGTGTCTGGCATGATTAAAATAACATTACCCTGTCATTGGCACTTCCTCCGTCCGTCCTAGACTTAAGTCCAGGGGGATTTTTCATAATATCTTTGCTACTGTCTGAATTCAAGTCAATGCTCAGCTCAGGTTCGGAATCGCTAGCGTCATTAGGACTCCTAAACAATACAGCAGTAGACTTGATGGATAGATCGATAGGTTGATCTTGCTCCACAGCTATCCCAGCAACAGCAGGGGAATGTAGTAATAGATCACCTCCATTGCGACCTTGCCAACTCATAGCTGGAATTTGTCGCATTTGCGGCATTGGAGATGGCATAAAAGCTACAGTACGTGGTGTAAAACTAGGCGTTGGAGTCAGCTGATGAGATACCCCAAAGGGAGCCATGGACGGCTTTTTCCGTTTAACATCTTTATTTTGATTTCTAATCGCATGTAAACGAATATCCTTGTCACTGCTTGGTGATGACGCAGATCGGAATATACTTAAACCACTAGTGCTTCTTGAACTATTATCATCTTCAGGATCAGCTGACGATGCCCCCGAGTCAGACGGCGAGACGCTCTGCCGTGTTACGTCGTCAGTAAATGACTTCTCAGAATTTTTATAATATTCAGCTAAAGCCGCCGCCGGCAAAAGATTTGTTGGGAGGAAGGAAGGATTTATTGACGTGTTAAATGAAGGCGGTGATTTATTTGTCTGTAATTGTTGTATATGCTGCTGTTGCTGTTCCTGCAAGAGGCAATGTATCTTGAACCAGTTCGACCTCCTTCCGTACCTCGATCCAGATTTTGACATTCCAACGAGCAGGCATTTTCGTAACCTGCACGCTTTGCAAGCTGTCCTGTTCTTCTTATTGATGACGCATTCACCATTGTTCTTGCATTCGGATATCGAGGACAGGTTGTTATACGTCCGCCCGAAGAACGACTGTAACAAGAGAAATTCGAAATTTAAAACATGTGAATCAATTCGATTTTTGTAAAAACGTCTGCATTAATTTCGTGTAAAATATTGACTTCCGTAGCGGGCATAAGAAGTAGTAATTTATATGTCGTACAGTTAAAGTCGCATGTGAGCTCATTCGATTCGACCCATGCTCGAAATTAAAAACTACATTTTTCAAAAAGTCATCATAAACAGTCGCTCGCAGTGAATGTGGGTCATATCGAGCGACGTATCTCACGCTTAATATTGCAGATGTACTCTCGTGTCCTGTTGCGAACATAAATTATGGGTGTAATTCGTGGATTTTTGGATTTGGAAGTTGTCATGCTGAGAGCGGCCTCGGTTCTTTTACTCAATTAAAACCGTACAGAGGATAAATTATGTGATTGTGCTACAGTTTCGTTCGCCAATTTCGATTTTCAGTAAATAAAGATCTGTCACATTATTTTAGATTGGAACAACTGGCCGTTTTAAGGAATCGAAATGAAACTTAATACAAAGAGATAATGAAATGAAAACTGATTAAAATTTTGGCAAATAAACTTAATTATGGTTGGTATAATTTTGTGATAAAAAAGAAACAATATGACCGATGTCATATTTTATGTGTATATTAATAATACACGTTACGTTAATTATATAAGAGTAGACCTACTATATGAAATTATATTAGATTGTACCTACTAGTACCGTTGATACTTTTTATACACTATTTTACTATATAGAAAAAAAATTTTTAACGGATTGAAGTTAAGTATTATAAATTTTACAATTATTTTACATAATTTTAAATTTAACCGACGTTTCGCGTGCTTTACAGCGTGCGTGGTCACGGTGACTGAAGACAAAAGGTGTTGAATGTCAAAAATCCGTTAAAAAATTGTTTTTCTATGTGTAAAATGTATGTCAATAAAAGACAACAGTATTTTACTATCTATAAGAGAACGACAATAATATTATAAAGACAAAAGTTATGTAATTATTAAAATAAACCAATCATGTGAAGTTAGACAGACCGTTAGTAATAAATAAAAACGTAATTTTTAATTTCAATTAAAACCTAATATTGAAGTATGCACAGTATCACGTAACTCAATTTTCATGAAAGCATTAGTGAAATAATTCTGCACCGAATTTATTAAAAAAAACTCTATAAATACAGATTAGAACGCATTAAAATAAAATAAATAATGTTTAAAACGTTTCATAAATAAACGAGAATATAATGAAGCATTCTACTTTTAGTTGATAGGCCTAAGTCCGACTTTTCGCGAACATTGCATGAGTCAAAAGATGAGAAATTTAAGATAGCCTCTTCGTTATGGGTGAGGATATCGCGTTTTAGATACCGCGCTCTAATTGAGCATCGTACGTGCCTCGGATCTGCACTGTAATTGTACTAGGGTATTTTTATTGTTGGTCATATTCTAGAGATTAATTGGTTATGATATTTCTACTAAGTGGACTGTTCTGGTTTTAAGTAGTATGTTTTATTGTTGCAAGAAATTGAGAAGATTTTTGCATGAAAATATTTTTACGAAGTGTAAAAAATTGCTGATTATAGGGGGTTTATTGCTTATAAGAAAATCTACTAGGAAGACCGTGATAGATGAAACGTAACAACAGTAAGACAGATAATTGCAAAAGAATGAGAAAAAGTAGAAGTCACGTAATAATCTTAATCATAGAAATATTGAGGTTATAAATAAACGGTATTTATACGATTCTCAAGATTTAAAATACTTGGCGATCAAAAGTGGAACTGATTAAGGTGGAGATAGATCTTGCCAGTTCTTCTCGTCCATTCTAAGTTCTTTGTTTAGAGAACTGGCAAAAAATTGTCGTTCATAAGTTTAAAAAATTTACCTATATGAATAATTTGTATTTTTATTGACAGATTAAAAATAAATAAACGAATCAAAAACAATTTCAGATTGTAAAAACAACACTATATTTATAACAGAATACAGGAAGCTTCATCTGGGGAGCTGTGACCCCGTTTGAAAGTCAAAAACAATTATTTAAATCCGTTGTCAATTTGAAGCGATCAACTCATTTCCTACTGCCATTTGCAGAAAATCATATCATTTGTGATTTATTTCGCACGAATATGAATAATGTAAACATATCAATGTCTCATTATGAAGGCAGCCAATACAGAACCTATAATCAAGCCACCGTAAAATACGTCTTATATAACATGAATTGAGATTCAAAGTTCATTATATCTAATCGCAAGTCTTAGATGAATTTAGCCATACAATTATACACTCTATGATTATATCCATAAATACGATATTTCATGGTAATTCGAGTTTGAACCTAACTGAAAGAGCTGTCAATACAATCTTTATCTTAGATCATATCTAGGCTTAGGGTGACTTGAACGGTATAATGTTTTTAGATTCTTTAGCATTATTTTATACATATTTTGTGCTTTGTAAAATCGTTACTATAATGATATATTATGGTCTCGAAGACTTTATTGAGGCATAGATTTCAGTCTAAATAAAAATGTGTTTATTTATACGTATTATAAGTAATGCACCATAATGTGTTTGATTTGGGAACCCTTTTAGGTAAAAAATACGGTAAAAAATACCAAACTTAATAGTTAACTCAATTAAAACCTTTTAGTTCATTTGTTTTTCAATCAATTACAACTTAGTTTTTTCTTTTTACTCTCTTCTTCTCCCAAATTTCCTTTTTCCAAAAAAAAGCATTACGTAACGCGTAACACGCATAAATGAGTGAGTGTGTGGGTGCATATGAGTGAATGAGCGAGTGTAAACTGTACTGCGTCTGCATCTCTTTTTTTATTACAATGATCATCTTTTAACTTGGTACATATCTTTAAGTTAGGATGTTACTCCTTAGTACTAGTTGTAGTACTTTTAAACTTTCGAATAAATTTCTTATTCGAAAGATTAATAGAGTGAGTAGGAATAAGAAAATTCGTTGCATAAAATAAAAAATCTGATTATGTATACTTAGGTTTATTAGTTTCAATAAAGCGATAAATTTAAATTATAATAGGCCATAGTTAAAAGCTCGTGGTAAAAGACTGCTCAGTGCCCAGATGTCTTGTAACAATCATTAGGCAGATATCTTGATCGTGCAAACAAGCCGTGTTACAACGGACGCCACTTAGTTTACTAGATTTATTACTGTACTATCAGCAAATGCTTCTGTATTACACTTTAAAATTTTATATAAAATAAGTCCCCCGCGAACTTTTATTTTGTACAGTACCAACAATGGAACATTTTGCTATACTACCCCGAATGTATCCGGAAGTAAAACTTATTAGGTTTTTCTGTGAATTTGGCCCTCACTCTCCGTTATTATTAATTACAATAAAAAGGGGTAGGGGAAAATTGTTTGATATTATGACGCGATCATAAAAATCAAAACAAAAAAAATCTAAGACATATTTGATTTTTGGGATGGACACCCCATAAAACTTGGTTTGAACGATAGTAGCCGATTCTCAGACTAACTGAATATGCATAAAAATTTCCTAAAGATCGGTCGACGGAGAAGTATGGAACAACATGTGATCTTGATATTTTTATTTGGTAAAGTTTATATTTGTTGACTGTACCAATCAATAATATCAAAACTTCAAGTTATTGTCTTGATTTGGTGACTCATTAAAATGACCTAACAATATTAACGGGGGTTTTAAAATATTATAATTAAAACTCCTTAAAGTGACAGTGATAAAACCTAGAATTCCGAGTAGCGTAATTATTTCCCTAAAGCTAGATAGCCTGGTAGTCGTCCATAGCCATTGCTTATTGTGCTGAAGTTGGTGCTGTAAAAATTTAATACATTTTATAAAGGGGGGGGGGAAAAAAAAAGGGTCCCCTAAAAAAAAAAATTTATAAAATTTAATAGATTATAGAATTTATAAGATGAAAATAGCGTTTTAAAGTGTTCCAAACGCAAACACCACTTAGTTAGGCTTACGCATTATGGTGGTTTATAAGATCGTTTGAAAATACTACTTATAAATATAGATTTAACATGCTCAGCATCATTTTTAACTCTTAATAGATACCAATATCGAGTTTTTATATTATGCAATTCAAGACTACATTGAAATTGCATACTAAATGTCAGTATCTATATTGTAAGGAAGAAAGTACTTTGATTAAAAGAAGTCTTGAAACTTAGGCGAAACCTATTAATTCATTGTAACTGTCTAAATTCATAGTTTAATTTATTTTTTAGGCAAAAGATGGCGCTGTACATGTATGAAATGCGATAACAACGCTGCTTTAATTAATGTATATTAATTAGTAGAGCCCCTTGTTCATACGCCAAAATCAGATTAGGGTAAAAAACCGCCTAGTAAAACCGCCTACATCGGGGAAGGCGAGGATCTTTACTTCGTACTTCGCTCACTCCAGTTAGCTTCCGTACTGCCCTTCCGGCGATTGACCACCCCGCGACGGTCCAAGCCGAGGTTCGAGTCTTGCAGGAGAGGCCTTTGCGCTAGTCGCGGGAAAAACGCCCATTTCGGCCGAGCTACCCTCGTCAAAATAGCCCAAGCTGAGCTGTAAAGGCTCTTAAGGCCAACAGCGAGATTCCATTTAAAAAAAGGCTATTCATACAAAAACAGCCCGAACTGAGCTGTAACAGTCTTTAAGGCCAATACAGGACAAGTGAAAGTAATGTTATAATATGATGAAATAACTGTCAACATTTTTTCATTTTCCAAATAGTGCGTGCCGTAGGTGTGGGTTCTCACGACCCACAAAACCTCAATTCTTTATACAAAGCTATTTTCTAACGCATTATTTATTGCCGACAGGTCATGGAATATTTAATGTATTGCCTATATACAAACGTTAATTAAAATGTAAGATTGTTAATTGATTGTAATTATTATTTCAATGATTTACGCGATCTACTTTTCATCTTTTTAATTACCTAATGAGAGCAGTTGGCCTAGTGATAGTAGCTTCAGCCTGCGACTCGTTCGATCCCCGACTGTGCACCAATGGACTTTTTGTCTATGTGTGTATTAAATACACCCGTAAGATAAAGGAAATAATCGTGAGATAACCGGCTTGCCTTAGACCCAAAAAGTCAACGGCGTTTGTCACGCACAGCAGGCTAATCACCTACTTGCCTATTAGATTAACAGATGATCATGAAACTGATACAGAAATCTGAGGCCCAGACCTTAAAAGGTTAGTGTAGTGCCACTCGTTTTTTAATTCCCTATGACTAACCGAACAATAAAGTAAAAATAATTTTTAGAACAAAATTAAATTATAGCGTTTAAAAAGTTGTACTCTCTTATACAGGTGTATAAATACAGCTTTGGTAATGTAATATTTCTAGATATTTTTATATTAAAAATATTCCTGTGTATCTTATTAAAGTATTTCCATATACTTCGGAATTGAATATTAATATTAAATTAATGCACACGTACGAAGACGTGGACATAGAATAACAACAAACACCAATATTTCGTCATTTTAATAATGATATCAATTATTAAATAAACCTATCGCCTATATAGTTCTTAAGTCAAGCAATTGAGGTTTCAATGCGCTTAATACTTGGTTTTTGACAGTATTGGGAGAAAATGGGTTATTTGCGACTATATAATGGTACAGTTATAACATGATCATTAAAAGGTCACGAGATATGGGTAAAAGTGTAAATACGCCGTCAGTGTATGAAGTTTGTAGTTGCTAAACACAATGGCAGTATGTGGTTTTTGTATTTAGGTTTCAACCACATCTGGGTCAGAGACGTAAAACGAGCCGTAATAACTACGTGTCGTAGATCGTATAAAAGCCATTTTTGTATCAGAAAATTCCTCGTAGCGTACAAGAGGTGAACCTTTGAAAAATTAAAATTATGATATTTTCTTTATAAAAAGATTAAATTTAAGTTTTTATTTTGTAGCATTATAGTGAATTAATATTGTTGTTATAGCTAATATTCTAAGTGGCGGTGGGCAGGCCACATGGCCCATATGGAAGTACTGACAGACCCGCAGGCTTCTTGAATAGAAACCTCGGCAGAACAAAAGACTGCGCGGCCGCCCACTAACTAGATGGACTGACGACATCGTCAAGGAGTTCCCAGTAGATACAGATATGCCCGTACTGGAAGAAATTGAGGAGGCCTACGTCCCGAAATTGATCAAATAGAAAGGCTTATGATGATGAGGAAGAGAGACGGAAAGACTTAGAGCGAGGTGAAATACGAGGCTCAAGACCGAAAGCAATGGAGACACTGTGGACGCCCTCTGCCCCATCTTGGGGTTATGGGACATTAAACAAACAAAACATGATGATTATGAACTACAAAATTTAAACTGTATAAATGAGTCCTTATTTGTATTGCTGATATCTTATCCTTTAACTGTTCGACGAATTCATATTGAGCAAAATGTGTTATTGTACTTGAATACAGATTCAATATTACAACATATGCTAATTTTCAGAAATTACGTAAAAGCAAACACGCGATCACTTATGTCAAGTGGCTGTACCAATAAAATCAATTGGCAAGTTGGCGTGTTCGGAGTTCAATGCAAATAATTTCTTTTTCTGACTTATTCAAGAGGATTCTGATCTTTAAATGTAGGTTGATTTTATTTACTTTTCATATCTGAACATATGTAATTAGAATGAGGTTATTGGGTAATTAAGGAGTGTTAGTAAGACTGGGGTCCTTCGAATCCCGACTGAACAAAAATGATTCTATGTTGATACGTCAAATATAATTGCTTTTACGACGAAGAAAACTATTGTAAATGAACCAGCATGTCTAGACCCAAAATGCTGGCAGCGAAGGCAATCACAAAAGGCTTATTACAATTATTAAAAGGCCGGCGACGCACTCGCGAGCGCAGTGTTGTTGTCCATGGGCGGCGGGTGGTATTACTTAACATCTGGTGACAAAACAGATTCGAGAGTTATTGTATGATATATATAAAAGTAATTTTTTTTAATTCATTTTTGTTTTCCTTTGAGTTAAATAAACCCTATATACTCGTATATATATTATGAAAAACATTATATAATCATAACACCAAAAATACTATGAGCTCCAACTTATAAACGTAATTTATTCAGAGTCGTGCGCGTAAAACTTTTTTGGTGTTAAGATGCGCCTACGCACATGACCCGTGGTCTATGCAAATCTCAGGTGGAGTGTGTATCGTGATCTACATTAACTTTTGGGCGCTATGTACTTAAAAAGATGACTGACACGTCACTGGGCTATAAAGACATACTTATCAAATATCTTCTCTGTTTCGCTACCCAAAGTCTAACTAACTAACATACATACATCACAAAACTTTCACGCTTCATGTCAGAGTTAAAATGAACTAATATCTAAGCCTGGTAATAGATACCAGTTGGACTCTCATTCTTAATATCGTAGGTTGGAACCCGTCCAATGGACTTATCTGACCGCTCTTACGTGTGGTAGCACTTGCACACAGGAAAATATCGTAAGGAAACCGGCATGTCTTAGACTCAGATCTCCTAATTGTCTATTAAAAAAGTTAATGATCCAGAAATCTGAGAGATCAGAGGTCGTAGCGCTACTGTTTTTTTATTTATTTTTATTAGCAGATAGGATTACTCAAAGAAGATTCATTCATAATGAATACTTATGAACGTCAGGCATAGAACAGTTCAGAAGAACTGGCCAAGGTTTTTTGAAGTGCGCATGAGGGTAAAATTTTTACGGATACGTCACGAAGATGTGCAGCGTTTTTGTCGAAGAAAAGGGAGAGAGCGATTGAGACCGATTGAGAGAGTGAGAAGGGCGAATTACCTTAGAGAAATTCTATTATCAAAATTAAAATTTCGTTAAGAGAATTTATGAAATATTAGTATTTTATATTTTATGCAAAATAATTTATTGAAATCTCAAATGTCGAATTGTAATTAAATTTATAATTTGTATTGATTTTCGACACTATTAATATTTTAATGCCAATTAAATTCCTAACATATCTGCCTTTTCCCTCCCTCTAAGTCTCGGAAATCTAAAGTTTTAGATTTGTATAAATATGAACAAGATTAAAAATTTGTTTGCCAAAGAAGTTCCACTTCTGACATGTGTACTTTGTACGCAGGCACTTTTTTTTAAACGTTGTAAGCACTTGCAACATGCTCCTCATGATTTTAAAGAGTTTAATTATTGTAATAAAAAAAATAACAAAACCGACTATCATATTTTAAGTATCAGATGGTATTAACACTTACTCACAGAACTCCATATAAAAAATTAAATTGAGTTATTTCTTGTTATACTGTTAGTAATTCACACTTTTTAAAGTTTTTTCCTTATTTGCCAACAATGATATCATGTTTCTGTGAAATTGTGTTATGTGATACATATCTGGATCAAATTGTGATGAAAACCCACTGACGCAGTATTGTTTCTAGGTATTAATAACGTTTTAATGCTCCTTTTGTAGAACTAGTTTTGTTAATTTAGATTATACGTTTCTATAATTTAATACGAGAAATTAATAGCTATTATTAAAAAGACCGTTTTATCTCATCTGATGCCAATAAGCACCTCTGTTCACCCCAAATACTAAATGGTTTGCAAATATGTTATCCTGATTGTTAAGAATAAAAAAAAATCAGTGGGGCTACAACCTTTTTAGGTCTGGGCCTCATTTCTGTATCTGTTTCATGATCATTTGTCAATAGGCAAGTAGTTTTTGGTCTAAGGTAAGACGGTTTACTCACGATGTTTTCGTTCACCGTTCGAGCGAATGTTAAATGCGCACATAGAAAGAAAGTCCATTGGTGCACAGCCGGGGATCGAACCTACGACCTCAGGGATGAGAGTCACACGTCGAAGCCACTAGGCCAACACACAGAGTTTATACGAAATTTGATAAGTTCATAGATAGATCTTTTAGGTTACCGAGAAGGCACTTAATTCCCCTCAAATTAAAGTTTATTTGATAATTTTGAGTTAAAAATATGATTTACAACACAATACAAGATGTAGGTCACAGTTACACGGTTATAAGTTGACCGTTGCATGTAAATATCGCAATAAAATGTAAAAAACTGACTGTTTATGACACGTATTTATATTAATGAGTCATTAATTACGTCAGGCTTCGGTATCATGTTGATCGTGGTTGTAATTACATCATTCTTATATTTATTATGATCATGACGCTTTATAATAATTAAAAAGATGTCAAGATTTCCCCAAGATACATCTCGGCAATTTTTCGACGTAATAAGTAAGAAAGCTTTTTGAATCTTTTTTAGAGCTAATTTTTCAATTGAAATCAAGAATTTAATTTTTTTTTAGAAAATCTCTTTAATTTAAGCAAATATTAATTATCATTTTTGTATTCAATCAATATAATATTCAAGATACATATAAAAAGTTTGCTTCTAAAGTTTAGAATTAAATCTTTAACATTTCAAATTGCGGAAGACTACAACATCAAACAGTATAAATAGTCGTAAATATAATGAAGGCAACTTAAGCATACGATTTGACAATAAAGCCAAGAAAAGCAAGGCGTGGGTGCTTGGATGGTTTTATGTCAAATTGAAAATATTTGTCATATAAACTAAGTTAAATAAAAATGAGTACTCAAAATTCAAAATTAGTTGGCCTAGTGGCTCCAGCGAGCGACTGAGATCCCTGAGATCGTAGGCTCGATCCCCGGCAGTACACCAATGGACATTCGTTCTTTGTGAGCATTTAACATTCACTCGAAAGGGGAAGTAAAGCATCGTGAGGAAACCAGATTGCCTTAGACCCAAAAAGTCAACGAAGTGTGGCACAGGAGGCTCATCACCTACTTGCCTATTAGATTGACAAATGATCAAGAAACAGATACAGCAATCTAAAGACCAGACCTAATAAAGGTTGTAGCGCCACTGATTTTTTTAATCAAATAAAGATACAATATTTACGTATTATATTCTGAGTCACTAATATATAAGTATGATACAGTTATATGAAAAATTAATATATATCTTATAATGGCAAAAACAAAATATAATTCATTACTATAACTTAATGCATACTTCAGGTACGGAACGGTTAACAAGAACTGGCCAAAGTGTTTTTTAAACGATTGTAAGCACTTGCATTGCTCCTCACATGTTAAAGGAATTAGTTCTCTCTTTTTTCTTTATCGATTCTATCTTTTTTATACACACAGTTTTTTTTGGACCAATTATACAATTTTGTCCCTGTGAATAGTTAAATTCTTATATGCGATGGCAGCCGTTGCATAAAACCATCCATAGGCATAAGAATTTGTCGTGTGTCAGTGAAATGTCCCGTTCGCGGCTAACATCAAATTCTGTTAATTAATTCAGCTCCTTCATGCCTGTTGAGTTTATATTTATTCACTTTTTATCTGCGCACACGTTGATATAGCGTTTTCTAGTTTTAAGACACGAGCGATAGCGATAACAATTTCAGTTAATTATTATTTTTACTAGTATTTTTCACTCCTTTGATATCTATTTTATGTAACATCGAGCTTACGGGCAGGAGGCTCTCCTGATAATAAGTGATACCCATGCACACTCCCAGAAGGAACGCAAGTGCGTTGCCTGCCTTTTTGAGAATTGCTTTTTTCTAGGACCCTAAGTCGTATTGGTTCGAAAATTTAGAAGGTTACACATAGTGGTGGTGCGCGAAAAACCGCTCAGTTGTCGAAAGACGGACGTCGAGGTGATGGTATTTTGTATTCTGCCTTGACGTTTGATGATGAAACACAGCTGCAGTAACAATATATAGCTTTTATTTATTAATAAAATTTTAGCGTCATAACCATATTATGTATAGCCAAACAACTCTACATATAATAATTTTATAATCATATTTGAATTTCAAAGTATCGCTGGACCTAAATAAAAACGAATAAAACTTGAACCAAAAATTTCGTAACTCGAAAGCATTCTTTATTGTTTAGGTCATCGTACGTCGTATTGTACCTTTGATTGTGAAGATTTACTGTCTCCGAGGTGTGGTGATAAATTTATTAGCTTTTATCACGTAATGGACGGAGATATTTTAGCCGGCAAGTGTTTCGGGCGACATTTAGATATAATATCGGTGAAGCTCTCAGTTGTATAAATGATTTGAGTTGTACTTACAGTTAGAAGTAAGCGGCTTCTAATTATTTTTTCTGACTAGCGGTCCCGCTTTGGTACTCGTAGTCAATTTTATTAAAGTTAGATATACTTTTTGAATTTGTGAGGGTTCTTAGATGATAGTGGAAGAAATAGATACACATTTTTTTGGTATGAGAAAGAGTTATAGTACATATTGTGATAACCAGGTCATCAGAAGAACTTTGTGATCTCCAATTTCAGGGTTGTTGGAGTTGAATTAGTTGACTAAATAGTGATAGCCTCACGCATATTCATTATACGGATGCTTCAAAAAGGACAAAAACAAATACCCAAGTATAACTTTTAGATACAATAAAGTGACGGCCGTTATAAAAACTAGGAAATTGTATTAAACTAAGCAATGAACATTCAATTTTTTTATAGAACAGGGGGCAAACGGGCAGGATGTTAGGTGTTACACATGGACACTCTCAATGCCAAAGGGCTCACGAGTGCGTTGCCCACTTCTAAGAATTCGTCGGACTTGAAGGACCCTAAGGTGAATTGGTTCGAAAATCTTCAATGGGCAGCTGGTTCAACATAGTGGTGCGCGGCAGAACCTGCCTTAAAAACGCTCTATTTATAGTAGCAAGCGATGGCCCGGAGTGAAGCACTGTCTTGCCTTGCTGACCACATGCCTCCAAGCTTCTTGGAGGCTAACCTTTCCCTCCAAATGACCGCTAAACTGAAAGTCGTTCGATATGTCAACGTATTCTGATGATTTTAAAAAGAGTATCTTCGAATAGAGGAGTAGCGACAAAGGGTTTTTTTGTAATTCATTTTGATTGACGTTAATAAATGTACATTGGGTTATTATAATTTAAGTAACGGACCTTAAACAAATATTTATGTGTTAGTCACTATATCATGGTCAATATACTAAGACACACAAATGAAAATAATAACAGATTAAACTTGTATATACATGATTCTGAGAACAAATAAAATGGACCACCATTAAAATCTATTTCTCCGCTTCACAATTAAGAAATCCACACACAAGAATGTGTGTTCGTTAACATCCTTCTAATTATTATAACGTGCCGTGGTTTATCTTAGTGCATCGGCCATTATGGAACCTGATTACAGATGGGTGATGTCTGCCTTTCCATTTGATTAGAATCTATTTTATTTCCTATGTTTCTTAGTTGACCTGTAGCCTGGTTAACTAAGACATTGTGAGGTTTAAAGGTTTTAACGAGTGGATTGTTTTGTATATTGTATTTAATTGTTAGAGTGTATTAAGCTATTGTAGTGTCTTAAGTGTATGTATGAAATTGTTTTATGCAAATTTATTTCATGATTTCATAATATTTCTGTGTCTATTGTGGCGAGCGTTATATCATTATATTTTTCACTGTGTTGTATATAAAAAAATCTTTATTAGACATGGCCTTACCGATTAAAAGAGGTCACTCATTCCGGCCTTAAGAAACTAAAAGTCAAACTATATTAGGTCTGATGTACGAAAATTTTAATTGGCTGTTAAAAAGATTGGCTTAGAGTATCATGCCAGTTCTCTTTGTCCGTTCAACGAGAACTGGCAAAGTAGTCTTATAATTAAAAAAAAAAATACTTTTAAGTAAGAAATACCTGTGTCAGGGTTCCCAGCTCTTCCATAACAAACTTAATTATAAATTCCTTAAAATATATATTATATATAATTTAATTACTTCTTTTATTTTATTTACTTTTCATAATTTTACTAAAGTTACATGAATTAATAATATTTTGTTTTGGACATAAATACGAAAAGTTGTTTTATAATTTTTAATTTTTTTTATTTACAATTTTTTTATTATAGCTTTATTATATTGAATACAATGAATTTATATTTGCCAAGACCTAATTCATATAGTGCTTCTATAATAACAACCATTACGAAATATTAATATAATAATAAATATTATTAAATTGCATCAATTACATAATTCTTGATCTTCAAACTACATAATATAGAAACAATATATCTTTACGATATAGGCGATATAGGCGTGTGGTCCGTAAAATTATCGAGAGCTTTCAACGGCAAAAGCTGTAGCCGGGCGTTGGCCCGAATTAAGATTGATGAATGTCACCGGTAGAGCTCTAAATTTTTGTTGGCAATTTAATAATCCGTATCTCGAAAATTTCGAGTTTAAAAATCTTTTTCCTCATTTTTAAAGTGAGTCGTTTTATAAAAAGTTTTTCGAGCTAGATTTTTTTTTTAATTCCTAATACATGTGTACCCAAACCAAGCTTATAGCCAAGTTCGATTTTCAGCGAAATACCACTGAAGTATTCCGAACCAATTCGACTTAGGGTCCATTAAGAAAAGAGCTTACCAATTTTTAAAAAGCCGGCTACGTACTTGTGAGTCCTCCTATGTTTTCCCCTGTTATATAAAACAGATAAAACAATAATACTTTATAGGCACAGATTTCGAATGACGGGCTTTAAGAAATATTAATATAACAGAAATGTATTCGTTTTTTTATTTAAGTAATCACAAATTTATCTACGATGGTGTTACAATTAAACTTGGTTTAAGCTAAACATAACTCAACGTTATCTTCACCTAAGTGTGAGGTCAGCTTAGATTAGCATTTAGAGGATTCATTTAACTGGAAATCGTGTGATTCGATTACAGAATGAAGTTAAGCTTTCGACGAGACTAAAGAGGTTAAACCTTTTCGATAACTGCATTTATTCTCAGGAATATAACAAATCTATATAAATAAAAATGTTTTATTTAGTAGTTAGGTTTATATTCTGAAAAAAAACTAACAGTCTCTATGGAGTATCATAGAAAAAAAAGGGTGCGTGTACTTATGTACGCGCTTTAGAAGTTATACTTCTTTGGCATTATTAAAAATAGTTTTTGATTGCATGCAAATAATTAATTACAATAAAATAATCAAAGACTGGAAAAGGAGTCATTATAGTCAATAAAGTTCAGTTTACATTTGAAAAATTAAATAAATAAATATTTATTATTATTCTCCTACAGTGAAACATAAATTCTATTATTATTCGAATGTTGTTTTTAAATTATGTCCAATGCCGTAGCATCTTCCGTGGGCAACTTCATTCTGTTAATTTTGTGTCACGGTGCGCGCGCATCGTAAAATTTCACTCTCATCAATTTTTCATAACGCGCCTAAAGAAGTATAACTTCAAAAATTAGTATATAAGGATGTAAATCTAACAAGGTAGCCTAAGTAGAAAAATCATATAAAGACGAAACGAAATAAACTCTAGACTATTTCGCGGATTTTCATTCGCCTTTCACCGATAGGTAGACGGCAGACTTTCCTTATTACTAAGAACAAAGGTCATTTTTTAGGATGTATAAAATAATTTTAACCTTGCCGGATTGGGGCTAAATTAAAATAACTTGTATAAAATTAATTTTTATAATTAACTGTATTATATTACAATACAAGTATTGTTTAAACCAGTTATCAAGTAATAATGATAAAAAATTACGAATTTTAAAAATTATCCCTTCGTAATGATAATAAGTAGCTGTCAAAAACACCATACAATTAGTTTTCAATCTAAAATCAATCACATCTGAACCGAAGATATTATATCGTTTTACTATGATTTAAGTTACTGGAGGATGCGACCAATATTGATATTAATTATATATAACACAAAACCATTATACTATTGTATTGCCAAAGATGGAATACGTAATATATACAAAAAGGTTCAAACATTTACGAAAGGAAAAAAACATTAAAAATTATTAAATAAATTCGGCTGCGTTGTGTGATTGTGTGTTAGGGCATGGTACGTGAGTATATGTGGGGTGTGCTCATGATGCAGGTTATTTAGCGCTATGGATATACTTAACACTTCTTTTGTGTGAGGAACGTGTAACAAAGCACGATTGCGAGTGAGGGATTGGTAGGTAACTTGGAAGTGCAATTTTTCTAGAAGTAAAGTGTGATAATTTTATTTTACAAAAATTACTTTATTATTATTTTTAGTTTTAGAGTTACGGTTTCTTCAATGATTTCTAAAAATAAATCAGTGGCGCTACAACCTCTTAAGGTCTGGGCCTCAGATTTTTTGAATCTGTTTTATGAACATTTTTCAATTTAATAGGCAAGTAGGTGTGCCACCTATGCCTGACTCACGCCGTGGCCTTTTTATGTCTAAGACATGTAATGACGGTTTCCTCACGTTTTAACATTCACCGTTCAAGCGAATGTTAAATGCGCTCATAGAAAGAAAGTCCATTGGTGCAGCCGGGGATCGGACCTACGACCTCAGGGATGAGAGTCGCACGCTGAAGTCACTAGGCCAACACTGCTCTATATTTGAAACCTTTACTAATTACTATATATTACACTTTTATAACTTATTAATAATTAACTGAGAAGTAAGGCGCCAAGTTTTACATTATCTTATTTCTTGTACCACACACCAAGCGATAACTCGGTAGTAATTGTTTCCACCTTATAAAATATAAGACATTTATTATAATACCATCTTGTCAGTCTGTCTATTGAAATTCGAGCGTATCGCATCGGTAATCGACCATCATTACAGTTATAAAAACGATTCTACTGTTGAAAAAAAATCTAAATTAATTACTGGTTTGACGATATATCATAATACCCGTCCATAAATAAAAGGGACAGGGGGGACAAAGATACGAAAATTTATTAAAACAATTATTACATAGTATTGTCTTTTATTTACATAACTTTTACACATTTAATGGAAACAATTTTTTAACGGATTGAATACATAACGTATTATAAAGGACACTGTGAGCCATTTCTGCCAAAACCTTTCATCTTTTAGTCGATACCAACTCCGCGGAAATAAATACAGATAATACAACTTTTTCTACAGCTGTGATACTTTTTGACATTCAACACCTTTTGTCTTCATCGTGACCACGCACGCTGTAAAGCACGCGAAACGTCGGTTAAATTTAAAATTATGTAAAATAATTGTAAATTTATAATACACTATATAACTTCAATCCGTTAAAAAATTGTTTCCTTTACAATTATTACAGTTTGACATAAATAATTTCATTCGTATTAATTTGATAATGTAATGTTGAAATTAAATGTTTAGGTAATTCAAAAAAATAACAAATTGTTTACGACTAATTATATTTCATTGCGTTAAAATATGCACGCCATTGTGACTTTTGGTCACTAGGATGGAACCCATTTACAGCCACTAGCTGTGCTTGAACCTTTAAACATCTGTATACGGTGCATACCCACTAAAACCCCATGTTACCAGCAATCACCCGAGGCAGGACACGGTAACATCATAGCCTTGTCCGCATCCCGCCACGCGAGCCGTTGAAATCACGGTCCTCTATGCCCACGAATGATGGGAATGGACCATGGCACAGCAAGGGCCATTCACATCAAGGGGGGGCCCAATTCGCCCTGATTTTCAAAGCTGGGGGAGATCGGGAATCATATGATTACACCTAATACAAAAATATAGCGAATAATTAACCTCAAATAAAGAAACAATTGTAAACCCGACATCAATGTTTAGTTTTTGTATAGCGTGATCCCAACCAAGCGATATCAAAAGTACCGGTATTGAAAGGACTTTATAAAATTGCTTACGGTTTCGATTTAGAAAGTTTCGGAGTATCGGTGTTTCGCGACTAAATCCGACGAATCAATAGTCATTCATATAGCATTCAAGGGTATTTTATATTTATTTGTATTTAATGTGCAATTAAAACATTCACATAGTAGTGTGAATTGTCATGTTTTTTATTCTATATCATAAAATTGTTTGTTTAATATTGTTTGCGTCCATAAGGAAGTTTTCCGCCTTAAGGTCAAAATAGTTTCCTAAGAGGACTTATGATATGGATTCTGTTTATGATTTTTATGGATCCAATTTAAATACAATGCAATATACAATATTATTATTAAAAGGAATACACGGTGCTATATTTTGAATGCATACAAAAATTTAAATTATGTTTTTCTGTTCTTATCTCGAATTATTGTTTTGTTTCAAGATAATATTTGTATAGATAATGGATTTCGGGTCTTAAAGTTTTATGTTCAAACTCCGTTCAATAAATAGTACCTTCCATGCGGTGGCATTTCTTAGACTATTGACGACGCCAAGAAGTGACGAACCATCACCCACTGGTGAAATATCCTGTGACAGAGGTTATTTCACCATTGCAATCAGTCAACCCCTTCCTAGTGGGAGTGCCATGCTGTTATTTTTTATGTAATAGGAGGCAAACGGACAGGAGGCTCATATGATGTTAAGTGATACCGCTGCCCATGGACACTCACATTGCCAGAAGGCTCGCAAGTGCGTTGTCGACTTTTTAAGAATTGATACGCTCTTTTCTTGAAGGGCAGCTGGTTCCACATAGTGGTGGTGCGCGGCAAAAGCTGCCTTAAGAAACGCTCAATTGTTGCTTTTGGGCCTCAGCCAAATCGGCAGGCACGACCAGAGCAGAAACAGAGTCTGCCCCAGAGGGGTACCACTCTGGGTATCCTCCACCGGGACGCTCAGCACCCGGTGGTGGACGCAGAGGCTGCCTTTCTTCTATGAGAGGCAACTCTGTGCTCTATAACTTGAAAAAATATCCGAACCAATTTAACTTAGGGTCCAAGAAAAGAGAATATCAATTCTTAAGATGCACTTGCGAGCCTTCTGGCAATTTGACTCTTCATGGGAAGCGGTATCACGTAACATCAGGTGAGTCCTGTCCGTCTTATAAAAGAATGCAAAGAAGATTCATTCAACCAGAATGAGAAAATAGAAATAAATTTAGTTTCTTCAACACAACACAGTCTCGAGTTTTGCGAGTGCCCCTGCATCTATCTCTGCCCGTTTGCCTTTCTTTCTATAAACAATAGCACTCTTTTACCTGCTCAAGATTTGCGCCATTGGGTTGTAATTAAACTAGGACTGGCAATTGTTTAGTGCTGTTTTAGTTAGCTTTTCATACGTTAATAATATTCAATAAAGTTATGAATAGTAGGTATTAAGCAAGAAGATATACAAAGAGTAAGAAAGTTTGATTTCTCCAGCGATTGATATAATTGTGCCTTTTCTATGATAAAAAGAGAGAGTATAAAAATCGCCCCGGGCGCTAACAATTATTTCGGTAGCGGCTTCCTCACATTATTATAGAAGCGCTGAGATCAATATCGTAGATATAGAAATGATAAATTATTGTTAGAGTTTGGACAGATATGGATTATAGAATTTTTTTTATTTTAAATTGACTTCTATATGGATACACACTTCTTAATTTTATTGTTAATTTAATAACAAAACACTCCTAACATCTTGCTAATTTTATATTTACTGCCAGCTCATAAATTAAGGGCGTAGAACGGAAGAGAAGCACTGACAATTAACTCTCCGCCACTCTTTTTAATCGCCAAGTTTTGTTCGTTTGTACGGAGCTGCAACCATAACACCATGTTCCACATGAGGTCTTAAGTAATAAATACATGTTAATTATAAAATAAATTAAAAACAAATTATCCGGTATTATACTCTTATACAATATTATAATTGAATTAATAATATATATTGTTAAATGGTCAAATACAGAACAGCAGCCTTTTACAGAGAATTAACATTGTCGTCCCTTATTGATTCCCAAGGTTCAAAATCAGTAGATTTTTTTTCAAATTGCGTCTGGTTTTCCAACCTAGCTTGATATATTTGGTAGTGGGCTGATAAATTTAAAAAAAATAGCGTTGCTAAGCGCCTATCCGTATCTTAGTAATCTACCGTAGCGTAGTAAGCAAAAAAATACTAGTAAAAACTAAAATTGGTGTAATATCTTTTGTAAATTTTTGTTCATCATAATTGTCATATATTTTAGAAGAGATAGCCAATTCTCATAGTCTATATACGATCGTTATAATATGAAGTACGTCCCTGTCCATCAAAACTCAGAGGTACGAAATGACAGACATTCAACTAACTATAATTGTTCTGTTAATCATTTCTCGTGATGATGGGTTATTAACGAAGCCTGAGAAAGGAATGTGTTAAACGATTCAATCAGATCTATATCGGTTATAGGCTATATCCTTTTTGTCTATGAATAAATCGGGTAAAAAATATTTAGGAGGCGCATAGGCTTTGGACCCCTTAAACAAAAAAAAATTGATAATATTACATGCAATATTATTTACATCAAGTAAATAATATTGTCACAGTCGCGTGCATTACATATGGTTAGTTTTTTTTATTATATCTGGCATTTGTTCAGGTAAAAACCAAGTTTCATATCACAAATCATGATGTTTTAATTAATTTCTATGGGGTTAAAAAGCATGCGCCACCCCACATTTTTGCATGCCATTGCCGAGTAATGATGATATGTAGGAAAAAATTTGGAGCTGTTTTAAGGTGGAGCTAAATTTACCATAAATTGTGTTTAAAACAAGCTTCTTAGTTCTCTGTTGCCAATGGCTTATTTGATTCTTTCAATTCTTGAAAACCCGGAAACGCCAGAAACACAATTATTGATTTTTTCCTTTTGTTAATGTTTGAATATTTTTGTATTTATTATGTATTCCAGCTTTGGCTATACACTTAGTATAATTGTTTTTTGTTATAAAAAAAATATTTTAGCTGAAGGATTACGAAATAAATAAATAAATATAGTTTGGTCGCCAATGAGCCCAGAGACTAGCACTATTAGTAAGACTGGTCCATTGTTATATTCAGTTAATGTGAATTGTAATCGCGCAAAAACACTATTTCCGACAGTGACTTCCTTTCTATACAAATAAAATTGGGTAGCTTATTACATTATGTAAAAGTAATCTTCGGTATCAAATATTTTATATGCATTGTATAAGTTATTACATTGAAATAATATTCTGACGCTGGGTTTTTAATTTTGATCAAAGTTTTATTAATGATATTCAAAAATATGTAAATAATTGTTAATCAAAAAATTATAAATTGCGAATACAATATTGAAACCATTCCTTTCCATTCATTAGCGAAAAAGTAATTGTTTTTTAACTTTCTGATTGGACTGGCATTTAGATTTATGACAGCTTATTTGATAAAATTAATTTATTATGAAATTGATTGTGAAAGATTTCGACGAATCGTTAGTATTATTTTATTACAGAAGTTAAGAATAGTTTATAACGATATATCTTTACTATCCTCATTCCTCATGGTCGAGCGCTTTTAGGATTTTTTTTTATGTCCGGGCTTCAGATTTCTGTATCAGTTTCATGATCATTTAGTAATCTAATAGGCAAGTAGGTGATCAGCCTTCTGTGCCTGACGCACGCTGTTGACTTTTTGGGTCTAAGGCAAGCCGGTTTCCTCACGATGTTTTCCATCACCGTTCGAGCGAATGTTAAATGCGCACATAGAAAGAAAGTCCATTGGTGCACAGCCGGGGATCGAACCTATGACCTCAGGGATGAGAGTCGCACGCTGAAGCCACTAGGCCAACACTGCTTAAAAACAAGTTCTTAAACTCAACCTTTAAATGTTGCATTGGTATGAGTTATAAGTACTATAATCTAAGTCTATCACAGTTTTTACTAGGTATTCCCCTTAGAAAACTAGGGAGCTAAAACCTCAATTTTTTTTATCGTACACCTCCCATAAAGGTCGGGTCCGAACTCAACAATAAGATAGGTGTCGATGAGCAGTAGCTGGCCTTTTATGGCAATTCTATGGACTTGTTTACTCCCCTATCATATAAAAAAGTATCCATAATTCAAATAAGAAAATGTAAATATTTAAAGAAAGATCCGAGGAATGACCAAATGACGGCTATTGTAGGTCCGCTATCAGTAAATAAGAGTATAAATTGTATCAACTACTGAACTAATATATGTATTTTAATTGCTATTCTGCAATATAGATCACATCAAAGTGCCGCCGAAAAGTCCGTGTAAAAATTCCCATGTCGATCAAGTGATCTCTCTATCTAGGAGTTAAATTATAGACTATTAATGATCGTATATTGTAATTATTTTGTCTAAGTGCTCGTTATAACGATTTGAGACAGCGATCTAGTGAGTTTTACATCGGCAAATGTAATTATATAGAATAGTGGTCTTACACACTGTGCTGTTATACATAATCCTAATTTAGTTGAAGCGTATTTTTGACGTGACAAACTCTAATTAATCAATGAACGCCGGCTGCAAGTACGAAAAAGCATGACTCATTGTCCTGTTTCGCTCAATGTCCCATTACGCTCATTGTACGCTTGCGCCGCATCTATCTCTCTTCCACTCGAAGCCGTAAGTATGCAATCATATCATCAATGTTTTGTACTGACGTTGTCACGTTAAACTATCGTCCGTAAACCGCTTTCGCGCTAAAGGTTAAATCCAGAGACTAGACTTAACGCTAAGTAAGACTGAATCTTACCCTGCTCAGTTATTATTTTAAATTAATTCATTCTTATGTAACGTAAGACATTTAGTAAAATTTTGAAAAAAAAGTTCTACACCTATTTCTTCTAAAACAATTCAGCAATTTCAAAAAATATTTGAAAGAAAGAAATAACGTTTATTTTATCAAAGCACATTGTACGGTTCCTGCGTCATCAGGATGCTTCAAATAATATAGGAGTTTAGTTTCACTCTATTACCACTCACGTACAACAACAGAATATAAACGAAAAAATTAAATGTTAATTGCTATGTTACAAATGAATGCAATGTAACAGTCGAAGAGAGTGTCTACTGGGCTATATCTCGGGGCGTAACTGCGATTTAGGAAATCGCCACGCTTATAAAACTAAGAAAGCCTGAGTGAGCAAAATATACAGCCTTGGCTCGTGCACTTTAATCAAAAATGGTCTACTGAATATCAAAAACAAAATAATCAAAATATGTACCTAATTAAAAGGTTTCATGGCTAAAAATCTCTCGAGGAATCATGTTAATATCACAATATTTCTCAGTTTGGTAATACTTATTTTTTACCTTCAAATACATCAAGCAAAGTGTAAAATTAAGTTGTGAACACTTAAGCTTTTTACCGGTAATTGGATAGACAAGTTAGCGCGTCTAATTTATTGCGATCATTCATTTTTATGTATTCAACTTTTTCTTGAGTTTTTAATGAAAATGCGCAGTGCGTATGCCATTATGTATGAGCTTGCAAATACCATAATATTAAGTCAAACCGATAACTGGCTAATTATCTGTAATAAGTGTAAAGTTACAGTGATTAGAACCGTCAGAACACTTGTACTTTTAACCAGTAATTGGACGGACGAATCTAGTTTATTGATATCGTTAATTTTTATTTCGTTCTAGTTTTTATCAGGATATCGCAAACGTAAATTCACATGTTATCTACAAAATTAATGTATTAAATATTTCATATGTCGCTTTTAAGTGGAATAAGTAAAAAAATATATATGTAAGGGAATATAGACCAACGAAAATATACCTTTTCTGTTTTAGCTTCGATATTTTATTTATAGGAAAGCAACAGTTATTTCAATGTCTCATTTTGCTGTAATTATCTGAATATATAATACGTATAGTCAATAAATTATATTGGAAGAATCGAGGAATCATAAAATAACCTAGTACTTTTAATATTCAATATTAAGAGAAAAGCAGATGAAACTAATTTGTTCGAAAATGGTCAAAAGCTGTTGTCCTATATCCGCCCATGTTGCACACAAACAAGCAGCGTACACACAAGATGACCTCACGCACACAAGCGCAGACTCACCTGCAATGAACGATCCACTCGTGCGCACTGTCACCTGTTAAGTAGCGCTTACATGACGCCTATTTCAAATCCATTTTATAATTATGACATAAGTGTAAAAAAACTAAGACAAATGACGATCTATATACCTGATGGTATTTCTAAAAGATTAACTTATTTTTTTATCCTTATTTGAATAAATTGCATGTTTGCAAATTTAAATAAAAACAGCATAGCATTCCTTAAACGTTTAGCAATGTATGAAAAACAGAAATTGGACTGTTAGTTACATATATGGAAACACGTTTCAAAACACGTATTCATTATGCCCATAGAAAAAATACAGTTAATTAATCCCAAGTCAATCCTCATTCGACATTTCCTCTACCGAATTAAAATCTTAATTAAGCAAAATGTAAACAGAATTCTCCGCGCGCCATTGTATCTATAATTGTATTACCAATCTTAGGAACTATGACATTCCACACACACAAAGATTGTGTCACCTGTTGAAGACCTCCTATCTACAATATCAATACTATTGGTCAATAAACGCTCACATGGAAGCGCTGCTGAATGAATTTCAACTTTATACCTTTGAAATAGAAATCACATTAAGTGTCGACTTATAACACGTAACACATTAAAGGTGACGACTTGTATGTGTGAATCTTGAATGGGTGAGACCGCTGGTGTTATTTAGAACTTTATTATAATGAGGTTAGGGATTGGTTTTGTCTGAATCAGGAAGTAGATTGGATAGAGCACAGCGAAATGTAGCTGAGGTCGTGGGAAGCTTCGTTTCGGTTAGTTACGTTATTCTCGAGGTAACTGTACCTTTTGATAAGATATTTGTGACGGATGTGTACCGGATGAATTTAATTAATTTGTCTTAATTATAGCGTTGGAAAACATGACTGGAAATGTGTGATTTATTCTGTCGCGTGCTGTTTATAAATAGAATTTTATGATTTTTTTATTGGGCAATATTTGCATTAAAAACCATAACAAAATTTAATTAAATATTAAGCTAACGATCTATGTTATTTTCAGTCAAAATGTTTGTGTTTTAAATAATTCATCTTAAACTATTTTATCAAGTGTATACGCTAAAGTTTGTAAAATGTTCTTTTAACGTATATGAAGAGTGAATAGTATTTAAAAATACGAAATAAAAAAAAACAAATCTAGTGTAATTAAATTTTTCAAATCAGGTCAATCAGGACAGTCAAAAACTTATGAAAATATGTTAGAAAAAGGATATACATGTGTGAAAATGACACTAGAACTTAAGAAGGGGGGAATCTTTGAAGAAGTCGCGTGGGTCCGCCAAACATCCGCAAATATAGAATGTAAATACATAATTATGTAGGAATAAAGAATATAATCATAATAGCATATAACACAGCAGCGTCGCTGTGACAAGCGAAAGATCTCTATGGGATTTTTGAAAATGTCCAACAAGTCATTTTTCATCAGAGTTTTATTGAAAAAGTAAATTTGACATAATCAAATAGAAAGAGACTATGAGTAGGTAAAGTGCAAAACATTGTGTCAAATAACAAAACAGGCAATTTAATAATTAAATAAATTTGTCTAATATAATAACATTTACGACTGATTATCAATTTCTTCGAAATCGAAGCTGTATGAGAAGATTTTTTACAATCGCATAAATTATACAATTAGTAGCTAATTGCTAATAGTTTGATAGCGATTTTATAGCTTTTATAATCCACTGATGTTGCCGTCCGCTTTTACCTAATTAAGATCGGAATTATGTTCCTTTCATTAATATGGTAATAGGTTAACGCAAATTCAGATTAATTTTTGATTGAGTCATTAGTTTGGGTGTATCGATTATCCCGACTCCCAACAAAGTCAATTTTTATTAGTATATGTATGTATATGAACAATTCATCATAGCGTTAATACATTTTGACACAGAGACGCATATATTTATTTACTAGATGACTTAGTGAACTTCGTATCACCTACATATAATTGTGTCAAGACTTAATACAAATTTTGCAAAACAAACCAAAGAGATCGGACCTGTAGCTGTATTAGCTATGAAACACAAATTTCTGAAGACATCTATAAATATATAACAACCAAGTTACAATTTCATTTGTCTTTATTTATTGATTATGCTTCCCTGAACTTCCACATATAATTTAAGATCATAATTAGCCAAATCAGTCAGTTAGCGAGACAAAAGAAAACAATTCGTTTCTCGAAAAATCTATATCATATTCTCGTATATATGGTGTATATCTTCACAGCGTATAATTAAATGTTGGCTTACATATCTAATTCTGTTACATAGGTTTAGAGTCAAATATATTTTTGCTACAATTAAATAGGTATCAGACGACATAGATTTGTTTGTTATAAACGGTTTTGTAGTCGGAGTATTAACGTCATTTTTGCCGGCGCGTTTGAACTACGGATGTGTACCAATATATTTTACGTTCTAATAGGACTTGCTCGAACGATGACGAAGGATTTCTTATATAGTGATGGGTTTATTTCAGAACCAAAATTGACAATGGAGATCACATTTCTGCATATTTAATGATGAAACCAAACCGAGACCTATAGTACTGAAGTACCACTACATTATTTATTATCATATACTTCAGCGAGCGTCTCTCATCTCTGAGGTCGTAGGTTCTGTGTAGGCTCAGACCAAAAAAAGTTGTAGCGCCACTGTTTCTTTTTTATATAATAGAAATGTATACGCTACAATAGACATTATTGAAGCATTTCCTCTTACTAGGCAACTAGTAACAAACATGAAACAAGATATCTATCCTAATGAGAAGTGCAGATACGTCTAAGTTAAGCGGTCATTAGTTAAGTAAACACTTGGATGGGTAAACCTTAACCACTTAAAGCCCGTTATCTTGTTAGTATTATGTTTGGAGAGTAATGCTAATAAGTATAACGGGGAAATTAGAATTTACTAAACGCCTCGTTAATTAAATTTGGGGGTAGATTTGATTTCTGTGTTTATAAAGATTATTTTTAACCAAACATGTTTAACGATAATAAAACATCATGAAAATGTCAATAAATTTTTGGTTTCTTTACAGTTCTTTGTACAAAACTTATCCGTACATTGTGAAACAGACCCTTTGTGAAATTGGTGATTTTATCTCATATGCCTTTCAAAGGCTGAAATATTGTACTTTAATTAAACTAAAATATGTTGAATCGTCGTGTTAAATCTTCAACTATACGTTACTTTGGGTTATAAATTAAATCGAGATTTTCAACCACATAGTTTAGACTGTTCTGGTTTAAGAGGTCTTACCCCGAGAAACGGGAGCACGCTGTATCAGATCTCACACATCACGAACATCCTTTATTTGCTAATTAGCCGATAGTTGATTGAAGAATTTCCCTACGAACTTGGCTCTTCCATTACTTTATCGTTGTTTTAAAGAAGTAATCAAAAATATAGTTTGTTTTAATTCTAAAAATATCTGTTAGTATTAAATGATATCTTTCTTTTGCCAAATTATTCAATGTTTCTTTTGCATAATTTTTATTTATTTAATTTTTGTTCGTGTATGAGTCACTGGAGTTGCTTTTAGTTGTTCTTAGATATCAGAATCTGTTTGCAAGCATTAAAAATTGGAATGATTGAAAAACCTATACCCTTTATATTTCTACCATCTCATTATTTTTAAATAGCCGTGTGCCCTTTTTGGCAAAGGGTTTCTCCAAATCACGCCATTAACTTTCTGTATTACTCTCTGCCATATACCACCTGCTATTTCCTTAGTCTATTCTTCTAAACTGTCTTTCTCTTTTGCTACATTTGGTACTAGTTTAAACCTTTCTCATTCCATTTGTGCATCTTGCAAAATTTTCAATAATTACTTAAAAAATGCAATGTTCCAACATTAATCTTAAATGAATTTCTTATTCTTGGACAATTAAACACGTTGTAAGCTATTATCTTGTCCACAATAAAAATAGACGTGCGTGCGCGTATCGTGTAATGCAATCTGCGTTCACGCTTCGTCACCTCGCGCTACTGACTTAATAAACAGAGGTTTTTTTATTGCGATCAATTCCATTGTAATTAATCTGAGTTAACAATGCATGTAAATCATCGCTATATCAATATCGGAGATTAAATTTGTAAGGAGTTTTTTGTATTTGTAAGGAATTCCCAGAATTTTTATGAATTACTGCTCCCTGAAATATAACTTTTTTGATTGGTTCAATCATAATCTTTTACAAATACACGTTAGGAAAAAAGTTGTATCTTTCATAATTAACAATCGTAATTCGTTTAATTCTACCTTAAAACACTGACATTGAAAAACAAAATAAAGATAATAAATACAAATATGCTTTAAATATCTCGTTTGACTACTTAAGACGTTTCATCATCGGATGTCGATGCAGAATACGAAATTCCACCCGTATCATCGTCTGTCGTTCCACAACTGAGCGTTTCTTTAGGCAGCTTTTCCCGCGAACCTCCACTATGTGGAACCAGCTGCCCACCAATGTCTGAACCAATTCCTTCAAGAAGATAACGTACCAATTAAAGGCTGGCAACATCCTCTGGCAATGTGAGTGTCTATGGGCTATCACATAATGTCAGACGCTTCTCTTGCCCGTTCTCCCTCTATAAAGAAAGCTTTCAGCCGAAGATTGAACCCAACAACGGTGTGTATTTATTAACTAAGCCATTGCTATACAATACTATTATTATCAAATGTTCGCAACGAAATCGAAAGTCAGTTATAAATGATGACCATTAGTCAAGTACAAAGCAATTTGTAAGTTTTAGATATAACCAATTATCATTATTAATATATGTATTATGTTAATCACTGGTTTCAATGTAACTATGATGTTGCTAGGTTTTTATATGAGCCTTCGAAGTGTACTAATGAATTCGTCCGTGGAAATCCCATGAAAAGTGTATTACAATTATAAACGCCTAGGTAACATGTTTGGGCATCAGTTTTTATGTAGAAAGGTGTACGCGCCACTGATTATTTTTTTAAGATTATATTTCCAAGAGAACCGTTTAAACTAAATATACATTAAAATAGGATATTTGTTACACGAATTTTTCTGAAAACTTTTCTGTTTTTTTCGAATCGAATGAATCTTTAAAGATACCAAATTATATTTACATTTGTTTTATGTGATAGGAGGCAAACGGGCAAGAGGCTCACCTGATGATAAGTGATACCCGCCGCTCATAGACACTCACATTGCCAGAAGGCTCGCAAGTGCGTTGTCAGCCTTTTAAGCATTGAATTATTACAAATAGGCTCTGCATAAATACATTTAATAAAAGGTTACGTTAAAAATTTAGGTCGTATAATTATTACGAATTCGTTATGGTTAATGAGATATTATAAATGAGGATATTAATCACGTGGGTGGGTTCTAACTAAATATGGTATGGTATGCTAAATTATGAAATACCTATTGATCTTTAATATTTTTATGGTAATTTAAACTGTTTATCTGTAATATTTTAAAAAGTAAAGATTTGTATTTTTTTAACTTATAGAACGTTTTCACAATTTGAATAGTGGGTGTAACGAAAGCTGTCATGTACACAGGTATGGGTGCTAAAAATATGATCAAAGTAGAAAGGAAATAGTTGCGGATTTATAGTTTCTGATAACGTCGTTTTGCCATGGATATTATTTCTAGAAAACACTTTTTTAGTTCAATAAAAATTATATAAAAAATAGGGGTTGATCGTAGCGGGGTGAAAATTAAGGGTTGTATGTATTTACATAATATGTTGTATCACCAAAAATTGTCTAAAAATTAAAACAATTTTTTTTGAGGTGGACACCACTTAAGGGTTTGAAATAGATAGTAGCCGATTCCCAGACTTACTAAATATGCAATAAAATTTTTATTAGAATCGGTCGAGCCGTTTCGGAGGAGTATGGGAACGAACATTGTGACACGAGAATTATATA